>VWPU01009514.1:0-64704 GCA_013398955.1 Callaeas wilsoni
GTTTTGCTTTGAAACCAGCACAGGCTATATGCAGAAATAATGGCATTTTTAGATTTTTTTTATTTGCCTGAGCTCATGACTTGCTGTTGGTAGCTTTTCATTTTTCCAAGCAATGCCACTTTTGCACACATGCATCTTCTGGATATAGTACTAAAAAGTCATATACTTACGGACTAGCAGATTGTACAATTTTTTCCCTTCATTTTCTTTGGAACTTATGTTCTTGGGTTAGTTGTTGAAGTGTAATGGTGTTCTTCCGTGACTGCCTTTGATCACAGGAAAAACCTCTTGTGAAAACATAATCATACCCTCATTGGCTTATATATAAGTATTGAAGATTTAATGTAATAATCCGTATGTTCTGCTGGAGTAACATATCTTAATATAAAGAAGTACTTCTTAATTATATAGCTCGTTGAAATATTTTTCATCTAGGTTTCTATTTTTCTGCTCCATTTTTTAGTACTAAGTGGAAAAGTCTATATTTTCACATCTTTTTTACAAGCAAAAAATCTAAATGGGAGGGGGTAAGACGAGAGATAAAATTTGTTTTAAAACCAAAATGTCTGATACTATCTTTCATATCCATTGCTTAAAAAACAAGTTGAGGTTAAAAAAACCCCGACAGTTTTATTGTTTTTTTTCTGTAATTTAACTAGTTGATTTAAAATTCAAATACAAAGAAGCAGAAGTATTTTTTTTTTTGTCCCTCACAGTGCTATAGTTAATTCCTTTTATAAACTTTCAACTTTCAAGTAATCAGCATTTTTCCTGCTTTTAGAAAGCTGTACTAGAAACATATCATTCATTTCTGATACTGAGAAACTTGAAGAAAATCCTCATAAGAAGTGGAAAATGGCAAGTTTATACATGTCTATCCTTAGGGTCAATGATTTCTTGAAATAGTTCCTCTCCCATTTGGTGATGTAGTTTGCTCTGCGTCTTGGGTACTCAGGGAGTGACCATATCTCTTCTCGATCTCCGTATGGGAAGCTACATGAGCCAAGGTCCCTCAGCCTCTCTCTCTGCCTTCCTTCAGCTCCATCCCTCTCCTGAGGAGTCCCGCGCCTTCAGGCATAGTGGTCTGCCCCTGCACCCATTCACCACCGTGTTCTTTCAGCAGTGCAGCTTGTTCTGTTCTCACCCTGCTGTTTGTTTAGTTTTCTGCTGAGGTGCCTCTAAAGATCCTCAAACCTCTCCAGGCACCATATCCCATTTTCTGAAACATGAGGGGAAAAAATGTGCGTAAAGTACTCTCAGGACCTGTGTCCATTGTCTCGGAAAGCATGCATAACTGGTCAGTCTTTTTTTCATTTTCTCAAACAAGTGGAAACCTAAGTTGAATGTGATATGTTCTGGCAAAAGTCAAACAACTGTGAACTTCTATGATCTTTCCTGGCCTTTGATCAGTATGAAAGCAGCTCTGGCATCTTGTGAACATACAGAATTGAAATGTGTCTTGAGCTCTTGAGTCTTTCTGCTGCCCTCCAACCTTATTTCACTGGAATGGCTCTAAAGGATTACTGAAATGGAGCATGTCCTGGCAGAGATCTCTATTGGAAAATATTTGTGGCATACAGATGATCATGAGGTATTTGTGTGAAGAACAAGAACATACCATACATAGCTCAGATGATTAATACAAAGCAGAGAAGCTTGCCCTCTGATTTTCCTCATCTGGCAGGCAAGATCCTGCCGCTCCTGTCAGTGTTATAGTGAACATAGGGGGACAGCTCACTGATCTTTCCCAAGAATCTAGAGAGGCTTGTGCTGTTGTCATCTTTAGACATGCTTTCATAGCTTGTTCCTGCTCATTAGTAGGGAGAGAAGGAAGCAGATGGAGAAAGTCAGAGTTTGCCAGCAAAATGCAAAATTCTTCTCTAATGATCTAGCATTGGCTTGAAATTGTTGGACTTTCTATTAGAGTTGATAATTTCTGTCTCGTTGTTTATAACCTTAAAATAGTTCTAATGTTTCATTTCACTGTGGAAGAAAGCAATCAAAATATTTTGGCTTTGCTTCAAATAAAGATGTTTTCTAAGTAGCTGTCTGTAACCTTAATGGAAGTTGAGACCTATATAAACTGAATCATTGTACCATAATTTAGTGACAAGCGGGTGATCAAGATCTGGTGATACAGTAATAATTTGCATTATTGTTATTATCATAATCATCATTATTATGTTATGTCTTATAGCAGTAGCCAAAGGCACAACTTGGCTCAGTCCAACAGAGGAAACTGGTAACTAAAATAAAATTTAATAAAGATGTAAATATCTGCAAAAGTCGAAGTGTTTCTTCAGCCTGTGACATGAAGAAAGAATTGCATTGTGGAGGTGACAGACTCATTCTGTGATGTCAGCCACAAAGCAAAATTTATTTTTAATTATAGTTCGTGAAACAAGATGAAAAACTAAATGTATTTATTGGCTTTAGTCACAAAAAATCTTCCCCATTAATAAAGAAGAGTTTGAAAGCGGGAAATATTTATCAGTAAGCAACATTTTTAAAAGTAAATTATCTCTGCTTATTCTAAAGCCATCTGCATTTCTTTGTTTACCTTGTTGTTTATATGTTTGGGTCTGTGGCTAGCTCAGATCAACATAGAAGTGGCATGGCCTCCTCAGCCATCATGGTTTTTAATTCTTAATTTTGAATGCCCCTCTGGTGCTGCAGAAGAACTTAGCATCCTATTGAAATAAATAGCTGTAGATTGCATTTCTGAGGTTTTGTTTCAAATATTGGAAGGTTTGGGGTTTTTTTGTCTATATTTTTGTCATTTTGTTGTTGCGGGCTGTTATTTTTTAAAACCAGTATTATGTTCTAATACAGGGTCATTTTGGGGTTGTACCAAATACCAAAACCTGGTTAGGAGTTATTTCTCACCTCTTTTGAAGTTTGCAGAACTAAGTCTGGCTCTGAATGTTTACTTTTTATACAGATGCTATGTATATGTGAAATTGGCTTTTTGTAGTTTGTTCCAGGTTCTGTAAAATTGATCACCTTTCTGTTAAGAGAGGATTGCAGGAGTTAGTGGAGTTGGGGATGGTTCGTTTTCTCTGTGTTCACATATTCCGCGTGTGAGAAAGGGAACAGAGGACACTGACTACTGCAAACGTACAAAGTATTAAACGTGCTGGAATGTACTGGCAGTGTATGAAGCAGGGAAAGAGGCACGAGTCAAGGCACTTGTCTGCTGTTGTGTATTTTGACCTTTATAAAGTTAAGCAACCACTGCACACCTTGCAGCAATCATTTGTCTTGTGCAAAAGAATCTCATTGCTGCGTAACAGCTGGTTCCTAAGCTTTCACAAGCTGTCTTCTACTTTTTCTAATTTTTTTTTGAATGCATTGTACACGACTCCATTACAGCAGTGCTTGAGAAATTTTCTTGTCCCTAGATTCAGACATTACATTGGAGCCTCTAACTTTCTCTGATCAGTTTTCCATTCTCCTGGTAGTATATTTATCCTAATAGGGATTGATAGCTCTTTCTGTGTTTCCTGTTATATCAGTATTACTAAATCTTCCTCCCATCCCCAGTAGTTACAAATTCAGCTCTTCCTGCTTTGTTCTGGCTTGCATTTTGCATGTCTCAATCCAGTTTCACTTTTCTATAAAATTTGCAGGTTGGCTTGAGGTAACACTGCAGAATAAGAACTGCCAATGGGAATGAAGCTGCTAGAGAGATCTGGATCTCAGAGAGGGAAACTGTCCACTTCATCCTTTTCCTTTTCTGTCATGGTAAAAGGCTGATTTACAGCTTGCCGTATTATTCAGCAGTCCTTTTAATGTCTCTGTTATAAATTGAGGTGCTGGTTCCCACTTCTGTCAAGCCTTGAGCTCAGAGCTGGGGAGGAAGCAGGTTGGTGGCTGGTCTGTCAGGCATAAGCTGAGCTGCTCAAGCAAGCTAGTTTTCTCGGGCTATGGAAAGAACTTCTCCAGGCACTTGGAAGCCGCCTCAAACCTCAGCGTTTGCTGTTCCAAGCCCAACAGCTACTTTTCAACACCGCTTTCTTTAACTAAAGAGCAAAACCAGTCTCCACAGAAGAAAACATTTCATTTTGAGTATTAGTAGAGAAGGCAGGAGAGAGCACAAACTGTCTGTGTCACAGGATAATTATATTGTCTTATGCACTACATACCACTTTGCCTGCTTTTTCCATCTGCTAACTCTCTGACCACTGCTGTCATTGCAAGAACCCAGACCTCCTGGTTATTTCAGGTCACTAGCAGGTATTGTAGCATCCTCTTCAAGCCAGCTCAGGTGATTCAAATCTGTGGTTAGAAGTTAAGCTCAGTTTGTTGCTCAGTATTAAAGTGTTGTGCCCAAGTGTCAGAGCCTGTATTGCTGTTCAGCACCTGGGTCAAGAGGTGTCTGCCCAGCACCCTGAATTTGTGCTCTAGTGCCATTTATCTGTGTCCATAATTGGTTCCTTTTATAGTGCTTCAGTTAATTTTTATACTTTTAAAATCTTTATTAGCTATTGTTACAAAATGGTTGGTTATTTTTATTAATTTCTAACAACCACATGGTTAGAAGCCCCATGTGGTCAGCTTTTGCATTATGTTTTTAAATCTAGTGTTCGGATGATTCCTGGTCTGCATATCCTTCTCATTTTCACCATCTCCCATGAACCTTCTTTAGTGGGGTTCAGGGGTTTTTGTTCTTTTCGAGTACAGATAGATTATGAATGTGCTGGTAATTACTGACCTAGTTGTTTTGTCAGTCACGTTCCTAAACTCCCCATTAACTGAACTACATGACTTCAGCTATTAGACTTCACAGGTTTAGAGTTTATGTAGCACTGCCTTGGCTTGCAGCTGGTCCAGTATGTCTGATGCTAAATCCTCCTTATTCTCTATCTAGAAAAGAGTTTGGTGTGGCTGAAAAAAACCCCTGAATTTCCCATAGTCTGTTGCATTGTGGGGTCTTCCTACACTGCTCTGCTCTAGCCTTTCCCACCTGAGTGAGTTCTGAAGCCCACCAAGGACCTTGGTTCAAGTTGTGATGCTCTTGCTCCCATCTGTGCTCACCAGTATAAAGGAGATGCACTGCTTCGTGTCTCCAGTTTTCAAAGGAATGGCTTGCTCCAACTCTTTTGAAGAAGCAGCAGCCAGCTCCCGTGCTCTTCCCTCTTGTTTGTTTTCTAAAGTAGCACTGCTTTGCTTTTGAATCTATTTAATTCGTTTCCTGCTGAAAAGAAACTCAAGGGCTGCCTTTGCCAATTAACTAGGACAAAATACTCTATTAGTAGACAATGTAGGTTACCCAAGGATTTCAGAAAAGAAATGTGAGATACCTTTGATGGTTAAACAGTTGTTCTTTGGTGGTGAGTTCTTGTCATTAAACATGCAGTAGGAATTCAAAGATATTCCAGGTTTAGTTTCTTCCTGAAAGCTTTTTATCCTGTGTAGTTTTAATATTGACAAACTATTTAATCCCAATAGCATGTCAAACTTTTAACTCCTAGTTAAGCATTTACTGTCCTTTGATCAAAAAAATCCCCCAAAAACCCCAACAAAACCTAGACAATGACTTAAGACCTGTGACACAGCTCAGTCATATAGTAGACTATGTTTAGGAACATTAATAGCCATATTTGAAATGAAATTTCTATTATTGGTCTCCTAGATTGCTAGGTGCAATAACTTCAGCCAAGAAAGAGCAATCAGATTGAGTTTGTTACTAGGAATATCTAAAAACAAACCACAAAACCTAATTTTAAACAATGGGTTGTAATCCATGCTGTTTGGTTTAGAACCCCTGCAGCAATTGCTTTCCAAATGTCTATTTTAAACCGGTATGTCAGACCTCTGGCTGTTTTCTCACAGTGTCCTGAACATAAAACGCTATGGTGACCATTAAAGTAAATAGGAAAAAGTAACAACTACAGAACTTAAAAAAAAAAGATTGTTTTTTAGTACAGTGGATTCCCTTTAAATAGAGAGGTATGTTTGAAGAGGTGGGTGGTGGTGTGTGTACCATGTTGCTTGGTTGGGACCATAATGAACAACCTCATCTGCCATCTTCCCAGCAGCTGGAAAGAGGGTAGACTTCTGTGGTTTGTCTCTTGTTTGGTTTGGGAAAGCATGAGTTGAACTTGGAAAGTTTCCTACTATCTAAAATGTACGCTTGACCTCTGGGAAGTGTAGAGTATCTTTGCCTACCGTTTTTTAATTCAGCCTTTTAGTCATAACTTTTTCAAGAAAAAAGGCTTTTTTTTTTTTCCTTATTGCTTATTTCAATGTAACTTGACTTGATTGGTCTGGTTTTTTTGGGTGGCATACAAAGGGATGGAAGCTACAGGAGTCAGAATTGCTGAGACAAATACTGTATCAGGATACTTCCTGACACCCAAACAGCTCTGCAGAAAACGATTGCTCACTAAATTCTGCTACTCATGTTTTCTCAGGCAGAGAATTTAGTACCAAGGCTATTGATAGTAGTTGAATTGTCTTACAACTTGTTTGTGTTGATGTAAACTTCTGTAGTCTCTGGCCCACTGCAGTGTGCACCACACAAACATAAAAGAAAATCTTTTTCTCCATAGATAAATTTGGAGTTGATTTCTGTTAATAAACTGTTTGGGACTGTTCAGAGTACCCATGAACATATGTCAAGCTCCTGAAAAGGATTTTTTCGGACAAAACTGATGTCCGAGGTAAAAGGCTTGACATAGATATTTTACATAGGGAGAAGCATGTTTTCAAATAACTATTAGCCTTTTCCTGGATCTTGTTTTTGTGGGACAAGCTTTAGTTACCTTTTAGGTAATGGACGTAGACCGATCATTTGCACCTGTGGAAGGAGCTCATTTTATGAAGTGGCTTAGGGAATATATTGTGTATGTCAGTGCTTTAAATATAAGTATTACTGCTTTATTTTATTTCCTTCTTTAGGAAATAAAATTAGTTAATTCTGATATTTTTCACTTCCTCTAAAAACCATCAGGACTCACTGAAAAAGCTCTTTGTTTAACTTTTTGTTTTTAAAGCTTTTCTTTATAAACCCCTAGAATGATAACCACAGGCTTAAGCTGCCCTAAAAATGCTTTTCTCCTTGCCAGAATAAGTCTATGCAAATTTCAGTTGCTTTATGCAGCAAGCCAGATCTCTCTGCTGGGAAACTGAAGAGTAAGTAGGTGTTTTCTATCCCTTTGCCCAGTGTACTTTAGTAAGCAGGTCAGCACTACGATGCACAAGATGTGCAGGGAGGGCTGTGTTTCAGCATCCTTCCTACCCATGTGCATGAGCAGGTAAAAGTTACAGATTGAGCAGGATGCAGGTGGTTTGTACAGATACAAAACCCAAAAGTGCTCCAATGAATGTTCAGCGTGGGGTGTATCCTGAATACCAGGACTGACTACCGGTTGCAACATCTGCGTTAATTTGAGGACGTGGTTAATGTGGTCTAGGAGTGCTAGGAGGTGATGCAAAACGGTAGCAGGCAATTCCTCTCTTGAGTAGGCTGTCACATTCACTGCCTACCAAATCTACAGCTGAGTTAAGTACTCTGATCACACTAAGTATTAATACCTGCATATCATTGGTACCTGCGGTGTTCCCTCTTTGACAGGATGAATTATGTGAGTACGTAGAAGGTGTAAGAGATTGGCTTAAGTTCCTTCAGCTTTCTCTTCATAGCAATACAGTGACATGTAAGGCAGCATCCTTTTTTATTTCTATTTTTATTGCAATTCAAATTGATTTTGCTGACACCATGTTAGAAAAGCTTTATTTTTTTTTTTTTGATTGCTTATTCTATTGGTATATTCCTTGAATAGTTTTTGACATCTGTTCTGTTTGTGTAACTCAAAAGCCAAGTCTTTTCCAAAAATATCAAAGGTCAGAGTGAGTCAGTTTGGAAGGGACTGTAGTAGATCTTCTGGTCCAATCTCCCTCCTCGAGCAGGGTCATCCTGCAGCACATGGCACAGGTTTGTGTTCAGACAGTTACTGAATATCTCCAGTGAGGGAGGCCCCACAACCTCTCTGGGAAACCTATTCCTGTGCAGTTACCTCCACAATAAAGAAGTTCTTCCTCATATTCAGGTGGAACCTTCTGCGCATCAGTTTCTACCTGCTGCCTCTTGTCCTTACTAAATGAATTAATTGGTAGGGAAAGTGATTTGCCACTGTAGAATTTCCAGTAGCTTGTTAACATTTTGTTGTAGATGAGGAAGGAAACTATAGTTCAAGCACTAGAATCTAATTTTTAATCCTAATTTACTACAATTATTCATGAGTAAAAGGAGAAAACTAAATGTAAACTAGAAGTAAGAAACCAGAGACCAACACCTGTTGATTTTGAGCTATCCTCAAAGTGTACGAAATGGTACAGAGGAAATCCCAATATAATTTCTCTGCATGTGTTCCCAAAATCAAAACATGTGTAACTTACTCTATTTGTTACCTAGACAAGGGGAGCCCTGAAGGGAGCATTTCCATCACTGTGGTGATTCTGTGCTCTTTGTTTCTTCCCCGTTATGCTTTCAGTTATCACGTGCCCGCAGTGCTTCAGCCTTTGGTTTTATCTCTGCCTGTGTGGTTGCAGAGGCGTTAGGCATGATATCTGCCATGTGCTGCTGGTCTCTGCAGTAAACAAGAGTTATATACATGTGTTGCACTGCAAATGTTGTTTTAAGATGGGGAGGGAGGAAAAAACAGCAATGAAGCTGGAAGCATTACCCTGCAACAGTAATTTTACTGTGAAGGATTAGAGCTGGGGCTGACATTGAGGCTAATATATTATATCTCTAAACATACTGTTACATGCTGGTTCTCTGCAGAGGGAGAAGTGCAGGAAAACATGTATTCAGGCAGCTAATGCACTACTCATCCACCCATCCTCTGCTCAGCCCATGTGGTGTGGTAGGTACCAGCTGATGTGTCTGTCTGACTAAGCTGTGTGAGCTGCTCAGTTACGCAGCAAATTTGAGATAGAAGAGGTTATCAGTTCCTTATAACTCAGGTGATGTTCTAATCATCAGATTGTTTTTTTTATGCATGCTATCTTAGTGGTTCATACTGACATAAGAACTTTTCCCTTGATTGTGCTTGTTGAAGGTCTTGCAAGCCTGTGCTAAGTTACTTGACCAGACCATCACTTAGAAGAGAGAGAGAAACTAGACCAAGTTAAGCATCTGTCCCTGATCCAAGCACTGTTGTGTATTAAACATCTGTCTTGAAGTTCCCTGGCCCATGTGAGTGACACGTCTGTGCACAGCCATGTGCTGGCTGTCACACCAGGACATGGAGTTACATAGTTGGAACATGGAATTTTGGATGTGCGAGATGAAAATTGGATACAAACACCACTTTATTCATCAAGCTAGCATGGTTAAGATATTAACATAGACCAAAATATAATTAAATTTTGTAACACTATGCTTTAGAGGCAAAGTGCCCCTTTCCCAGAGAGGAAAGGATCAGCCAGTTGCCTAGTAGGACAGTGAGAGTGAGGAACTGGGTTGTGCTACAGATGATATTATGGGAAGAGGGCAGGCTGCTTCAAGCAGGAGGAAATTAGAACAGGAGATAAAAGGACAAAACTTCTAGGGGGATGGCAGGGGAATAATCAATTGGATTTGAACCATGCAAAAAGAGAGATTTGAATCCAGAGTCATCAAGTTTGTCAGGCCAGAGATTTGTATAAAACTAGCTGATAGTTGTTATTTTTATCATGGAAAGCATCAGATGATATGAATAATGATAAAAATATTTTGTTCTCTTATTTAGTTTTAAATTTAGGACTACTAGTGAAAAAAACAGTGAGTAGCAGCTAATGTTGATCAGAGTAGATCCTGTCTGCAGGATGTGCTGAGCAGGCTGTATCAGTTTTTTTAGTGTTTGAGAGGAGTGTAAAAATGTACTGATACATAATTCAGCCCACGGCATAGCTCAAGCCATTTGGTTTATTATTAGGGGACAGAATTCTTACAGAAACATGTGTGGTGGTTTGTTTGGTTTTTTTTTTTTCCTGTTTGGGTGGGTTTTTTCCCTTTGGCTGAGGTGCCTGGTATTAGAAACACTGTCTTCCTTTGAAGGTCTTCAGAATCACTTTCCTTCCTCTCTCTGAATAAGTAGTGTAGGTGGTTATCTGAAAATCTGCTTCTTTAGGCACCAGCAGTACCATAACTATCTTGGGCGATCTAAATCCCGTCCTAAGTTTTTCCTCATGTTTAGTCTTGTGTGTCACACCAGCATGGTGAATGAGTGTGTATACCATGTTATCTAATTCACAGGGTGAAATGGTATAGCAGAAGCTGGTGCTTTGGGAGAGAAGCTGTCCACCTTCTCACTAGAATTGCTGGGTTTAGGCATAGTTCTGGAAAAAGTAAAAGTAACTTTCCATATGATTGTAATGAGTACACAAAACACATCTGTAGAGATTTACTCTGTGAAGGATCTTTCTCTTTTCCTGTGTTTTGGCAATACATTCTTTCTGTTCCTGTTGATTATACGTGCTCTCTTGGTTCTTCTTCCTCTTAATACTGTTTGTGGAAGATAACCCTTCAGAACAAGGGAAACCTTCACTCTAATCTCTGACGGATAGATCTGGGACATGAAACTGGGAACTTGTCTGCACTGAGGGCTGTGAGAGATGCTGTCTCTTACCAATATCTACCTGGAATTCTGTGGTTGTTACTGAGTCAAAGGAGCAAAGAGCTATGGGTGAGTTAACCAGACTTCACCCCACTCTGAATGCTGCTTTCAGCCAGCAGCATATCTGCTTTGCATGTCAGACCTAGCATAGGAAGGGGTGGTACTTAGATATATGTTGTCTTACAGCTAACACGGGAGCTGTTGTTCAAACCTGAGCTCCACTGTTAGTATGCAAGTGACACCTTGAGAGGGTTTGTGGTGGGTTTTTCAATCCCAGGTACTCTGTTCCTCATCTGAGACCTGCAAAGCGCAATGGAAATACAGCATGCCCTAAGCATGCATTTTGTCATAGTTGTAAGTAAAAGAACGGTTTTGATGTCCATTTGAGAGGTGGTCCAAGTATCTCAGTCAGAGCTAGGACTGCATTCCCCTTGCTCATATTTGCAGTTGCACAATAACTCTGCATAGCTTTAAATGTGGTTTCTCGCTTTAAGGGTTTTCTCTTTCCCACCAGGAAGAAAGCTCTTGCAGGGCTCAAACTTTGTGTTATTTGGATTTTGTGTAAACATAGCTCTTACTTTTCTGAGAGAGTCAACTGTGGAGAAGGAAAAAACTTGTTGTATGTTAAAGCTTCAAACTGCACCTTACTGATTTATTGCTAGTATGGAGACAGCCCAGAGTGCATTAATTCATCGATTCTTGGAAGCAGAGAGGAGGGAAAGAATAGGAGGAAACAAGGAAGGGGGTGGAGGGGAAAAGAGTCGGGGAAGAGAAAATAAAAACATGGGGAAATGTAAGGAATGGGAGGAAAGACATAGCAAAGCAGTTGTTTTTGAGTGGGTGTCTAGGAATTTCTGGAAAATAATAAGGTGCTTCCCTAGAGAACAGTGGAATTGTCTGTGGCCTTTACAAGCTAGGACACTATTTGGTGTCATGTCACTTCTGACTGCCAGATAGTGTTGAGGGGTTTTTGCAGTTGTGCTTAGGTTACAACTGACTTTAAGATCAGTCTCTTTTAGGTTGCCTTCATCTTGACTCACTTAAAGACCTCTTCTGTGTGTAGCTGATATTCCCTTCTCTAAAATACTCAGAGCTTGAACATTTTGGCTGTTAGTGACTTAACCTGTGGCTTTCCGCACTTTTGTATGGGTTTAGTTGTCGCCACAGTAATTTCACAGATGGTGCCTTGGTGTTGGCCCCAGTGTTCAAAGGCAATGGTTTGCTGCAGTAAAGTTTATGGAAGTTTCTAATAAGGATCTAAGAGGTTCATGACTGCTAAAGCAAGGAAATAAGATGGGTAGGCTCCTTCTCTCCAGACCAAAACTTGTTGCACTCATACCAGTTTTAGATCCCACTGATAAACCAGTTCTACAGTGTCCAGTCTTTTCTCCTGTATTATGTGGGATGGAGTTTTCCCATCCAGCAGAGATGAGGATACTTTTAAAATGCATATCATGTTGACCTAGCTTTTTCAAATTATCTTAAACTTTGTGCCTCTGACTGCTGAGAGTGCTCTGAGGTGTGCAGAGGATCTGGGACTCCAGTACTGGGAAATGGCATGATGCAAAGACTTCCCAGCTTTTGCCTGAGGTCATCTGCTGCTCCAATGCTTTTATAATCTCTTGGGTAGCAAATATTGATTAGACATATGAATTCTGAGCAATGTTCTTTAGTATTTACACACCTGTCCTTTTGTTCATGTCATCTTTTGGGAATATTGAATGTTCGGGTCATATTGCAGTGGGATTCTGCTTCAATTGTTGTTTTAGTCTGTATAACAAAGTACTCCACTTGTGGGAAGAGCCAGGAAGTTGATCTATTTCAGCTATTTTCTCCAGATTTCTCCTGTGTTTTCTATGTTTTCTATTGTCTTACTTATTACACCATTTTCCTTTTTATTAAATTTCTTTTTTCTTACCTTTGACTCTTACAGTTCTTTCCCTTCTGCCTGTTTGCCTTTTCCATCTGCAGTTTCTTTCAGATAAAATTAAGTGATTTTCTTTTTTTCTTTGAAATGTTTTCACTCTTGCCTACAGGATCTGAATAACAGCCTCACCCAGTTTATTTCAGGTTGCTGCTGTTTGGCAGTGCTACAAGAAGCCACAGTGGCACCAGTGCTGGTGACAAACATAGGAAAATGCAAGGTCAGGAAAGTCTTTGGCTCTGTCACATTCAGTGGCTGTATTTTTTTGGAATATGTGCAAGGATCTGGCTCTCTGGGGCACTTCTGCATGGACAGCTTATGGCATGTCTATTTGTAGTATTCTTTTGAAGGAGGAGATTTAACAATCTCTTGTTTTCGGTGTTTGTTGCCATAATATCTTTTCATCTCTACCCACCCATGTATTTGATAGGCAGTTTTCTCATATCCATAGATCTAGAAACTGTCCATTGCTTTTCTAATCTTTCAAATCTTTCATGGTCTGTGCAGTAATCAAACCACATTGTCTAAGGTTTTGGCAGGGGTGGCTGCCTTACATAATAGTTAATTTCTCTAGAAAAGAAACAAGAAAAAATTTAAACCAGATATTTAGCAAAGAAATTGGTGTGGGTTTTTTTTTCTACTTTTAACATGCCATAACAGTGATTTGTCCCTGAAGAAGTCCACTAGATTTATTTTGTTTGGCACTCAATATTACTGTTCAGGTACCTTTTATCAGTGAAAAGACACATTCTTTCTTTTTTTTCTTAGCATTGGAATGTTTCAATGTAATCTTTATACATGCATGTATTTATACATCTGTGTCTATACACATCTATACACATATGTGTGTGTGTGTGTATAAGTTATATAGGTATATATTTAAAATATAGGATTTTATCAGTCAAGGAGGTAAAGCAAAGAAACATAGTGGCTATTCATGAGTGGACTGAAGTCCCTGGTGTAATTGTTTCAACTCAAAGTAAGAGCTTGTTTCCCATGTGCTTTATTGTCCAGGAGACCGAAGTTGCTGACAGTGTTCTAAAGCTTATACATGGTCTTTTATCTCTTCTGGGCTTGGGCCCTGGAATAGCTTGAAGATAAGAACCTGGAGAGGTTGAAGCTGGTGGTTAGCCTGTGTAGGGACTTAAAGGCTAGGTCTGAAGAGCTCACAACAGACAATGTGCTGACGTGACTTTCTGCACTACTCTCTTTAACTTAAAGTTTCCTACATGTTGAAAAGAGTTATGCCTATAAACAGCATCCTGTTACACTGCTGGAAGAAAGAATGTGGCTTTAGTGGTTGGGGTTGTCTGGAATTCAAAGGATGATACCTATCTGCTGGACTTGTGCAGTTGATTGTGGATCAGATTTATGAGTGAGCCTGGAGCATTAGGTAGGCATTTGACAGGTTGACAGGATTTAAGAACCTAAGGAAGGCAGGCATCAAAACTCTGAAATTAGTCACCTCTAAACATCCATGTAAGTCAGTCTTGTGTTAGTGAGACTGACACCTGTCAGAGAGAGTGATTTTGCTTTACCTCCCAAGCAGTTCCATGAGGATGAAGACTGGGAGACACAGTTACTGCAGTGATACATGCCAGTAACTAACTGTGATTGATAAGTGAGAGATACTGGGTCTGCCTGCCAGTTTGTGTTATTGTAAAATCTACCTGGTGGGTGGATGTAATAATTAATTTGTTTTATAAAGTGACTTTAAAATGACCTTATCTGTGGTATAGTTGCATATTAAAAACTGGTGCCACCAACACAAAACAGTTGCAGTGGTCAATTATATTATGTAGGCTTCTTTCATACGATCCTTCTGAGGATCTTTGAAAAAGCCTAGGAACAATGAAAAATGGCATCAAGTTCCAGCTCTGACAGAGGGGTAGCAAATAATGCAAGCTCCAGGACTGTTGCTGAGTGCCCTTAGCCACCAACCTGGATCATGGTGGGTAGTCCCTGCTGCCGTGAGGGTACAGCCCATAGCTCTGGGATTGCGTGCAATGAGCCACAGCTGTGGCTGCAGAGGAAGGCTCAAAGTCAAAAATATTGACTTAAAAGATGTGGCAGGCAGTGCCAGTTCCAGGGTGCAGTGTAGTAGCCTTTCTACAGATGGCTGCACTTCAGACATCTGTGGGCTTCTTCCACGTAAGTAAAAATCTGTACGTTTTTTGTATAGTTTTATATTTTTATAAATATTAGTTGTATAAAGATATAGTATAGAAACATACTTTATATATTAAATAAATACATACAGTCGTACTGACAGATGTGTTTGACTTTTTATAGGAGGAAGTGTAGTCTGAACTGTATACTTTTTTTATCTATAAATACATATACACAATACTAAATCTGTACTATAGCAGATGTCTGATTTCATCTAGTAGCCTGTATTATTTTAATTAGAGTTATTTTGATAAAGAGGGACAAGAGGATTGAGTCTGAATTTTAAATCCCATATAAGTCCCTTCCTTTGATTTCTAAAAGAGCTGCTTTTCATCATGTCAATAAATTCGGATTAAGTTAACTCCTTAAGGCAGATGACTTTAGTGTACTTGATTAACTATCTGTCTGGTAGGAGAGGGTACTGAAGCCCTTAATTTAGAAATTAAACCCATCCCTGACCTAAAGCTGAAATTGAGATTCTGCTGAAATCTCTATTTTGAGTCTTGCTTGGTGGAAAAGACCCACCAGTGCTGCATATGACTTCCATTCAACCCTATTTCCTAGTCACGCTTCTCACATAGGCAGTCATGTGTCCTGAGTGTTGATGATGCAATTGCAGTTTAAATGTACAATGCTGTGGAATACTTGACTAGCATGCAATAAGAAAAATCATATTGTATGATTTCTTGAATGCCTTGTATGTAAGAAAGTTGCATTATTTCCTGCTTTCATAGAAGTTTTCACAGTATGTCTGCTTCAGTGTTTTCTGCAACTCTTTGAGGCCTAAAAAGAATTGTTCTATTCTTGACTTAGCATAGGTCATCAGCCACTTGTTCTCACTAGAAAATGTAGTCTGTGTAGGTGGACCAAAAACTGAGGGATTACTGTTCAGAAATACAGTTCGCATTCACTTAATTCATTAATTGTTCTTCAGAAATAACGAAAATTTCCTTTTCACTCCATGCACATCTCTGGGAATCCCTAAGAGTTACATTCATATATATTAATGTGTTATTACAGTAAGAAGACTTGAGTCACTTCTCTCTCTTTATGCAGAGGTTCCCCTTCAGTATGGACATGCACATGACTGAAGAATTAAACAGTCATTAGTCAGGCTGTTAATTATTGATGACAAGACTGCTATGAACAAACTCTTACTAAAGCTATTTCCTATGCTTCTGGCTTCTAACTTGCTTTGGGATGCTGTCTCAGAAAATCATATGCTGTCTTACCATATATCTTACAAATTCAATATTACTACATATGGATCACAGCAAAAATACATAAATGAGACTGACCTTGACTGCGGTAGAATTGGGAGTCTGAACTGATGACCAACTTCTGTTCTGATTTTCTGTGCCTTAAAGTCTGATTTGGTGTACCTACTGTCAATATTGATGTTTAGACTGAGTATGGCAAGCAACACAATCTCCAGTGAGCTATATATCTGGTGTGCTAAGGTCTATTGGATTGTAGTTCTCTACCTTCACTAGCTGTATTTCTTGGGACCTCCTAGTAAATAGCCAAACCGTGGGGCAAAATTTTCTACTGGCTGTTTGGATAACTGGTGCTGTCATTCAACACAATGACACACCAAGATGTTTTTCGATATCTTGTTCCTCTAGAAATCCTTTTAGTTACCTTGTCTTTCTTGCAATTACTTAGTGTTCTCCTTGGAGCATTGCACATCACTAGAAAGCATGAGAATACAATCTGAAGCCATAAGAGGCCACAGTTGTGGAACTGTAGGAGTTTTAATCTGGTTTTGACAGAAGATATTTGTTTTTCTGCTTTTCTCTTACGAGTTTGTTGTTTGGTTTTATGCTTTATTTTTTTAAAAAAAGCTTTTTTAAGTGTTGTGATGTAAACATAGAAGCTTATTATTTAGTTGCAGCAGTGTGCTGGATGATCATGAAACAAGACCTAGTCCATGCTTTGAAAAGCTTCATTCTCTGTTCCTTTACAAGGGTACCCAGGAGAAATGATCCAGTGGGGTGTGGAGGCTTTTCATAAGAGGTTTTTTTAGGCTAGGTGGAAAATTTCTTGGTCCTTGCTTTAATGGCACCAGTGACATTGTGTCCTCCCCGTGCCCCATAATGAATGTAAAATTTCTTTATTAAAAGAAGGTGCTTGGCAAGGAGGGGAGAGCAGGAATGGCTCTGCTACCATTTGAGGCTGAATTCAGATTTTGCTCAGATATCACCATGGCTGAATTCAGCATGGATTACATGCCATCTGTATGGGGCAGCTAATTTCTACTGGTCTATTGAAAGCCAACTTGAAAGGCATTTTACTTTGATTCATCCTTGCTTTGCAGAAGACAAAGAGGAGAAATATTTCCCAGTGAGGTGTTACTGCAGTATAGTTGTGCTGCAAAAGTGGAATTACCACAGTGATACCAGCAAGCCTCTGTTCAATGTCCCAGAAAACAAGGGTAAGCCTTGGGGCTGAAAGCTTGATATTTTCCCTTTGTTGTCACTTATTGACCCACACTGAATAAATATATATTTAATTTTTTTTTTTCTGGATTAAGTTGTGATATATTTGGTGAGCTTTAGTCTGAATTGTCAGATGCTACATCTTAGCCATAAAATTTGCTATGATTTTGGTCTGCCTGATGTATGCAAGTGCATCCTTAACATAAATCTATCTTTCATTGTTCATTTCTTAGTTTCATCTTCTTGCTATTGTAAGCATTAGATATGCAATAAACTAGGCAGGACAAGCAAATAACTAATAGCAGACAGTTCAGATGTGTTTGGTCACTACTTCTCAAATACCTCATGAATCTCTCTGTAAAAGTCGAATAAACCAAAGTTTGGAAGAAGAAAACTGGTTTTGCTGGTAATTTGTGTGAAATGAAAAAGTAGTGATGAAGTAAAGAAGGAGTGTAGTAGCCTTAGAAATCATGGGGTTTCATTCATATCATCATGTCGGACTTTCATGTTGAGGTCTCCAAAAAGACTGCACAGCACAGGTTGTGTTTTGTGAGGTGGAGCCGTTACTCATGTGCTGTTCTGTGGGGCTGTTCCGTCTGTTTCCTTTGAAACAGTGTGGAGTCTGTGTGTGGGCTTTCAGAGGAAGTGCTCTAGAGCAGCCCTGGAAATGGGATTGCTTAACCTTTCTCCTCTCCCGCCTTCTCCCTATTGACTGCACTAGAAAAAATCTTTCAGTGGCCCTTATGTACATCATAAAAAAGCATCTTGGAATGAGTTGGACTGCATGGGAGGGCTGACAAAATCTTCACTTTGTTTCAGAAATGTTAGGGATCTTGGTGGAGTCTTGCCCACAATTAATTGAATATCAAAGATTTGGACTTCAGAGAAATGGTTATGAAGTCTGCATGTGATTTCCTGGGGGACAAAATGCACGTTTTTCTTGAACATCTGCCTAAATCTAGTCTAGTAAGCATTAGTTTGTTGCAGTTCTGAAGGTCTTGGCAAAGTTCACAGATATGACTTAAAAATAAGTTCCTGCAAGGGCTAGTGGAGGCAGAGGGGGGAAGAAGGACGAAAAAAAAAGAAAACAAAATCCAAAAAAACTGTAATCATGATTCAAGTAACATAACTGCTGGTATGACCATGGTAAGGAACCACCTAATTTTGGGAAGGAGGAAGGCATGATAATATGAACCTCTCAGCAGCTTGGGATGTGAATTTTCTACACTTGGAAGGTCAGTGTCACAGTGATTAAACATTACTAGTAAATATGTTAACGTTTGATGTACTCCATAAATTACCCTAGTTGTTTTGGAGGAGTATGTGGGGTTTTGTTTTGTTTTTTCTTCTTGTAAAATTCGTAAATTAGCTTTTCTCTTTGTGGGAATATATTTCTTATGTGCGAGATTTTCTTTCTGCTTAGTCAGTTGACAACGTGCCATCTGGGCCCTGAAGCCTAGGATAAAGATGCTCTGCATGATCCTATCCTATCACTGTCTTGAGAGTGATATATATCTTATTATAGCCTCTTATAGCTCACTTTGTGCTCTTATTCGCCCTAGTCGGTTGTTGCTACAACAAAATTGTGCTGTCAGCGTATTGAAAGGGTTGGAGGAAAATGCAGGCTAAAACTTGTAGTGTACTCAAAATATTTATTGTTCTTGCTAAAATTAACAGCAAACTGATTGATCTGTCATGCTCTTGGGAACAAAAATGTCTGGCTCTGTGAGTTGAAATCATCATGCTGGAAAAGGGCATAATAAATGCCTGGCTTATGAAAGACCTTTTGAGTTCTTGCCTGGGTAGCTGAGGTTAAAGAATGTCATGAGTAAATTTTAATGTTGGTGAGAGAAAGCTTGTAACTTGTGATGAAAATCACAGGAATTGTAAATGAGATTTTTGCATTTGTAATGTGTGACAAAAGCCTGTGGCCTAAGGATATTCCTGCTTGCCCTCATATGTTTAGTGTATTATGTGTGGGGTTATTTTTCCTTCTGCTTTCTATATGTAAGTTCTATCAGGCAGGGGATATAAGAGGGAATGCAAGTGCTGGCACTGTCAAGTTAACTATTGCTGGTTAGTTAGGCTGTTGGAAGAAACAAACCCAGCAGGCAGTAGCTGACAATGTGATTTCCAATGGCAGAAATGTACTGAGTATCAATATAAGGAATTAATGGAGTATCTTTACTTTTTGTGCTGTTCTTCAGACTGCTCTGCAATGACTACAGCAAGATACAGGCCTACCTGGGACTTGGTACTTGACCCTTTAGTGTCCTGTAAGCTCTGCCTTGGTGAATACCCCGTGGAGCAGATGACAACAATAGCACAATGCCAATGCATCTTCTGTACCCTGGTGAGTTTGTGTCCTTTATTAGACATAAAAAACAAGACATAGGTTTAACTGCAGAAATAGTGTTTCTGCTGGGTGGGATTCACCCTGAAATATTGATTTTGCAGTGGAAATAAATACTGTTGCTGTGTACTTGACAAAAAAGCTAGGAAGTAAACCTTTGTTTTCCTGTCATAAAAAAATTATTCAGCACTTCAATATATGATATAGTAACCTCCTTACTAAGGTTATTCACACATTCCGTGTTATCTATCAGCGGCTTGGATTTGGGGGTTGTTTTGGTACCCCTTTATGTACCTTATAAAAAACACCTTCTAATGAGTTGCACTGAATGGGAGGGCTGACAAAATTTTCACTTTGTTTCAGAAATTTTAGAGACCTTGGTGGAGTCATGCCCACAATTAGCTGAATATCAAAGACTGTTGGGGGTGGTTTTATGATTCGTTGGGTTTTTGTTGGGTGCTGAGGTGTTCGTGGTTTGGGGGTTTTTTTGAGGTTTTTTTAGTTTGGTTTTTTTTCTGTTGGTTTTTGGAGTTTTTTCTTTTTTTAAAAAACTTTTGAAGAAAATAGAGTCTTTCAGGTGAAAGGGATTACTTCAACCATGATCTATGGTCCAACTGCCTGGCCACTTCATGGCTTATCAAAAGCTAAAGCATGGTGTTAAAGGCATTATCCAAATACCTCATAAACACTGCTCTAGGAAGCCTGTTCCGGTGTTTGGTCACCCTCTCTGTAAAGAAGTGCTTCCTAAGGTCCAGTCTGAACCTTCCCTGGTGCAGCTTTGAACCATTCTCATGTGTCTTGTCAGTGGATACTAGGAAGAAGAGCTCAGCACCTCCTTTCTACTTTCCTTCCTCAAGAAGGTTTAGAGAGCAATGAGGTCTCATTCTCTCCAAACTAGACAAACCTAAGGTTCTCAGCTGCTCCTCACAGGACACTTGTTCTAGCCTTTTCACCACCCAAGGACCTTCACATCCTTCTTAAATGGTGGGGCCCAGAACTGCACCCAGTGCTGAAGGTGAGGCTGCACCAACTCTGAACACAGANAACACAGAGGGACAATCAACTCTCTTGACCAGCTGGCGATGCTGCGTTTGGTGATCCCAAAATGGGCTTTGCCCTCCCGGGGCACTGCTGACTCACATGAAGCCTGCTGTCACCCAGCACCTCCAGATCCCTGCAGTCTGCAGGGCTGCTCTCCAGCCACTCCTCACTCAGATTATACTTGTGCCTGGCATTACTCCATACCAGGTGCAGAATCTGGCAATTATATTGTTAAATTTCATGCCATTAATCATTTCCCAGCTCCAATTTATCTAGATCCCTCTGCAAGGCATCTCGTCCCTCAACAGAATAAGCAGCAGTTCTCAGTTCTGTATCATCATCAAACATGCTAATGGTACATTTGACTCTTGGGTGCAAACAGTTGATAAACATATTGAACACAACTGATGCTAGAACTGAGCTCTGAGGAACAGAGCTGGTGACTGGTTGCCAGGCAAATGTAGTCCCATTCGCTACAGCCCTTGGAGCCCAGTTTTTCACTCAGAGCTCATCTCATAGCTGAACAGTTTGTGCAGAAGGATGCTGAGAGGGACAGTATCAAAAGCCTTACTAAAATCCAGAGAAACTACATCCACTGCCTAATCCTTAATTCAAGGCGGGTGACCTTGTTATAGAAGGTTGTCAAATTAGTTAAACAGATTTTCTTTTTTTGATCCCTTGTTGACAGTGCCTGATGATTGCATTGTTCTTTAAATGCCTTTCAATAGTACCCAGCATAGCCATGCACACACTTGTAACTAGAAAAGTATTTAATATATTACAGATTCTAATTTCACTGTATCATAATTACAGTCACATAACAGGTTTCCATTACCATATTGTATAAATGCTTACCTGGAATAACAAGAATCTTGTCAGTTAAATACAAAACACTGGGGAACATAAGTATAGTATTTGACAAAGAACATCATCATCACAGTTAGTGAATATTGCTACTTTAGGAACAGAGGAAACTACTAGTCAGTTTTCATCCCCAATACTGAATTTAAATTAAAATTTTAGTTCATTAAATTTTGCAATGGGTGCTAGTACACCAAAAACCTTGTAATGATAGGTCAGCAGAGGAAAAATTGGAGTATTATCAGTAAGAATATAACTTGTGGGAGACATGCTCAGACTTTAGTTTCCCAAGAGTTTATGATATGGTATTATAGACTCAGACATGGGATTGAGTGACTTTTTCTTTTTTATTTTGAAAGTCCTTTCCAGCAAAGTTTTTTTTGGTGTGTTTTTAATATTTAAATCAAGAATTTTAGTTAATTTTATTTTTCTTCATGGAAATACTACCTTTTTTTAATAGGAGATTTCCTTTTTCCTGGTGACTATGGAAGATATAGGAGGCAGCCAATGGAACAGGTAGATCTACTGTGAAAGAAATGTTGCCTCAAGCATGCAAAACCATATAAAATAATAGGCCTCGTGAAAACTCTCAACTGTTCTAGTACTTACAACACTCAGCTGTGTTTCTCCCTGTTGCTTGAATGCAGAGAATATTTAAATGTCAGTTTTTGGTAACATTTCCACGGCAGCAGAAAGACTGGGTTACCAAATACATTTTTTCATCTTCACCTTGTTCCTTCTGATGTTTACTGCCATCCCTGACCTTCTGTTTCTTGGTTAGAATGTGGTTGCTGACTCTTACTGGTGTTTTGAAAGATATAACCAGTTACAGACATTAGATGTGTAACCTTTAGCGATAACCTGTTCTTAGCAGCTGATATAGTAATCTGACTGGTGACATGGAATTTGTGTTTTGAACTCTGTTCAAGTGGAATCATCAGCCACTTTTTACTACTTGTATTTGATTGTCTTCATTCAGCTTTTTCCTGTTTAAAAAAATTGTTGTAGCTTGTCTGCCATTTGTTTGCAACTTAAAAGCTTTACTACAGTGACATTTGAGTGCCCTGAAAAAATTATTTATCCTAAAGCTTTCCTGTGAATTAACAGGAAATACTACCCTTGCTTTCCTTGATGATGGTGAGGGAAGTATTAAGAATCAATCTCAATAAATGCAAGAGGTGATAGCTATAAACCTGTTACAGCCCAGGCCTTCATCTGAAACCCAAGGCCTTCATCTTTACCTTTGGGCCAGCCTGAAGGTTGATAAATTGCTGAAGAAAATACTCCCATGAGTCTGGCAAGATTGTTTGGCCTATTGACAGTCGTTAAGGAAGAGTGTGACAGATGTATGCAGAATCCTCCACTGGTGTTCCTTCGGTGATGATTTCCAGAAACACCAGGGACACTGCATATGAATTGTGCTTTGTAAACAGCCAAACAATCAAAAAGAGTAGCCTTTTGACTCAAGATTTTGCATGGAGTCTATGTACAGTGGATCCAGTTCATCTCTGCTTTGTTCTGTAGTTTTGTTCAGGCTTCTTTTTTGTAAATGAACAGAGATAACTGATGGCCTTTCCAGGTATATGAGCAAAAAAGAAAAAGGGATGTCCATACAAGTGTGAGGAGTACTTTTGCTACAGCTTTTACCTCTAGCTCTAGCCCTTCTGTCTAAATCACAGCAAGCTGAAACAACACGAGTATGTATTACAAAGAGATCTTTCAAGTGCAGTACTATTGGTGTATAGGCAGCATTTGGATCAATGTACAGGTCTCTCAATCCTGTATTTCTGTCTGCAAGTCTTGACTCTTTATAATCACAGAAGTGCTGTAGTAAAGATCCCATGAAAGATTGTCTCTTCCTGACACTTGTACAGTAGCACAGCATTTCTATTCAGAAAGATAGAATGGGGACACTGTTTCCATTTGCTTTCTGGCAGAGCTGTGCATGGATTAAAAAGAGCAGACTGCCACTCCTCTGCTGATAAGGCATAGGCATTACAATTTCCCATAGTATTATTTTGCCACTTAGTACAATACTCCATTATTGTTTTTATCATTATGATCATTAATGCCCATACAATGCTGTGAGCTCTCAAGTTTTGTGTATCTCATCCATTAGGAATGTTATAAGAATGTATTTTCTTTGGTACCTCAAGCAAATCCGTTGTTGGATTGCTTGAGGTACCAGAGGAACAAAAGTCTAAAGAGTAGAGAGAAAAGCAAGATACCTGCTTGTTAGCTTTTTGTTTGTTTTTCTGTTATCAAGGGGCAAACCAGTATCTCTCTTTTAAGAATCATGTGAACAATAGGACCAATCTTAAGTGTGCTAGTGTGATTTTGACCAAAACACCTAAATATCTTTTTATTAAATTTATTCCTCACTTACATAGCTAGTAATCTTAAATTTTAAGATAGTCACTTAGCAGTTGCTTGCCTCAGAAGAAGTAATTGATTTTGCATATTTGCTTCAGAAAGCTTTACACTTAGAGAAGGAAAAAGAGAGTAAAGCTGAGAATACTACTTTTTTTTTTCTTTAATTTTTTTGGTATTATTTGCTGCACTAAGTTTTTTCATTTACTGCTTAGCCTTTGCTTTTTTAAGGGGATTACGGGAGATAAGCAGGGAGCAATTTTATCCAATTCCTGTCTTAGATTACAAAATAACCAGAATTTATGATGAAATTCACATATGTCTTAAAGAACAGGACCTTCCTTTGATGTGTTACCGATTGTATATGTGCTAAAGTTACAACGTATTTTTTGCAGTTGATATTCTTGCAGGGAAGTCAAGCAGTTAGTTGCTTGAAAGTTCTCTGATTCAGAATTTACATGTACATCTGTGTACATAAATACTGTAAAATTTATATATATATAAAACACACACATAGATGTGTCAATGTATTCCAAGTACAGTGGTGCCACTATTACTCAAGACAGGCTAAGCTCTTTTTGGCCTCACATTAGACTGTTCAATTCCCTTCAAGATGTTATGCAGTACTGATCATTCTGGTACCACCGGATTCATTGCTTACTTTTCTCAAATTTAAAACAAAAATCTGTCAAGTTAGGCAGTCCAAGCAAGCAAATGTCTAGAAGAAATATGAAGCATGACAGAAAATTTGTCTGATGAAAAAGACTACAGAGGAGTAATCAAAATATCTTGTTACTGATAGAAGGACAAACTGTAGTCAGGTATGTGAAAGAGAGGGCCACCTACAGTTAAAAAATAACAAAACTAAAGTTAAGACCTGCCTTCTCCTTCATGTTTGTGCTTTCTTTTTGGTCAGATAATACACATGTGGATCAACTTTGGTGTTTGATACTAGCAGTGCTTAATAGATACTCATACTCTGATTCTTGCCCCTAAGCTCTACCTTAAGCCCTTGAGCCAGCTAGTTAATTTTACCTGGACCATTAGGTGTCCCTCTAAGTTTGTTGTGTTTTATCCCAAGTAGCTTGGCAGTAGGACAGTGACAGACTCCTGCTGTCACTAGCTCTTTTTAAACAGGATTACTGAATTTGCCTGATCATGACTGGTTATACAGATCTGCTTAATTCTAATCATTCTGCTATTTGAGCTTCCTTATAGGCTGAAGATAGGCAAGGCAAATATTATCCTGCCTATAACTGGTATCAGGCACCCTCTTTTTTTTTTTTTTTTCCCCTTGTTGTCATGCTTGACTGGAAGCACATGGAGCTTCTCTGAGTTGAAGGACAGGAAAACGAGTGATTTAGTTAGTGTTATCCCTCACTCCAAATGAGGCAGAGGCAGCATCAGCCTCTGCTTCCCCCAGGGCACAGCAGACAGCAAGAGTAGCATGGATGGAAACAGGTGAGCTTGGCTGCCTTCCTGATCCTGTGTAGTTTGTCTCTGCTTGCCGAGAGAAGCCTACCTTAGCAGGGCAGCACTGTGCTGACGCCAGGCTGCTCCTCACCTCTACCAAAGGACATGCTCTACTTTCTTGGAGACAGGAGGGAGGGGGAAACCTAATGGCTTGTGAGATTTTATGGAGTTCAAGGTCCATCTTGGCAGCTGTAATGTTTCCCTGTTTCCCACCAGCAAAGCTTAGAACTTGCTGCTTGAGCTCACATACCCCAGCCTTAGCGGAGAACTGATACTAACCTTGACACGTGATGTGTCAGCAGAGGCTTCGTGGTTAGAGGTCGCTGTGTGTTTGCGTAGCCGTTCACATGGCTGCTGCGTTCTCACTTGTCTTGTAGGCAGTGGGATGACAGAACTCTTTGCTTTAATAAGCAGGAACCACAGAACCTGGGTGAAAACTAAACTTGATCCAGAGCCTTCAGCTCTCCTCTCCTGTGTGATGTCACTAAATGAGATTTATGTCACCTGTCTTCATCAGGGTGTTGGGAAAACTAGCTCATTTTGGTTTGCATGGGGTTTTGCATGTGAAAAGGGAAGGCCCTTTGTTTGCTGCAGGTGTGTTTTCCTCCCACTCAGAATTGCTTTTTCTATTCTGAAATAGAATAAACTTTTCTCAAACATACGAAGACTGAATTTTTTTTGTGGTATTTTTGCCTTCTGAATATTTGATTTTCATCCCACATATGTTGGCATTTGAAAATAAATTTATTTTTGTCAAGTTTACTTTGTGTCTTTTTACCAGTTGCAGCCCTGAATAGGTGAGAACAAAATGTTTATGCAAGGTAAAGGAGGGATAAAAATCCATAATAAAAAAAGTTTATATGTACATCCACTTGAAATACCTATTCAAAGATGAAGAGGTATCACAAGGTACTATCCTTGTCTCATTTGGCAATTTTCTGCTGTCTACTGATGTGATTGATTTCTCTGAAGAAAAAGTGATCAACTTCTATAAATTTTACAGTACACAGCCATAAATAAGTGTGTATATAAAAAAGCAAGCCCATCACTTTAAAGGCTAGGCAGCTCTAAGTTTGTGTTGCCTTCTCGTTCTCTTTCAAGATACTCAGCTGGAAAAAGGCACATGTTTTTCCAGTGTATTTAGTTCTGGTTGCTTGGTCTTGCTTGTGGTTTCTGCAGCCATTGATTGCTGTCTCTCAAAGGCTCTTTGCCATGTCCTGACATTTCTCAAGCTGAAGTAGTCATCAGGGCTCCTCTTTCTGCATTCTTGATAATACACTTCTTCTTGCCTTACTTCATCATTTGTTGACTGATGGCCTGATGGTGCTGTTCCCTGTACTCGAACTGGCGCAGTCTCACATGGAGAGTTTGGAGGCTGGACTCAATCAGTGGGATGATGCACCTCATCCCTAATATGAACATCTTGTCTCTGAGTTGTTGTTTGCATTCATTAAGAAGCGTGTACCAGGGATTGCTGTGATATTTGGGTGTACTGTCAGAAGGCATTTGGGCAGAGGTAGAACCAAAGCAGCAACATCTGCTCTGCTGTCCACAGGACGAATCAACAGCCATTGTTGCACCAACCACAGCAGCATTTGCAATGGGTGAGTGCCTGCTCCTGCCAGGATGCGGCCAGTCCCCGTATTAAGATTACACCAGTTGCTGGGAGCACAGTGACTCTTGGACAACAATAATTTTTACAGCTCAGGAAAGAATGCTCAGATGGTTTGTCCTCAAACATGGAAGCATGTGGGTTATGTTTATCTTTCCCAGCCATCATCCACAGGCAAGGTGATGCAATTGCATATACACTGACAATATAGTCTATAAAAGGGCTACAGAACAGCTGATGGAGTCTTTAAACAGTGACAGCATGGTGGGAAAAAGAGGCATTTACCCTTGGCAATTTCGAACAAAAAAAGAACAATCTTTAAAAAGAGACCAAGTATTGGGAAGATAGAGGCAGGAAACCTGTGAAACAGAGGTCTTCCAAATTGCTTGCCAATTTGGGGGAAACATGTATCAGCTGTGATGTTATCTATCGCTGGTCCTGGCCAAAGTCTCTCTCAGTGTGTACCTTCTTGTTCACAGCATAAGGCTCTAGATGTTTCCCTGTTGCGGAGCTCTGGAGTGCCTTGCTGGTGCTTGTCTTGGAGTCAAGGGTCGGTATGCATGTGTAGCAGAATTTTTGTCTCTGTAACAAAACAAAAGATATAAAGGATAAACATGTAAGACAGTTCTCTGTTACTGCTTTCAGATTTGAAGTACTGCATGTCAAGATAAGTGAATTTTTCTTCCTGTGATTTATTCTTAAGATGATAAATTAGGGTTAATAAAAATTTAAGTTCTAATAGTGAAGATTTATTTGCAAGTAGATAATTGTTTCTGAAAAGGTGTCTATAGAAGTGGAAGTGATTCAAGTTCCAAGTATTACCACAAACGTTGAACACTTTTAATGTACATCTGTCTCAGATCTAGGTGGTTTGTTAAGTTGAATATAGCTTGTGCTTGAGGATTTGGCCAGTATAGCTGATGGTTTATCTAGTAAAGAAATCACTGCCACAGTTACACATATGCCTCAAACAGATCTCTGTGGTTAAGTGTGCATAGATATTCTCCAGTAAGTCACTCATCAACTAAGGAGGATAAGGGTGATATTAAAAAGCTAGATTGTAGATCTACTATAGAGAATTGGGCACACTGGAGCAGCAGTGCAAGAGTGGTTCCAAGTTGAGCCTGTTATTAAACAAGAATAGATTTCAGGCAGGATGATAACGACTTTACACAAAAGTTACAGGATTATACTTTACACAAAAAGGCCATGTAGTAAATTTGAAAGAAGCTTAAAACCTCTCTGAGGAACCTACCATTCTTTTTCTTTTCTCACACATTTTCTTGTGTGCTGTAAGTATACCATGGAAATTTCTCAGAAAGTAGTTTTCTATTTCTATAAAACACTAAGTTTAAAATAATATGGCTCCTATGACTGAAGTGTTGGAATGGAAGGATACAGGCTCTTTAGGAAGGACAGGCAGAAGAAATGACATGGAGATGTCACTCTGTATGTCAGTAACCACCTGGAGGGTGTGGAGTTACACCTGGGGATGGATAAGGAGATGGCCAAAAACTTACACGTCAGGATTAAAGGGAGGGCAGGGACAGGTAACTTTATGATGGGATTTGCTACAGGGAGTCCGAACAGGAGGCCATACAAGAAAGTTGGAGGGACTTTCTATAAAACAGTGATTGGGCAAGTGGGAATGGCTTCAACCTGTAAAAGAGTTGG
The DNA here is from genome assembly GCA_013398955.1 of Callaeas wilsoni. NCBI lineage: Eukaryota > Metazoa > Chordata > Aves > Passeriformes > Callaeidae > Callaeas > Callaeas wilsoni. The sequence continues at coordinate 28,523 of VWPU01009514.1, forward strand.
TTTAGATACTAGGATGGAATTCTTTACTATGATGGTGATGAGGCATTGGACAGGTTACCCAGAGAAGTTGTGAATGCCCCATACCTGGAAGTGTTCAAGGCCAGTTTGGATAGAGCTCTAAGCAACCTGATGTAGTTGGCAGAAGGGTTGGAACTAGATGATCTTTAAGGTCTGTCTTAACCTAAGCCGTGCTGTGGTTCTGTGATTTGTCCTAGTGCCAGATGAGCATTCCTATTACTTTAAGAAGTATGCACCAAAATATTTAAAAAGGTAGCATATGATAGTTCTGTGTGGCTACAAGGATCTCTCTTTCAGGAATAGGGAAGGCTCTAGCCCTACTGCAGCATTCTTCCTTCTTCTTCAGAGAACACTCCAGATGCAGGCTGCTTATTTTAGGGGAGTTTTTATTCTTGAAATTGTTCAGAGTTGTCTAAATGGAAAATACTTCTAGAAAATGACATCAAGTAAAAACTCTCTACCAGAGTGACTTTGCTATTTGGACCAAAGGGAGGGGAGCTATTATTCCAAGAGTATTAGTCTTCACCTGAGACAAAGACACTCAGATTTTTTTGTAGTGACAGAAATTCATTCACTCTCACACACGCTGTCTCCCCCTGCCCCAGTGAGTATTGCACACTGCATCACTGTACTGTTCTAATCTGAAGCTAAAATAGGACATTACATCACATTACCCGAAAGGTTTACAGGCAGTTTGTCTACCAATATAAATTCTACCTATTCACTAGACTGACTGCAGAAGTGGCTTAGGGGAATTAGCACAGAGCAGTAGAATAACCTTGGTATTGCACTCTCTTATGGAAGGAAAAGATATCAGCTTCAGAGCATTCATTTTAAAGCAATGTAGAGAAAAATTCCTGGTATGCAGAGCATAAAAATACTACAAAATACTATCAAATGTAGTTGATGCGGTAGTAGTTTTGGTCATCTGTGTAGCCCCATCACACGAATTTTGAGGTTTGGCTTAGTATCCTGTTAGCATAAAAGAGACTCACAGACCAAACAGCAGATTTTTAGCTACAAGACACGATGAAATAAGTGCTTCTCACTCAAAATCCTTTCATATTCTTCATATTCTTTCCCAGAATATAATGCCCAAAGGGATCTTTGCGTGTACCTACCCTGATGTCACTTGTAACATGGATCACAAAGTACCAACAAGCTTTTCCTAAGTCTTCATGTGGCTGAATTCAAGTTTATGTAATTATATGTGTGCGTGTGTATTTATGTATATTTTTAGATGTTCATCTAATCCTGGTTTGCAGATGATATAGAACTTGAGACCAGCAATTTAGTCTACATGTTAATAATCATCCTATTTGAAAACATTTTCAGCTTGAGCTTTAAAAAAATCTCCCTTGTTGAAAAAGCTTGTGTGGTGGTTCTGTATGGGTTGATTTTTGGTGAGGAGGGGAGAAGGCATCCAAGCCACGACAGCATGTCAGCCCTTCCTTGTGTTTCTGAAGTGCAGTATAAACTCTTAGTGATTGTCTGCCCAAAGTGTAGTGTTATTTCCAAGGCTAATATTTGTGCCCAATAGCAACTGCCTTTGCCTACCTTTAATATTTATTGCTACTAAATGCATTGTAAAAAACTAATTTGCTTGTTTTCTTTTTTTTAGAACTTGGTAAATGCTAGATTTTGTCTTTATTTTTTTCCCCTTTCAATTTTGTTGGTGCATGTGTTTTGGTTTTTTAAAAATTGTTTTCCAATACCAGCATGTGATGATTCTGCATGTAGTGCACTCTTCATTTGGTGATGGCTGTGGCCTAGTGCCAGCACTAAAATACATTTGAAGTTTTAAGAAATAAATCAAGTGATATAGTGATGATATACTTGGCTCTTGTCATGTGTTTTTGGCCTTTCCAAATCCGTGGACTGATTTAAAAATTTCCCATATGATTTGGCACTTCTATCTGCAGCATTGGTGTAGTCAGAAGTCTACATTTTAACAAATTCCACCTATCAGCTGTTAAGAAAATAGTGCAGGAAAATCTTTTTGTCTGCCTAACTCAAATAAAAGATTACATCTTTTAAAAAAACATTCCTTGTTTGCCTCAATAGTAGTAATAACATGTTCTTAAAAATAAATTAGTTATAACTTTCCCAAACTATCTCCAAGTGGTTTTAATTACGTGAATTTTGTGTTATAAAATTACCTCAGGCACCAAGTGAACACATTTTTTCTGTCAAAGTAGATGGTAGATAAGTGTTGCTCCCCATGTAAACAATGAAAGTCAAGATTCCTTTTATTGGAATTATGATGGCATTTATTTGGGGTTTGATGTCAGGAGAAATAAATCAGAGCGCCAATGTCAGAAGTAAGCATGATTGTTCCTGGAATTCTTCTAAAAGAAAAGGAAAAGGCAAAATTTTAAATTCTTTATATATGAATTTTGCTGTGGGCTGTGCAGGTTTGTTAGAGCTAAATGCAACAGAGCAAGATTATGTGTTATAGTTTTTAAATTAAGCAAAAGAAAAAAGCATTTTGATTCCTATATTTGGTATGTTGATCTTTATAACATTAGAGAAAAAGATATGTAGCTCTAAAGCCATGGCACATCAGTGGTGTATATCAGTGGTGATGTATAAAGATTAGAAGTACAACACGTCTTGCCGAGCTTTAAGTACTACACTGTGCTTGGCAGCTTCAGAAAGGAAGTAATTCCTTTATTAGTCATCTGTCTCTGAGGCAACAGAAAAAAAAGTGTTCCCAATTTATATAGGCAGCTTATAGTAAAACTGCTGCTGAATTGGGCTCTCAGTTGTCTTGTGAGGGAAGGGATCTGGGCCAAAACTCCTCAAAGTGGATGTGCTCCTGCCCTTTGTCATGAGGACAGCAAATGCCAGTGGGATTCATGGATTACCCAGGTGGCAGAGTTATGCACACGTCAGAAAGGACAACAGCGATGGAAAGCGGACAGAGCAGGGCTGCAGAAATAGTGTGTATGCGCAGGGAACAATACAGGAGTAGTGCTCAGGGGAGCTAGCTCTTCTCTTCTGACACACACGCATTAGAGGAATAATAAAGATGTTCCTCAGCATATTTGTTTTATACGGGTCAGTGTACTCTTGTGACCTTTCTCCAGTCTCAGCCCTTAGGTATCTAATTTTAGCCCCTGTTTTCTCTGAGAAAAGTTATGCAATACAGTTCATTTTGAGTGTTGTTTGGGGTGACTTATACTCCCACGTCTTTTGTTCATGCTATACAGTACTTTATTGCCTTAATGGAAGGACTATGAAGATAATTTCTTCCAGCATTGGATCAAGTTGCATAGAAAATTCACAGAAATTTTTCTAAAATTTTTGTCATATTTTTCTAATTTTTTTACAATGAATTTTTCATAGTTTATGATTGAATGCCTAATCCTAATTTGTTGTTTTGCTTGCATGCTGCTGCTTTTCTGGTACTGTAGCCAGTTTTATGCAAGTTGCACATCTTGTGTCTGCTCTCAAGAGAAGCCACAGGTACCCTGTGCGTCAAATTCTCTTGCAACCCCTTTGGGTTACTCTTTCTCCACCCAAGAAGTCTCAGGGGAGTCTTGAGTGGACAGCATGTTTTATCCTCTGCCTATTTTCCAGCAATATTTCGTAGCCTTGAAGCATTTCTCAGAAGGTGAAGCATGAGAAGTGCACTTGGCTGTGCTGATTTTGAGAAGGCAGCGGCCAGTGCCCCATCAGGGGAAGGGAAAGGCCATGGACACTGCTCATGACCAGGATGAACTGTGTCGTTTCTTGGAAAATGAGAGGAAAGGGAAGCAAATCGAATAGGGTTTGGCAATAGTCCTAAACAGGTTGAGGAGAATTAGCCACATTAATGATTAATGATAGCAAATCTCATTGAACTTGAAAAGTACTTTCTATAAGTGCTAAGTGCTGGCATTAAAAATGTATGCATTTTCAGTTTCATCCACACTTGGCGTCTGCAAATGGAGAGGAAAGGGAAGAGCCGGCAGTGTCATTACAGTAGCACTAATACCTCACTATAGCTGAAATCACAGCTTGCCAAGGCACACAACCTGTGGTCTGGGTCTTGCAGGGCTCACCCTGTGGTGGTTGCTGGTACTGGTTCTCTTGAAGTGTTCCGCCACCTGCCCTGCAGAGCTCCAAGTGAAGGCTTGGAAACCTTCTGCAAGTCAAATATCTACTAAGTGAACAGTTGTCCTCCTTAAAACCCTACTGAGGAAGACAAAGACTATGTGTAGTCTGTCACACATGGATTTCTTTGCACAATTAAAAAATTTTATAGATATCAAGTATCTGATCTCTGTTTTTCTTTTCCAAAAAATTGACCTGCTTTCTCTAATGTGTGGGAGACACAGAGAAATGGGCTCTAACAGAAGTGATTTGTTGTGCTTTCGAGGTGGTCGCAAGTTGCCACCAGAAATGCTGTGGACCAGAGCAGCAGAGATTGTGTGGGCAGGATGTAAAATCTCTGCTGCAATCAAGCTGTGAGAGGTAAAATCCAGAATAATTTGTTAACAGAGGTGTCTGAAAGGAGCTGAATAGACAAATGGAGAGGCAGAAGAGAAAGAGAAGAGGTTTGAAGTCTGAGCTTTAACAGCTACAAGCCACATGCCCGAGGGTTGGGCTGGAAGGTATTTGTTGGTGGGCTATTTGATTGCAGGGAGTGAAGGAAGAAGCAGTTTGAGAGAAGCAGTTTTGTGCTCTGACCTGAAGTCAGGCACACCAGCCTTGCAAGGTCAAGGCAGCCCTCTGCCTTCCCAGGCTGGTGGTGAGTCAGCAGCTGCATACCTTTTGCAAATGTCTGGAAATGGTAACTGAAATCCTTGTTTTGCCAGTTTGCTGCAGAGTGTGTAATCCTTCTCACCTCCCACACAGCTGTATGCTGAGCTGGTTTCATATCTTTGTTTCGCTGTGCTGTTGATCTAGCCTCACTCTTTATTCACACATCTGCTAACAGAGAGTTAGGGACCTCGTTCTGTAATTGTCTCCAGTTTGCTTGTGCCAGCTGAGCACACAGGCAGGGTGAGAACATGACAGGGTGCCCATCCACTGGGAAGCAGACCCTCATCTGCTCTTTCTGTGTAGTGTTGGGCTGGTAGAAGATGCATGGTATCAGCAGAGCAGGGTCTCTTCATCACTCCCTTGCCTTCCCAACAGACACCTATGCATTAGCTCTCAGCTTGATGTGGGAAGGGTGGAGGTGGAGGGGGTTGTCGCTCATCAAAAATAACAAGGTTTGGTCTTAATTTGCCCTTGGTCAAAAATACCCACTTTTCTTCTCTGCTTTGTTGACAGCTGCTCTGTGCACTGCTGTTTTAGAGGCTACATTTGCAGCTAGGAGTTGGGTAAAATGCTGTGGTTGCTAGGGGAGAAAAGTATTAGTGTTACCAATATTTATTATTTGGTCCCCATGGAAACTATAGTTCTTCAGGGAGTCCTAATTCTCACATTTTTCCTTTCTATGGAAAAGTTACTTCTTTAACCATGAAGTTCAGATAGTTATTTTCCAGGAATAGACACATCTTCCAGGCAAGATACACAACTCCCTTTGTGCTCTACTATGCTTGACAGATGTCTGTCTATGGAGAATTACTGCTTACTAAGCTGTGTTGTGGCTTCCAGTCATACAAAGATCTTTAGAGTGTGGTTAATCTAATTGTATCATGGAGGTGTTTTATTATTTTTTCTGCCTCTGCTTCCTCTTTGATTTGTGCTTTCTCCCATTGTTATTTTTTAATTTGCTGCATATTTTAAATTGGTGAAGAGCCATTTGGTTAATTTTGGTTTAAATGATCTTAGAGGTCTTTTTCAACCTAAATGATTCTATAATTTGATGGGGAAATGAACTTGCTGTTTTCTGCTTAAAGGTATAACTGTGGCAAAAGCTATGAATGTGGCTCATGACTGTAAAAGGGACATAGTAGTACCTGTTTTTTCAACATTTGAGTTCTTCAGATTTTCAGACAAAGCTGTTAAAATATTGAGTGATTTATCCTTGGCAGAATAGTTAACTCAGTGTTTGGCTCTCTTACAGTGCCTAAAACAGTATGTGGAACTTCTGATCAAAGAAGGTCTAGAAACAGCAATCAGCTGCCCTGACGCTGCCTGCCCAAAGCGAGGTCATCTGCAAGAAAATGAGGTACACTCTTCCTGCAAAGAGGGTGTTTTCTTTTCCTTACAGGATGTTTAAATGTGTCTTGCTTTTTATGTTATGGCTTCCATTGTTGACAACATATGTTTTTATTAATTCTTCAAAGGTCAGATACTCTCTGTTTGTTTAAAATTACTTAGATTATTACTGTTCCTAAGTGGAATTTTTTTTTCCTTTTCCTTCTTTCAACAGATTGAGTGCATGGTTGCATCAGAAATCATGCAAAGGTATAAGAAGCTACAGTTTGAAAGAGGTAACACATGTAACACTACCCACTGAAGGCTGTGAGAATGGGTTTGTTCCAGAGCAATCCTATAAATCAGAATCTCTGCATATGTTCTTGCAGTAGCATTGTGCGTTAATTGCTTGGTCATCAGAAATAAAAACCCCAAAACCTAAAAAGTAATTGCGTCTGTTCTTGCCTGCATGATTCCCGGAACTGCAGCACTCTGGGAAAAAACTAAGAAAAGAAAATTGCTATGTATTATATTCCTAAATAACTAAGGGAGGGAGTGACTTCTATTTTGAGCTTTGCTGCTTAAGTTGACTACTAGTATTGTAGGGGCTGGAGAGGAGTACTGACCTCTTTCACAGAGCCAGCATTATCTTCTGGGATGGCATTTGGTACAGAATTGATGAGCAGTTCTGTGTGTAATGATACAGACACGTTAAGAACAACATTATCTTCTGGGATGGCATTTGGTACAGAATTGATGAGCAGTTCTGTGTGTAATGATACAGACACGTTAAGAACAACATTATCTTCTGGGATGGCATTTGGTACAGAATTGATGAGCAGTTCTGTGTGTAATGATACAAACACGTTAAGAACATAAGCTGACTGTGTGCATATGGAGATGTGGGATGGTGTGGCCACAGAGAACTTACAGTAAGGTTTTGCTGAGGGCAGGACCCAGCCTAGAAACCACTGCAATCATTGATAGGTTTTTATTGCCTTCGGTGGGCTTTGAAACATGAAATGACTGTAAGGAGCCTCCAAGAAAGGGATGAAACTGTATCTTATATGCTGTTGTTTATCATGTGGTTACATTAGGGTAGAGTTCAACTTGAAACAGGTTCCTACTGGGCATGGCATTGTAAAAATACTTCTTGGTGGGTTTTACTGCATAGTATACGCTGTATTTAACTTCAAGTACAACTGAAAAAAATACATCTCATTCTCAGAACAAGTTTAGTTCAGTGAATGAAAGTGGGAAGTTGAGACTCATGAAACTCACTTTGGTTTGGTGCCTGTTTGCAAAGGAGGCCAGATTTATGTCAAAGTGGGTCGCATAAATTAAAAAGCTCCTTTTAAAAATTTCTGTCTTCAAATGCCCTGCCAGTCAACCTCAGCTGAAATATATTGTTATGGAAGGCTGGTGTTGTATCCGCCTTTGAATTTGGTTCATTTATGTCCCTTCGCAGAAGTGCTTTTGGATCCATGCCGGACTTGGTGTCCATCCTCTACTTGCCAGGCAGTTTGCCAGCTCCAAGAATCAAGCCCACAGGACCCTCAGCTGGTCCAGTGCAAAGTGTGCGACATTGAGTTCTGCTCTGCTTGCAAATCTAATTGGCATCCAGGTCAAGGCTGTCAAGAGAACATGCCAATCTCTTTTCTTCCAGGAGAAACAAGGTAAGACATTGCAAAAGATTAAGTATTTAGAAGCTAAATACTCAAAGAGGCATTTTCCTGATGTTTTGTTCTAAAGCTGTTTCCTTCACGTGGTCATTCCTGTTCTTTTAATGCTGTATTCTAAAACTGAATAGTTCTTGGCAGCCTCACTCTTTGCCGCCATTCCCAGCAAAGCACAAAGGAGCTGCTTGAGCTTTTGGCATTTTGCCCCAGTGGGAAAAATATGACATCCAGGCAGCTCATCAGCTTCCCTTGAGAGATGATCTTGTTACTGCTGCTCTCCTGGACAATGTGAGAGTCGGTAACATCATGCCAGACAGTGATTTTTAGGCTATCCTGTCAATCATGCCCTCTGCTGCACATTTGGCCTATGATCTTAAGTTCTGTTTCAAGTGGTCTCTGGTGGCAGACTGCAGCCACTGAATAAGAGAGGCCATTGTGCATGTGTTCCACTTCATGTTGGGGCTTTTTCAAAGGTTGTGTTGCACTCCAAGGCGTCATTAAAGCCCTGCCCAGCCTTGGACCTAGTTACTCATACCTTGTTTTCTTTCAAGCTTTGCTGTAACAGGTGACTAGCTAGGATGCTATCATGATGAGTTCCTGATCAAATATACTAACTTTTGTACATGCTTTTGTGTGTGCTTGACAAGAAATGAAGGTTGCTAAATTTCATTGCGAGGTAACAAACTTTATCTGTTTTTGCTTAGTGTTTTGGTTGCTTTTAGTTTTTTTTCCACGCTTAATTTTTTTACTCCACCGAGTAAAAGTAAAAATCGTTTTTTCATTATTCTGGAGCATAATGTGCCTGTTAGCAATATTTGGAGTTTCAGATACATTTTATGTATACAAAGCATTTTTCTCTAGTACAGTCACCCCTAGTGTTAGTAATTAGTGTATGTCCTTTTATCCTGCTGTTGGGCAAATCAATCAGTCAATCCATCAATCAATCATCAGTCCTGTTTTCCAGCAAATCACTGATTCCCCATCAGTCATTCTTGTATCTCACACTGGCAGTAGCTGCAGGAATTGTCATTTAAGGTACATTTTACTTGTTAGTGAGCATAAAACCTGCATACAGTAGAAAGCTACTCAAGGGAAATAAAAGTTGTTCCACTGTTTGAACATTCCTCTGTGTTGTGCCCATTATATGAGGGCCCACCTGTGGTTTGCACACTTGTGCAAGAACAGTCAGTGCTGACCCTAACTCATGAACAGGGACTGGGTAGGAGTCTGTCAACAAAGTTTAACTGAAAGAACCACACGCACCAAAACCTTAGTGTTCCTGATTTGGAGGGAAACTCCTAGGGATGATCCTCAAGGAGGGCACAGACAAGTAATGTATCCCTGGTGCCCCAGTCCAAAGGAATGTGGTCTGGGGTTACTATGCAATAAATAGATTGTTTCTTCATCTGAGAAAGAAAGGAGAGAAAAGAAAAATAATCTAGATGTACAAAATATTTAGATGTGAGCTACCTGCTGCTCTTCTGATACGTTACAAGAGAAAAGTGTTTAATATCTATTAGTATCACTAGATAAGGAAAACAGCTGGTTTTTACATGGTAAAGAAAATATCCTAACTTTTATGTAGATACTGTAGTCATTAAACATCTTTTTCTAGAGATACGTTTGAAAAGTAGTGTACAGGCGCAATATCTGAATAATAAAATCACTTGAATACCTGAATCTCTGGTAGTTTGTCATTTTTTAAGCAAAAAAACAGGCTTGCCTTGGTAGCACAGTTCTCAGACATTCTTGTCTAAACTGACATGGTCATGCATTTTACTAATTTCTTACTCTCTCCCACAGTTCAGTTTTTAAAATGGAAGATGATGATGCTCCAATCAAACGCTGTCCAAAGTGTAAAGTTTACATTGAGCGAGATGAAGGCTGTGCCCAAATGATGTGTAAGAATTGCAAACATGCCTTTTGCTGGTACTGTCTGGAATCTCTTGATGTGAGTACATTCCATGCACTCTGGCTCTCAGAAGCTTAGCAGTTTGCTTTGCCATCCAGCTGTCTCTTTAAGCAATTAAATAAATAGCTCACTAGCTTCTGGCCACAACTCACCCGAGCTGGTGCTGGGAATTTGATAGGATTTGTATCCTCTGTTTTACTTGTCTGACCTGTGTGAACTTAGCATTTGGTCTGAGTCAGTAAATAATTATTAAAAAGTAAAATTTTATGACCGTAATCTGTTTATAATCTTTACGTGGCAACTATCATGAGGAGAGGTGTTGCTTTTTTTTTTCCCAGTACTGACTTTTCAATGTTGCCTTTCTTGAAGGCGTTACAGTATAAGACTAGCAATGCTCTTAGTCTGAGGACGTTTAACAAACTAGATGTGGTATGTCACTGAGAGTCAGATTTGTTTACCGTTCATTGTATTCTGTGGGACAAGAAGTAGATCTGACATAGGAGAAAGAATACAATGTTCTCCCAACAGCAGGAATTTATTGGTCTATAAGCTGCTACTGTCATATGTTTATATTTTTTAAAAATCAGCCTGTTATCATGCCCTCAGATCAGAGTATATACAATACACAACATCTGTTTCCATGTCATCAGTTTTACTTTATAACATTGTTAACAATAGCAAAGGAAATTAGGTTCCTGAAAGCTACCCTGACTATTCAAATCCTGTGGTTGTCCCATTTGAATACTTTACTGACAGTCCTGAAGTCACAGGCTTTTCACATGCTCTCACAGATAAAAAAGCAGTGTTCCCTTAGAACTAGGCCTGCTATCTTGGCTGCTTTGTGAGAGGCTGACAGGGTTGATAGGGACATAATACCTCAAAAATCTGTTTTGTCTTTCTGTTCTTCAGCTAGATAAAGGAACCAGCTTAGGGAAGTCTGCAGCACAAGTACTGATTTTCCTTTGTTCTTTTTGTATGTGTGTAAAATACAGGCAGTGGTCAGCTTATCTTCTTGGGTTCTCTTGCTAAACCTCATGCTAGCATTTAAATGCGCAGCTTGAGACCCTTTGGGAGAAGAATTCATTATATATCTGTAACATACACCAAACAAACCTGTTGGTGAAGACACCTACCTGTAAACAAAGCACTTTGGAAAGATTGGACGTGGCCATATTTGCTTGATCCTCTTGTATGGTTCCTGGGTTTAAGTTGTCAGGATATAGTGTTTATAACTTGAAGAACTTCTGTTTATTGCCTGCCTTCTCATTTAATATTTGTAGGATGATTTTCTCCTTATACATTATGACAAAGGACCTTGTCGAAACAAGCTGGGGCACTCCAGGGCATCTGTTATCTGGCACAGGACACAGGTAAAGCACAGATTTTTAAAAGCTCTCTACAGGTCTACTGCTGTCATAGTGCTTCATTTTAACACCTTAGGGTAAAGTTCTGGGCCAAATGGTAACTGATTTTCATAGCAAATAAAAATAGGGCAGTAGCTTGGAGTGGAACAATAAGCTCTCCTAGAGAAGACCCTCCTTGGCAAAATGCCATTGAGAACCAGAAAAGGTATGCTTGGAGAGGCAGTTCAGTGTCAGTCCAAATATGTTCTCACTGAACTTGGAGGGTGAGCTAGGTTGCCACCATCAGTATTATTAACAAGGAAGCCCTTCCTGCAAGGCATTTTTAGCTCTGGATGCAGAACTGGAAAGGAATTGACCTGAACACAGACATTATCTTGCTATGGAATCTATCTGACTCCTTCCTGTAGGTTGGATAGAAAGTAACCCTGAAGGTTTATTGGTAGTTTCAAGCACAGATTCAAACTGACAATTGCAGAGAGTGCAGGAATACCTCTTGTAGTCTAGTTTCAGTGTTGCTAGACTCAGCAGGAACGCTGGTAATGAAAGAGCTCTCTGCAGCACTTCGATGCATGCAGTATAAATGCTAATGTGTGACTTGGTCCAATCTACCGCCTTTACAGTCACTTCAGAGATACAGGGACATCTGCGTATCTGAGTCATCTCTTCCTAAATTAATTGTGTGCCTGGGAAAAGCTACCTTAGCTTGAGATGAGGTACTTTTCGTGAAGTACAGATTTCTTTCCATGTGAACATAAACCCCAAGTCTATAGAATAATCATCAAGTCTGGATAAACAGCTAAACTGAAGTAAATGGAGAAGGATCTCGCCCCTCTCCTTCTACCCACAGCACTGAGTGTCTGAGCTGTGGACTGGCTTTTGCTTGGATTAGCCAGTGTTGTCTCAGGAGGTGTGTGGGTACATTAAGTTTACTTGATAAACCTGTAGTATAAGGTGATTAATCTGATATTTGGAATCTGTTCTAAGCCACTGCAGTTTGTACAAATATGTTTGATATACCAAATGTTTAATGATCTGGTCATTGTTGAGAAAGAAGGTAATAATTCACTACTAGTCAGGATATAATTCTGCTAAACCCCCTGAAGCCAGATCAACACTGCAATTGTTTCCTTATGTTAACTTTGACTAAGTTGTTAAGTTTCTTCTTAGATTTATCCAAAGCAAATTGAGGGGAGTCTTTGGTTTGTTGTTTGTGGTTTAAAAAAATATTTGTTTTGGCCAGAGAAAATGGCTTGATGCCTAATAGGGCAGCAATTTCTTCAGAAGAAAAAGAACCAAGGAAAAAGTAAATAAGTAATACTCAGTGGGCAGTTTTACTTAAAAATAAACAAAATAAACAACCCCTCTACACATGTGCACACACACACAAAACCACACCAAAAAACAAAACCAGCAAAACAAAAGAACTGAAACTTGATGATTTCTTTGATGGCATATTGAGGCTGAAAGGAAAGTGTAAATAGATGTTTTACATTAATTACCAACAGTCAGTCTGGTCCACTGGATTGCCAGCTTCTAGCTTGGCTCTGTCTGACCAGTGCACTCGGCCTGGGCTGCAGAGAGAAGCATGGCAATAGTTGCAGCTCATGTTTTTTACAGATGAGGATTTAACTTTGGCTTCTGGGAAATAAATTAAAAGATCAGTAGAAGTTGCATCAGATTGTCAGCATCACCAAAAAAAAGAGAACGAGTTATGAAATGTGCCCACCTCTGAAGCTGAAAAATAAACTGCTGATGGGAAGAAATAAAATCGTTAGGGCGAGGCAGTTCGGGCTCCAGAAGCCAGCATGCCGGATGGCGGTGGGCAGGTGCACACCCGCAGCCCTGTCCCGCAGCCCCGTCCCGCAGCTCCATCCCGCAGCCCTGTCCCGCAGCCCTGTCCCGCAGCCCTGTCCCGCACTGCCGTCCCGCAGCCCTGTCCCGCAGCCCTGTCCCGCAGCCCTGTCCTGCACTGCCGTCCCGCAGCCCTGTCCCGCAGCCCTGTCCCGCAGCCCTGTCCCTCAGCCCTGTCCCTCAGCCCTGTCCCGCAGCCCTGTCCCTCAGCCCTGTCCCTCAGCCCTGTCCCTCAGCCCTGTCCCTCAGCCCTGTCCCGCAGCCCCGTCCCGCAGCCCCGTCCCGCAGCCCTGCCCCGCAGCCCTGTCCCGCAGCCCTGTCCCGCAGCCCTGTCCCGCTCTGCCGTCCCGCAGCCCTGTCCCGCAGCGCCATCTCCCGCGGCAGCGCGGCGCTCGCACCAGCCGCAGCTCCGCGGCAGCACAACCCCAGAAGCACGTGCCAGCATCGACACCAAATTATCCGTGCCTGGCAAAAGGGCTGCTGCATCGTCCCATCTATACCATGGCTAATTTAATGTTTGCCGGGTAATTGAAGTGGCTTATCTAGCCCTGACTAGAAGAATCCTTAATGAATGCTGCACTCTAATTTCATTTTGCCTTCTGCTGTGAGGTTTTGCTGTTGCATTAGCATTCCATTCTTGCCATCATTATTCAAAGTTATTCGCAGACACTCTCATGTGAATAAATCTAAATTATTCTCTCAAATAATTTGTGGGCATATTGTTGCAGCATCACTCTTACAGTTGCCTGTGGCAAATGGGAAACTTTCTGAGGCAATGAAGCTCAACTTGAATGTTTTTTTAAATAATTTTCCAAATTTGAGCTCTGTGGATATTACTACTTTGTCATACTGACCAGGTGGGTAAGTCCATGGTCCTCTGCTCATGCTGGGAAGGAGGTGATCAATAAATGTCAATGAAAAAGATGCACGTAGAGTTAGATCTTGCCCCCTGCAGCAGCAGGATGAGCTCAGGTCTGACTGCAAAAAGATACTGCATATGCAAAGTCCTCCTATTGTCCATAGTATTAGTAATCTGTGATTGAAATACCCAAACTTGAATGCGTGCTGACGAGACATCAGTGGAATTCTTCCCAGATTCTCTGAATATCACCACCACCTTGACTAATTCTTCTTGAAGCTTTCTCCAGGAAAAAAGGGAGCACCTGAAAGTGGAAGTCTTTCTTGTAGCCTTGATTCCAATATTTAGTATTTACATTTGATCAAGAAAAAAAGGAATGATTTGCTTCATTAGTTGTTTGAGATACAGGAAAACTCAAAAAGGCAAATAGCTGTCTGCATCACTTTGTGTGATAAAACAGAGTTGTGTGGCACAGTTCTGACTGGAGCCATAAAACATGAACATTCACCCTCTGCTTTCACTCACATTTACTGGTCACAGGAGCTGACTGTAGTATACACGTGGGGGAGCCCTGGCTCTGATAAGGTCAGTGGCATTTGCTGAGGTCTTTCTGATGGACGCAGATGATGCAATGGTGTAGCAAACACAGAATCTAGGCAATGCTATCCCTGACACAATGTTCTCTCTTTCTCTTACAGGTGGTAGGCATTTTTGCAGGATTTGGTCTTCTACTTTTGGTGGCCTCCCCTTTCCTTCTACTTGCTACACCATTTGTTCTCTGCTGCAAGTGCAAATGTAATAAAGGAGATGATGACCCTCTACCTACCTAGACTGAGAGAAGATTGGACTCATCACAACATGTTTTGATTTTACCTGTGCTGTTATATTTCCCTCTTGCACTTACATTGCTGTAGCCTTACTTGCCCCATTCTGCTTTTCATTGACACAGTCTTGATTCCAGGAGCTGTTGTTACTACTGTTGTACAGATGACTTGATAATAGACAAGGAGGGTAATAGAAGGCAAGTTTGGTGCTAAAGGGTGGCTATCTGAAATGAAGAGGTGATACTGCTAAAAATAATGCAAAAAGTTGGTGCTGCCCTGCTGGTGGACTGGGAATTGTACTGAATGACATCAGCAAACCAAGCTGAAAAAGCCTACAAACTTCTGCATATCTGTTTGCTTCCAAATTTGGTGTCTTATTCCTGCATATGTTTAAGTTGCCTACCATTTAAATCAGATAGTCAACTTTGTGTGACTTTATTACACATCTGTTTTTGTTAAAGCCATCACAATGTCCTTTTTAGTACCTATTTTTCCAATTATAACAAAATTGGTAAGGTGCATATAGGCCATCCTATGCCTTTCTTGAAATGTGGGGAGGATCAGACGGACAAAGTTGGTCCTACTGCCTTCCACAAATTTTATAAAATCTTATAAGAAATTTGTTTGATTAAAAGCAACATTTTAAAATTAATTGATGAAGCTGTAAGGTTGAGTGGTGACACAAACCTGCTATTTAATCAAGTTTCTTTTAAAAATTCGTTGATGGTATTGATTACCCCTGGACCACTAGTTTTTTTCTGAATTGTTTTTTTTTGCTATTGTTTAGGGTTCTGCTACACTTATAGGGCTATGTAACTTCTAATCCAGGTATCTTAATCTTTTTATAGATACATAGATATATATATATATAAATCCTATTTAAACCAAATGTGTAAATAGCTGTGCTATTGAAATATTTTGGAAATTCAGGATAGCTTGCTTCTGTCTTTAGGACAATTATTAAAGAATACAGGACTAACTTTACTATTTAGCAGACTCTTGGGTTGTGAATGAGTCTTTCGTTTTAAATACAAAAATACATCATGATTATCCCTGTAGTTAATATGAAAATGCCTGGGATATTTGTGGAAGTTGTGCTTTGCATTTAAACTACTTAGCCCATTTTCAGAGTTAATATTGTATGATATGTGGTGTATTGTGTTAATAACAATACTGTGACAAAATAAGTTTTTATTTGAAAACTAATCACTTGATAGTTTTGCAGAATTCAGTGCTGTGTTTTCAGGGTAGTAAAGCGTGCTATTCAACATACTACATCATTGAGGTTTCTCTTTAGAAATACTTCGTTGAAAACCATTTTGCTCTGATTTTAAAGCCAACAAGAATTTGACTAATAACTTCTTGCCATGAAATACAAAGCACCTGAAACAATGTGTATGTCTGTAGTACTGAAGGAAAACATTATTTTGAATGGCTTGTAGACTAAAGTTTTACTGCATTTTTTTCTTCATTTATTTCTGTCGTCAGCAACGTACTGAGATGGATGAATATCTTGAAGCCTGGATAACTTTACACTGAAAATGTCTGAAGATCCTTAAATACATCTGCTTCTGGCTGCTGTCACAGGCTGGGAATATGTTTTAATAGCTCAAGCATTAAAAAATTACTCTTTATTGTCTTTTGGTTTACACTGTCTATCTGCTAAATAAAAATATTGTAGGGCACAGTTTTGAAAAGCACCAATTTCTTTTTATAAAACTATTCTCCTCCCTTATCTTCCAAGTTTAGTGCTATCCAAATTCAAACTGTATCTAACCAGAGATTTTAGCTCTAGGAGCTGGAGATTATATGCAATTCACTTACTTGGCTTGATTTTAATGAGTTCAGCCTCTGTAATGTGAATAAAAAGGATAGCTGGTTTCCAGCAAATCTGAACTCGTGATATTTTCAGATCGTTTACGGCAATGTACAGTTCAGATCTTTTGTTATCTGAGTATCTTTAGTATATTAGCTATCTTTGTTATTAAAAATTGCTTAGTTGTTCAAAAATATTCATAGGGAAGTCTGTGTAGTTCATTTGATCCCTGTTTGCCAGCTCCCAGGGGTGTGTGGAGCACTGCTGAGTTCAGCAGGCAGGGAAGAGCTTCTCTCCCTCTGGCTCTGGCATCAGCTCAGTCCATCTCCCAGAGGGATCCCAAGCCATGCACCTGAGTTGTCCTGAGTCATAGTTTCATTGTCCAGGATTAATGGAAACCCTTCTGCAAAGGACAGCTTCCTGCAGAAGCTTGAACTATGGCCTTTCCTCCTTGGCCCTGTAATTCTGTTCAACTGGAGAAAAAAACCTTGGACAATACAATGTAAAGACTTCACGGGTTATTCATTTTCTAGCTGGGACACTGAGGGGTTTTGCTGTATTGTGGCTGTGACTGATGACCTGTTCTCCTACTGGGATCATAGGAAACAGGAGAGGTTCAGTGGCCTGTGAACAGCTGGTATGAGAAGGTTTATTTTCTCTGTGCCTTTCTTAGAGATTTTATGTGGAAATACAGCAAAACTTGACTTTTCCAAAGTGCTGTGCGGCCAGTTAATAATCAGTGTCAGAATTAATGAATTTCCAGATTTGAAAGAAAAAAGTAAGAGAAATAATTTCTTTGCAAGTACAGAAATTTAAAAATTATAATTTATAATTGATACAGGTAACATTATATATAATCAGAAAAGTGTGTCAGTATATCTCTGATCTCAACATACTTGAATTGCTACTGGAGATTTTTATGACACAGCTTTTCTTTCACATCTTGGCTGTTGGAATAGACTATATGCCTACATATATTTACCAAATACCTACCTAGTCTTTTCAGGTTTGCTAAATGCCATTCCATCTGTATTCTCGGGGATTTTTTGTTTGTTTTTATTATTGTTAATATTATTATTACTATTTTTATTATTTTTAGTGCTGATTTGGTTCCAAAGTAGCAACTTTTGGTGGTGATGTATTAAGTTCAGGGTGCTTTTATGTTACAGCTTATGTTGATACTGTGGCATTTAATACCCCAAAACTGAACTGTAAAGACGTAATTTTAAATTCTGACATTTAAACCCCCTGCCATGGGAAACGGAATGTTTGTTTCTTCTTCTTTTTCAAATGAAAATCTGTTACAACAGCTATGGCTTTTTGGATTTGCACCAGAAAAATAAGTATCATGGCATGATTTCTGTTGCATTTTTATGATTATGCTATTATTTAGGGAGTTTATAGTCACACAGAATCATAGAATATTCTGAGCTGAAGGGACCCACAAGGATCAAGTCCAGCTCTTGAGTGAATGGCCTGTTCGTAAATGCTGATTAATGGAGTTTGTAACATCATCTGCGTGTTCTTCTGGGGTGTCATGTGGTGTCATGTCAGCGAGTGTGGAGTCCCAGCTCCAGCGGCCGTGCGTCTCCCTGGGCTTGCCGTGAGCTGGGCTGAAGCCAGTCCTGAGAGAGGTCAGGAGCACAGCCCACTTCATCTTCAATGGTGGCAGCGTTGGGTTTTCCCCTGTGACATTGGACAAGTGGCTTATTGCTTTTTATCTCAATTTAACCATCTTTTAAGTGAATGGACCTGAGTTTACATCAGGAGGCTTGTGAGGGCAAATTCATTGGTTTTGAGGCTCTTCAAAAGTTTGTGATGAGCAATTATATAGAAAAGGTTACTGTAGTTTTATGTTAATATTTCAGTTTTATTCATGTTGGCATTCATCCTGAAGCCTCCCTGTCAAGAATTTAGGATACTTTCCCCCACATACTAGAAGCATGATCTTTCCTCAGATACTCTGGTGCATAAATTAGGCAAAATCCCAAATAACAGCTGACTGGATCACTTTCCATTTACAGCTGAGCTCCTGACATGCAGAAAATAATCAAAATTAGTGAACAGCTCTCATTTATGGAGCTGACAGTATAAAATATCCATAGGTCATAAAAATACAAAGTGCTTTTTGTAAAAAAATTGTTATGGGCAGGAAGATTAAAATGAAGTTCTGTGCATTTCGTCTGTAGGCCTTCTACTGTATAGGAATAAGTATTTTTAATGCAGGCCATTATCATTCCAGTGAGGTGCAGCATGCATAAACCTTTGTGCAGGTTTGCTTTTTTAAAACCAAAGTTTGTACATTTCATGCACATAATCTAAAAGCCTGAGGAAAACAAGTAAATTATGGTTGTTGATGACAGTGATATTAAGGACATCAAAAAAGCCTGCATCAGCCCTTAATTGGTAATGCACTTGTACTAAGTAAGGCATGCTGTTTGTGTTTAGAGCCCTGTGGTCTTCATTATTGCTTTGATTTGTGTGTATCTTATAAGAATTCCAGGAACATTAGGTACAGGTACATGGTACATAACTGAACCTTTCTTGATCATTTTATTATGATGTATTTTAAACTTGTATAGGGATAAGCATGAAGGAGTCATGCATATGTATAAATAATGTATTTGACCAGTGTAAAAATAGTTCTGTCGATGTATTTGAAATGTAAGTGCATTTTGTGCCACTAACACTGTGATGTATAAAGGAGCTGTTGAATGCCTTTTAATGTGGTGTTTTGTACTTTGAATCATATTGGAGAGTTTTAATTTGTAATTTCAATAGATATTTTAAATGAATGTGTTTCCTGTGATTCTTCATAGTGACTTTTCCCTGTGCTTCTCTGCCTCTCAGTCCTTTGGAGCAAGCACAGCCTGCGGCCTGGAGACCTCCTGCCACAATTCTGGGCATAATTGTGGTTTCTGACTCACCATCTCCCAGTTTAGCTAAAAGAGGGAATCTGGGTGTCTCTAGAGATAATTTGATGCACAGCTGGATCCTTGGTCCAGTTCCTATTGCACTCCATGGATGGGTGCTCTGGCCAGGTGAACGTGCTGCCCCATGGATTGCTCTGAGGTGTGTGTATGTTCTTGCACCATGGGTTTAGGTCTGGTGCAGGTGGCTGCAAGCAGCTTGTACTCCCCTCAGGTCGGTGGTGTGGAAGTGAAACTTAAAGCCAAAGCCCAGTCTCCTGAATAACTGATCATATTTATCTCTCTGACGGTAGTAATGAGTTCTCATGTTCTTGACTCCATCAACAAGCACTTTGCATTTTGCCTAAACTGCAGTTGAGAATGTAGATTCTCCTTTAGTTCCCACAGTTTATTTTTCACTTGTTAGGATACAGTTTGTCTATACCCATGAAAAAAGCACAGGCACAATTTTTTCAAGAAAATGGTGTGCATAAAGGGTGTGCATCTATGTGCTTTATACCTAATGATTTTAGAAAAGGCCATATAATAGATGCTACTAATTCACTTCTTCTTTCATTTTCATGGAGCATAATGATTTTTCTCCATAAGGGTAAGATCAATTTAGATATTTTGTTCAATTAATTGGACAGAAAATAGTCTCTAAAAGCCACAAGAAGTTTTGACCTCTTCTAGGAGCAGGTATTGTTAACAAAGTGATCTTTCTGCTTGCTTCTGCTACTCCCACACTGTGTTGCTTCTAATTAGCATATGTTTGGTGTTGCAGTTTTTTCTTGGAGAGTAGGATTATTTCTCAGTCACGTGCAATAACCATGTAATTTAGTGACCTTTAGCTCCTGGGCAGTCCTTTTGTTTCTCTACCAGGTTCAGCTTCCCTTGCTATAGAAGGATTTTCTAACCTGTGCCTTTCAGCTGTGTGACTGGGTTTCTGCACAAGTCTGTCATCAGAGAATCAAGCACTGCAGAAATTAAGTGGAGTAATAGTCATCTGTCTAAAATCAGAACATTTAAGTTCTTAAGTGGCAAACTTCTAGCACATGTATGTTCTAGTAAACAGTGTCCAGGATCTTTGAGTTGTCAGAGTTGAACCACATCCATAGTAGTAAGTTTCTGTTAGGAGGGATCACAGACCCAGAATAACTCCTGAAGTGTACCTGGGTGTTGGATGGAAGAGTTCTGCTCCAAATCATGTCAGTAACTCCCCTGTAAGAACTGAAAGATTGAGACAATAGAATTGCACAGTACAAAACCCGTGTGCTAGTTCTAGCATTCTGCTAGTTACAGTGGTACTAACGGAATTATTATTGTGAACGCACACCTGTATGGGGGATAGTGCTAGAAATTGCCACTAGCAACTTGTGAGCACAGTGCATCCACAGCATCCACAAAGCACCATTTTTTTTTCTTTTTTTTGAAATTGAAGATCACCTAGGAAGTTCATCATAAGAGATTTTGTGCCATGGGTACTTGATCCATCAGCAGCGCATCTATACCAAGAGTTGTTTTACGCAGTATATATTGAAATCAATGAAACTTTCATTTATTTTGAAAATGACAGGTAAGGCTATTTTGTACAAGGAAGCCTTTGCTACCCAGATTCTGTGCTCTGGGGACCAAGATTCAGCCTAGTAGTATCTGACATCATTTAAGCATGAGGTGTCTTGACGTGTGTGTCTGGCCTTAACTGGTGGTAGTCGGTGCAAAGATGGTCCTGAGTCTTTGGAACATCTCCCTTCCCGTCCTATGCTGCTTTTACTAAGGTTGTTGTCTAGACAAATTAGCTCTTTTAGCCTCTCAAGCTGCTTCTCAGGTGTGGTTTTTTTCCCATATGCTTTGATGACAGAAGTCTAAACTGTCCTTGTCCAGGCATATAACTTTTACATGGCTAAAACTGAGGACAGCAGTCAGAGAGTGCCTTATCACAAGGACTGCTGTCAGATACCAGGGCAGAAACCTTATTTGGTGGTGCAAATAAGAACCAGGTTACTCTGTGTTTCCAGATGGCTCTGTGTGTGATGACTATAACTTAACACATGTGCCACACATACAAAATGTTTAGATGCTGTAAAGCAAACTCACACATGCAAGTAATGGAAATGCACTTAAAAAACGAGTCCAGTTCTTTTGTGGTGTGTGACAGAGAGAACAATGTCAAGTTGTGTCTGCTATCTGTGAATTTATTTCAGTGTTCCTTGGGTTTTTTTGTTTGGATTTTAAAGCCAAAAATGAAATTAATTCTGTAAGCCCAATAAAGAGAGCCTCTAGGAGTAAATTGTGGGTGTCCTAACTCAGTGCAGTATTCTAAAATCTGGATCTATATATGTGTGTCTAGGGGATGTGTACTTTATTTTTATACACAGCATATCCTTAAATGTCAAATGTGTTTTCTAGTCTGTGTACTCATATATGACTACAGGAAGAAGAAATTCTATTGCATAATTTTGTAGGAAATGCAATAATTTAGCAGGTTGTGTAGGCCTGATCTTCTCATACCAGTCTAAATTAAAGATGTTGGCTCAGCCATACCTGAGATCTCACTGCTGTATGTTATTCTTGAGAACAATTGCAAATAAGCATACATTTTATTTTTCCTCTTTGCTCCCCCTAAAATGATGTTTTGGTGGGTGGCCAAGAAATACTTGGGCTGCAGCAAAATCCTGAGGTCTTACTGTAGTTTGAGAATGCCACTGTCATTTTAGGGGTTAGCCACAGGAGAAAAGCATGATCTTGTGCAAAATTGCTTTTAAAATTGCCTCGGCAGATGAGCCGAGTGCAGCAAATCTTTGTTTTCATGCCTTAGTAATTATTAATGGACTCATTTTGTTGAAGTCTCATGTAGCTGCTACGAGGGGTACAGGTCAGGTGAGGGATTCCTGAGTTAGAATAGCGATAAACTCCTGCAGCTGCCTTAGCAAAGTCGCCGGGACGGGTATTCTGGGCAGTGAGCGGTGCTGCCGCGAGCCAGCAGGGAGCAGCCGCCGATCGCCACGGCTCGGCGTGGGCTGCCTTGCAGGAGAAATCCCTGCCAACCAGATTTCTACCTCGAGCTTGTAAAGTCTGTGTTTCAAAGCCTCCGCAGAGCTAATTGTAAAGATAGGGCTAAAAATAACCATGTTATGATGGGCCTGCTCACTCTGCTGGGGCTGTTCTAGTCTCTGATATTAACATACATTATTGCTCCTGTTCTCTGAGGGTGTATAAACCTTTTCTGACAGGGAAAAAGCCCAAGTGTTTGAACTTTCTAAAGCTGACATAGAGATGTTCCAGTCTACAAATGTAAAATGAGAGGTGCAAACCAGGGGTGTCTTTCAAAATGCCATGTTCAAAAAACACTGACTTCACTGGGAGAAGAGGGGGGAACACTAAAATCAGTTGGTTACAAACAGAGCAAGATTTGGCTAATAACACTGCGTCTTCTCTATATTTTATAATGGACGGATATTGTAGCTCAGCCAAATTATTTTTTCTCCTTTCCTACCCACACCTGCTGTTGTATCTGTGTTCTTTAATACAGATGTTCAGCAGAAACAATGCAACTGTCCAAACAATAACTCCAACCATCCATTCAGCAGTCAACATGTTTGGCAGGGGAGGCAAGGTGCAACGGGGGAGTTGCTGTGAGCCCTTCTGCCTTTACCTCTGTATTTACATACATTCCAAAGTTTGTGTGTCGTCCTACCCCTGCCCAGCCACCAAGTACCTCTGAGTAGAGCAAAGTGAAAAGTTGGTTTCTCGTCTTTTTTGTAGACTAGAGGTTTGTTTCAGGATCCTGCTAATACTAACACAAACTTTAACTTTTTTTAGAAGAGATATAATGTGCAGTCCTGGCTGCCACCATCTCCCTGACAAAATCCCAGGGACTCCTGGGAAACTTCTAGTTCATGCCAATTACAGCCTGTTAGGAATGTGTTTGGAGCATGTTTTCGAGCTGAATCCATTTTTCCTTTTCAGAACCTAGAAATTTTCTTAGGTGAAATGGTGCAATTAGAGGACTGGGGTAGCACAGTGTCTCTTAACAGACCACTAACACTTTACTTCCACCATATCCATGCATTTTGTTCAGCAAATTTTCCCAGCCTTCAACAGCAGTCAGGGGGCTACAGACTGAAAATCTTCACAGTGCAGGATGCCTCCAGCCTTTCAGTGTTCCTTGCAACTTTTCCTGGTTTCCCAGGAGCAGGATAGTGTTTCTACGTGCAGAATATTGAAGAATAGCCCTTGAAAGATGCAAACTGGAGGGGAGGGGGTGTGTGTGCTGTCTTGCTGTTTCCCACAACTGGGATCAGAAAGCAGAGAGATCCAGAGCAGCAGAAGGGAGAGACTCTGAGAAATTGCATATTTCTCTCTGTCACCTTGAGATATGCTGTGGCTGAAGTGTACATTGGTGCTCAGTGCCATTATCCTTACCAGCAATTTTTATCCTTTCACTTGTGATCTCAGGATGTGCTATATTGCAGGTTCTGCAGTCAATTACTAGCATTTCCTTACAACTAAGTCTCGGTAAGGGAGGCAGCAGGAGGTTGTGACTGGGTTAAAATTCGAGTGCCTTATGTGAGAGCTGACCCTCTGACTCAGCTTGTCCTTTGTCCTCAGACTGAGAGAATTAACCCAGATATTTTCTCTGCCATTGTGCTATGGAAATAAACTGAATGTGAAAAGCTACAGTGCCTGTGAGCACTTTGTCCTTCTAGAGACATTTGTCCTTCTAGAGACATCCTTTGTCCTTCTAGAGACATCCCAGGGCTCCTTAAACCTAAAGAGTTCTGCCGGGTGCAATCATCTCTCTTTCATAGCTTTTAACATTAAGCCTGAGAAAATGCCTTCTGAGCCACAGGGTCTGGCCAGAAGCTGCAGGCAAAAGCTGTGGCTGTGAGGAAAAGGAAACTGAGAAATGCTTGAGGTTGCAGCAACATTTGTTTTAAATCACAGGATACTTTAATGACCCTTCAGGACACTCAGTACTTAAAGTCTTTAAAGCCTTTGACGGCAACCACAGATGCACAGCCTGTCAGCACAGCTCAGTAAGGTTATAATGCTGCTCTCAGCTGGATGGACTATGACTTTCCTTACTCCAACTCAAGTGTGAAGCTTGCAGAGGAGCTCTAGCTGCTATCCAGTGCCAGCAAAGCAGCTGAGAGCTGCCTGCCTGCCCTTTCCATGCAACTCACAGCACCATGGAGCACTCCCTAGCAATGGTCATGATTGCCTCTGCTCAGAGGTGACCATCTCCAAACAGATGTGGGCAGCAGCCCCACAGGTTGCGGTGTTTCTTCAAGCAACAGTTCCTGGTCTTGCTCAGGAGGCTGTGTCAGGTGGGATTTGCCAATAAAACAACTAACGATGCCCCAGTGGAAGGATTTTGTAGGGCTTTATGTTTCTAAGTGTTCAACAACCACATGTGAAGCACTACAAACAAAGCTCCTGGATACAAGGTGCGCTCAACATGTCAATAGGGAGGAGAAAACGTTTTTTGTTAACAAGAAAGTATCTTAATCTCTTTAAAAGCCATAAAAGCAGTTAGAACATGAGGTTCAGAAAAAATTTGATTCCTCTCTAGAGTATCCTGTATGTCCTTTGTGTACAATAGGATTTTTTGCCTAAAGAACTCATTCTCTCCCGGCTTCTCTGAGGAGCTACTGAAGGCTCAACATAAGGTTTGTGTGAAGAATGTGTGGGTTGTGTGCAGTGCTCGGGCTAATTGCTGCCCCTGAAGCAGCTGGGAGGGGGTGGTCACAGAGGAATATTAAATGAAGGTAGTCCACAAAGATTAGAAAATGTGATAAGCACTTGATTTGTCAGAAGTAGAATCAGGAAAATTAAGCAAATATCTGCAATTCATTATTATTTCCTTCAACAAGCAAAATTTCAAAAGATATCTGGCATGTACTCCTCTCCCACCTCACAGAGAGGAAAATGTCTCTTGTGTTACTGCTGGCTTTTGTTTCACTATTTTCTTCCTATTTTAAACATAAGAAGCAAACCCCAAAATTTCAACAAGCTCTTGAGTACTGCACAATGCCTGGCTTATTTCTTTTCATGCATGGTGTCATGGCAACAGGAGGAATTCACAATTAATTATAATCTAGGCAAGATGGCCTCTACTTATATGATGTTTGATTTAGCCTGGCCTCCTGTTTTATTTTTGACAAAGCAATATGAGAGGTGCTCTTTGCTGCTAAGGATTTTTCTTTGTCTGGTAAAGATCTTGTGGTCGATAATTTGAATATGGAGCAAGCTGTCAATGAAAATTGAATTAATACAGAGATATGAGACAAAAGAATATTCAAAGGGAAAACCAGGAAGAGGTAGTAAGTGATTAAACGAAACAGATCTTGTTAAACTTTAGTAAACTCTATTAGTAAAACAAAGCATGCTCTTTTTAACAGGAACAGCTCAACAACTACTACTGATAACAATTTCCCTAAAAAGGTTTGATTTATGACTTATTAATCAGATACAAGAATGTGTTTCATCTGAGAAATGCTCACTACCTGCTTTGATATGGTGATGCCTTAACCTGAAAGATGCCTTGATGGTACACAAAAGGAACTCAATAAAAATTCGGTTAGACTTTCCAGCCTAACAGGTGTTTCACTTCCTCATTCCAAGTCAAAGTACTAAATTCTTCATTTTTCTCTTCTGGTCTGCATTGCTAAAGAGTCTTATATTGTATAGTTTTTATGTAGAGAGGACCAAATTCAGTTTTTAACTACTAGATAGAATTCTTACACCTGGAAAGCCAGCTCTAGTTTGCCAGCTCTGTCAAACCTGCAAATCTCTACCAGCAAGTCCATTTTGCTCTTCCACCTGCAGGCATACTGTGCATCCTGTGAAGGACCACAGTGCAGACTGAGAGACCCTGCAGCAGATTCCTTCAGCCTCTGTTCTGCATGATGCAGAAACAGTCCCCATGTAATGTGTGAGCAACCCATTTATCAGGCAGCTTCTGGAAAATCATGGGAGGTGTAAAGGTATTAATCATGAAGAAAAAGGAAGTTCTGGATTATCTATGTCCATCTTTTTGGCTTTTGAATGAAAAACATCCATGTCCGCAAGTTTTCATTCATTATGATCACCAGAACCAATGTTTAAAAACATCCCAAAACAAATCAAAATTGACATACAGCACAAGCGCCAAAACTAGGATTTTTGAGTAAATAATAGATACAACAAGGTGATGCATTTTATTCTTTGTTTTCTACAAAATATTTTGTATGCAGCTTAGCTCCTTTATGCCAAATCAATCTGAATTACATGTTCCAGGTACAAGGTACCAAGAAACTACCTACCATTGACTAAACAGAATATTCTCTTTTTTTTTTTTTTTTAATGAAAGGAGAAATGCTTTTTTTATTGGCATGAAAAACTGTATCTAACCGGGGGAGTGGAAGCAACAACCTATATTCAGATGTCACTGTGCATTTAGTTCTTGACTTAGTGAAGAGTGAAAGAGATCTTTAACTGAGCTGATAATCCCCCAGAAGTTAGGTACTAGGCAGTCCTGCAGCTTGTGAAAATCACTGTTGTTCAAGCCTTAGCATGCAGTGAGAACTACTTGGAGGGCACTTCGACCCTAAGTTTCTCCGCACTTATTTACCTCTGGGGTCTCAACACAATTTCCAGAGCTATTGCACGATATGTGCTGATGACTGGAAATTCCAGAAGCTAATGCCCTCCCAGACTTTGGCATCAGGGATCAGTGGTATTGCATAAATAACCTCTGAATATTGTCACTAATTTCTGTCAGAACAAAGCTAACTCATTGCAACAACTGAGAAAGAACATGTGGGGAAAGTAGCAACAAGCACTGAACAACGTCTTGACATGTCCTCCATGCAGTGTTGAGGAATTTATCTACTTACCAGATGTGAGAGACAAGTCCAGGCACCTTTCCTGGTTCCTCGGGTCCACATATGGAGCATCAAAGAGGTGAACTGTGCTAGCCATATTTTTTGAAGACAGAAAGTTACTCAGTTCAACAGAAATATTTGGGGGTGTAGACACTTCCCCAAGATGCAGGAGGAAGATGTTCTGGTATGTGATATCACTTTAGTATCAGCTTTCTGAAGAAATTTGTGAGGCTAAAGGAGAGTGGGTAAGAGACAAGGAAATAACCAGATTTACTAGTCCACAGTTACTCTGAGGAGTAGTGCTTTCCTCGTGGCTCTCTTGCTGTGGCTCTCTTTCAGCGTTTTGAATCTGTACTGCCTGCAGCCAGCACTAGTTATAGATTATACTGGAGGACTTCTAGCATCTGAATTGCTCTAGCATGTTTGCAAACAGTTCCACAAATTACTATTGCCATTTATTTTGGATATTGTTTTAAATTACTGTGTTTCTTTTATGCACGGTGATAATGAGACCCAGGTTTTGCTCCATATAGACTGGCAAGCAGGCACCGGTCAAGAGTCCTGATGCGTACCAGTAAACCCTTTCTCCCAAAATGCTCCCAAATTGTCACTGCTGAAAAATGTGGTCCCAGCTAGCAAAACAGTGAGAACTTGCAGGCTGCTGAAGAGAGGCTGTCTGTTTAATCCACAGTTAAACAGAAGCGGGAAAGCAGTAGGAGCTCAGTAACTTCCTGGATATGAACAATGCCATGTCAGCTGAAAACTTGGCAAAGCAGATTCATGTAGGGGCAAGGACAAAAGTGTAAAGAATAAGGGGAGAATTGTCCGGTAGAGTACAAGAGGATGGTGTACTTAATAAAAAAGGAAGTACACAGCAGTGTAATTAAAAACGAAATCAAACCACCTCACAAGCCCATCATGCAAATGACAAGCAAAAGGAGAAAAAAACACCCTATGCAAATCAAGCAAGTATAAAACATTTACGTGAAAAAACATACATGCTTTATTTCATAGAATACCTGTGTAAAAACCTGTTCCTACTGTGTTTAATATACTGTCTCTGTAGAAAAGTGCTTATCACCATTACTTTACTTCTGCTATGCAAATCTGCTGAAGCCAGGACTGCTGGCAGGATCCTTCCCTTGAGGGCAGCAGCATTCCCACCTGGCTGAGCACAAACTGACTTGCCTTCATTCAGCACTCCAGCCAGGGTCACTGAAGAGTGTCACTTTTCATCTTCATACAGCGCAAGCTCAAGGGCCAAACCTTGTAATACTGTAATTTTAGCATCTTATAGCTTAACATTTAATCAGAGTATGAAGAATGATAAAGCAGTTCCAAATATGTCCATGGGAAAATCTTCTCAACCACAGGGAATAATACTAAATGAAAAGAGTTTGGAAATTGAGAGGAATTTGACCTTGGCAGAAGGCGGACTGAAATCAGGGACTGGCACCCTTTCAAGGGCATTTTTCCAGTCAGTATTTTTCCTGCCCAAGTTAGAGGTTAAGCATCCTAGTAGGAAGTTGATGGGAGCCAGAGACACCGTTCTCAACCAAACAATGCACTACTGATGAAAGGTTCAAACCCCTCTGGGGACAGGGCTGGAAACTGCTGCCTTTTGTAGAAGACCGGACTTTTAGGTGGCAGCCTATGCTGGCCTTGCTGATAGAACCTGACATCTTTCCAAAGAAATACGCCTGTATTCCGCCTTTGCAAAGTTTCTGACCCTGATTTTCCCATCCTTTCTTTCTAAGAACATTTTGTTGTATTCAGCATTGCAAGCAAATACTACAACCAGTCAAGAAATCAACTCAAAAGGTAACCACAGGAGTCACTTGTTTTATATTACTCAGCATCTTCTCTTCCTTTTACTTTTTTTCTATCAAACAACCAAATCATTAAGTATCTTGGAGTAACTTCTGATTTTTAAAAACAATAAAGAAATCTGCATCAAACAGCAGTGATGGCTCTAGTAGTGGTGGCAAAACATGCAACAAAACCTTGCAGTAACACACCAAGTTTCCATCCCACTTTTGTCTGGGGACTGGGATATAAATAGCAGCAGTGAAAATGTGTCCAAAAGAAATAGAGATTTACAAGGCAGCCTTATTTCTTCAAAATCTTGCACTCTCTTCCTTTTACATGCATGCATGCAAATTTCCAGCATTTACATTTGGTGGACTTAATAACTCTATTCTGCAAAATTATTCATTCTTTCCTGTCACAGAGCTGTAATGAGGAGCCCAAAACTGAGTTTCTCACACTGATCCTCACGTTTTTTATCTCACCCAAACTGGATGTCTAAAACTTAGAGCTAGACAGCAAAGCCTCCCATTACATTCAACAGAAAGAAATGGTTCCCTCCAGAGGAGGCTTATCTCACAAGTTATGCAAGTTTTAGACTTGTCTCTAGGTTGATATCTAAGAAGAGTGAGATTAAGTTAAACTCTTTCAGTCCATTGATGTTGAAGAAGCATAGGGTTGGTTTCCCATAGGCCAGGCAAGCCTGACAGAAGGTTCTTCTCTTCCCAAGAATCAACACTGGAACTTGTGGGATACTTTTGCACGTGTACATTTGGCAGCACCTTGGAAGTCACTGTAAAACTGCAGCCTGAGATGAATAAGTTGTAGCTGCTTAAACTTCCTGATATAAATTTACTTCTGAGGCATTCTGTATGTTTGTTTTTGTGGAACTGGTTAGAGTGTTATGTTTCTGACTGCCTGCTACAGAGCTTGGTTCTCATTTTAGTTTCTGAGCTGACGGGATAGACTTGCTGTTTTCAAGTGTTATTTCTGTGGGGGAAAAAAAAAAAACAACCTAGAAAACTTTTGAGGAAATGCAAACAGTGTGTTGCACATGCTCTGTATTTCAGCAATTGAATTCCTGAGGGAAGTACCTGATAGTGGAGAAATTAAAACAGTGAATTTGATCAGACATATACGGGGAAATCAAAGTGAATTTTTTTAAGGGTAAAAATGGCAAATAGGTAAGCTTTTGTGCCTGTTCTGAACTGTGATTAGAAACAGTCATCTGAGTTATCTGTGGGGCACACTTGCCTAAACTCACCTAAAACACATGGGGCCGTCTTGGTGACTCTTCTGTTTATAGTTGTTCATATCCACTAGATTTGCAAGTGTGCCTTTTCCAGACAGCAGTTCACAATTTCATATATCCAGGTGTAGCCCATATATAAGAAGATCCATATCAGGAATTTCACGTTTTAAATCAATATAATTTTGGGTAATATTCCTTCTTTCCATTCTCTTCTCTCTTCCAGCATAACTGCAGAACACTGGTGCCAGAAGCCATATGTCTTCACTTTGAATATTTATATGTAGTCTATAGTCCTCTCTGGTTTATGTTTTCTGACTGATCTTTGTTTTTAGAGCAATTCATCAGTTTAAAAATAGATGGGTGTGTTACATTCAAAAATCCCAATGAAGGATGAATGCTTTGATGTTTTTGTATTGAAAAATACTAAATAATAATTCTTTGTATGGTGTGACTCTCAAAGACTTGCTTAACACAAGTATTTATGTGTTTCTGGGCAGTTTGATATTCCAAAATAATATTTTATAATGAAAATGACATTCAAAAAATGCACTTTGAACTAAATTCCCTTACTGTTGCCATTATCATATTTTTGGCAAGTCTTACCTCTTAATGTATTTTGGCTGAAATCGAGTCTCATATTCACTTTTTTTGGAAAGCATAACGTCCTAAATCTGAAGGCCATGACCAATGATATTATTTCTGGAGTAGTAAGACCTAGGATGAAACATCTATTCCTTTTTTTTTTTTTAATCTTCTATTTTGTGCTCTAAGTCCCTTCCTAACTCAAAGTGACAAGATTCTGGGGATGAGAATGAAAAATAAAATAGTTTGTATTTTAGTCACTTGGTTTGGGGATTCTACAATTAGTGGCCTACAAGGCTACTGAAGTATATGTGACATTTGAGAAAGGTTCTGCAACCTTTCTCAGAATCTGAGTTGAGTAAATGAGATGTCTGGAGAGTATGCCCCAGCTCCTGGCTGCACAGGGAAGATACGTGCCTGTACGAAAAGTGGAAGGGATTTCTTCATCTCTCTTCTGTTTGGGCATTTCATTTAAAATCCAGATAGATGTTGAGTTTCCACCTGAAGACTGGTCACCCCTCAACCCCCCTTATTTTCATCTGCAGATATGCAGCCCCTGAAAACCTAAACGGTAATCTTATAGAATCACAGTCACAGAGTGGTTTGGGCTGGAAGGGACCTTAAAGATCACCTTAAAAATCACGCAGTTCCAATTCCCCTGCCACAGACCTTCCACTAGACCAGGTTGCTCAGAACCCCATCCAACCTGGCCTGGAACACTTTCAGGGATGGGGCATCCACAGCTTCTCTGGGCAACCTGTTTCAGAGCCTCACCACTCTCACGGTAAAAGAATTTCTTCCTGAAACCTAATCTAAACCTACTCTAGATTTGAAGCCATCCTCCCTTGTCCTGTCACTACACACCCTTGTAAAAAGTGCCTTTCCAGCTCTCTCGCAGGTCTTCTTCATGTACAGGAAGTCAACTATTACTTTTCCAAGTTATGAAGCAAAACTTATGGAATAATTTTAAAATAGGAGCTTTACATGGCTAAATCAAAGATTATCATGAAATTTGCCTGGCAGGGGTTTGTTATCATTTCCTATCACCTTTTCCCACTATGTCAGGTTATCCTGCAATACCTGAGCTGTTTGTTTTCCTCAGAGCAAGATGTCGAATGGTTGAGGCATGTTCTATCTGTAATGGATGGGTAAACAGTGGCTTTATCCTGCATAAAAAGACAGTGAAGTGAAAAAGATTTACTAATTGAAGAGTTAGTGAAGCCCAAGAACAGGGTAAAGATTTTCAGATTTCTCTGTAATAGAAATTTTAATAGGAGATTGGACAAATATTTCTTAGGAAGAAGATTGTTCTGGTGATGGATTGGGACCTCACAAAACACCTGTATTCTGCTGTTCAATGATTTTAAATCTACGAAGAGACCTTGTGTTATCTCTAATGATTCAAGGAGTACCTACAGCAAATTTTCGGGAAAGTTCAGACCTATGCTCAGACACTTGGGCAAGTCACTACGGCCACTAAGGTATTTTATAACATAGGAATGCTACTAAACTCTCACTCCCTGGAAGCAAATACTCAAGAGAGCAAATGAAGAAGGTAGCCTGAGTTTGTCCCAGCTGCTGCTTCACATGATTACCAGGATGTAGGTATCCATGTCACTATTTAGTGGCTGTTTGTGAACAAAGGAGAAGTCTTGCTCAACAAATGTAAGAGGCTTTTCCTTGCCCGTCCAACAGCCTAAAATGAAAGGACAGACCACCCTGCACAATGAGCTCAGTTTCACAGAGGCTTTGAGAAAAGAGAGTAAGAGGGAAAAATATCTGACTGAAATAATTTCAACATAAGTTCAAGAGTGAAGAGAGCTCAAGAAACAAAAGACAGAGAAAAGGGTGTTTAGGAAAGAATGATGCTAAAGGAAAGCCTTGTTTCAAAGGCCTATGTCAAACCAAGTTTTCTTGTCCAGAAGGTAAGATGTGTTGCAGATACATTCAATAATCTTATTTTCTTTTTGATAGCCAAACAGTGGGACAGTTTGGCACACCAGCTTTGCCAGGTCGACTAGATTTAAAATAGAATTAAATACTACTCTGCTCAGAGACAAGACTTGCTATCTTTGCAGGTATCAGCTGCAGTGCTTAAAGAAAGCTTTTTATGAGGGGAAAGAAATAGCAGGTGGCGATGTTTGCCAAGTCAGACTTATTTGGAAATTCAGTAGGCTAAATCTCTACTCTGTTTTCTTATTGTTTTACTAGAGTGAAATACTCTTTAAAAGCCTGCCATATCACGGTGTTTCAGGAATCTAAAGACCCTTTCTAGACCTACACATCCTCAATGCACAAACCCAAGTTGCTCCTGCTCCCAGTTTGTGTAGATCAAAGTGGAGATAACATCCCCACATATTGACAACATTGCTTTCCAGAGTGTGTTAGAGACTTTCTCAGTCCCTGTGGGCTAGCTGTGAGCTGGACCATTCTATTGCAGAACAATGCATGCACTGAGGAGCAGTAGTCCAGCTCAGCAGTACTCATGCAAGCCTTACACAGGTCAAACTCACACAACTTTTCACATGTTTAGGAGACCTAAACTGGACCTAAACTCTCCCCTACTCCCAAAGCAATGCAAAAAAATCATATCAATGTGTTTTCCTATGAAATGGAAAGCAAGGAAACAACTGCAGTTTCATTTTTCCTGCATATTTCTAATGTAAGATGACATCAGAACTTGCATATGGAGAAGTGGCAGGAAAACATGGGTTGTAGTTCCATCTCACATGGGAAGGGAGTGATGATGTTGTTCCTCAGGTCACAAATGCAATACTGTACTTCATTTCCACCCTTACCTGTATTGTATTGTATTGTATTTATGGAAGAAAAAAAGCAGAAAACAGATGCTATGGAGTAAAACAGAAAGTATAGAGTGTGACTCGTCATATTCCAGAATGATGTTTTACATCCAATTGTATATGTTATTACTTTACCTTGTGAAAGAAAAAAAAAATTGAGAGAATTAAATCAAAGTAGGAAACAGAAAAGAGCCATGGGAAACAGATGAATGATGACATCCAAAGAATGGCATGAAAAACTGAAGAAATGCTACACAAAGCCAGGAAATCGTCATTTTGCAGCAATGGCATCTCTCCGTGATTGTCTCCAGCACTGTTTCACCACATCCATGAGTGAAGGACGCACAGATGTCACCATGAGAAATTCACAATTTGAATAAGTTCCACAGCAAGCAATGGAAAGACTTTGATTAACTCCAGAGGGCTTTGGATGTGGCTCTTTCCATATCCTGGCTCGTTTTGGCTCAGGACCTGAAATCACTGTTTTTCTTTTTAATAACAACACTTTCTATTTCCGTGGTGACTTACATCTACAAAGCTAAGTGAAAGCTCATAATATTTCCTTTTATGAGTTTTATTAATATCAAGCAAGGTAAAGACCTTTTGGCTTGAAACACAGGTCTTCCGACTTTCTGCTCCTCTCACAGTTCAGAGGCAGCTCAAAATTCTAATTAATTTTGAATAAGAAATTGTAACATGTTGAAGATTGTTCTCATTCTGATTTAGAAAAATAAAGTGTCATGAAGCAGAGTCAAGGGAAGGTTTAGGAGTCATATTAGGGAAAGGTTCTTCACCCAGAGGGTGGCTGGGCATTGGAACAGGGTGCCCAGGGCAGTGGTCACAGCAGCAGCCTGACAGAGCTCAGGAAGTGTTTGGACAGTGCTCTTGGACACAGGGTGTGACACTTGGGGATGGTGCTGTGCAGGGACTGGAGTTGAACTTGGTGGTCCTTGTGAGTCCCTTCCAACTCAGCTTATTCTATAATTCTTTGATTTCTTATGACACAAATATTATAAAATAAAATAACCTAAGAAGTTATTCACGTTTTGAAATATCAAGTCAGAGATCATTCTTCAGTTTTATGTTTTACTTATGAAATGGGATTTTCTTCTTTTGTACATATAACAGTCAACATGTATCATTAATTACAGTCTGAAATACAGAGTATCACTACCTGTAACGCATCATAGTGTGGTAGAAATATGGTTGAAAAATCCAGTTTGGTTTGGTTTTCTTTTTTAGATCGTGGAGGAAATTGCTCTCTAGTAACATAGCAACGAATGAAATCTCTCATTTTTCCCCTCTTTTTTCCTTTTTTAAATCAGTGTCTCCAGTTTATGTTACTACAAAATTGTTTGATTATTTAAGGCCGGACAACACACTATGAAAACTAATGGAAATAAAGTAAAAAAATCTCCCTTGAGCACAAAAAATAGTACGTAAGTTGTTCTGCTACATGTTTAAGAAATGGAAAAAATACTTGTGTATAGCAATATGATAGCAGATTCTTCTGGGAAATCTGTCCTGGATTATACATAAGTAAAAACAAAAATATTTTGAATAGACAACCAGTGAATTGTAGAAAATACAGTTAAAATATCTCTGCAGAAATATGGGGAGCAATGAGCATACATAACTGGTGTGTGCCTGTGTGGGTAGGGGGTTCTGGGGGAACACGTGTGCGTGCAGGTTGCCTGCCCTAGAAGGGATTTCCAAATCGCAAAAAATGAGACCAATAAAGCAAACAATAGCACTGCTATTTTAGCAATAAGAAACAAGAAAATAGTAGCTCCAGCAGGAGCAGCTTGATGCAAGAAAAAGGCTTTTATCTCTCCTTCCATCCTGATATCATAGCCAAGCATCATGACGAGACTTTCAGTTCCAGGGCAACAGTACACTCCCTTTTTAAAGGCCAAAACTGATTCCAATGAAGCTGTCTTGATTAATTAAAAATAGCCTTGTGCTGAAGTGGAAGAGGGCTTGTTCCAAAGCCCGCTGAAGCCAATAGGAGTTGACTTCTATTGCCTTTGGATCTAGGCCATGATTGAGGCACCATGAGGTCATAGTTTAACAACTTTGTTCTAAAGGACAAAGCCTAAAATGTTCCAGCACTCATGAGTTCCTTAGTTAACTCCAGGAGGCTTCAATAGATAGTTTGAATTAATTGAATTCACTTTCCTTTTAGTTGAAAGGATGCTACTGAGTGCTCAAGTCAGAAAAGCTTGTGGTTGCAGTGGTTAGGGTTGCCACTAGAACAGGGGTCTCAGGAGCTCTGAAGTTTTCTCCGTAAATTACAACCGTGCATCTCAACTCCCTGCTTCAGCTGCCACCACAGATGGCCTGGAGCGGCTCAGTAACTGCGTGTCACCATAGCTGTGATTGCAGGGATTGTCCTGAGGGCTTACGTCAGTAGTTCAGCATCCAGCCCTCTGCAGCAACTTGTTCACAGAAGAATTTTTTTTTTTTAGATTTCCAATAAATAAGTAAAAAGACCCATAAATCTATTGAACAGTATTTTCCGCACTCTCTCTCATTTGTAGAAACTTCCCTCTTTTATCTCTCCTGG
>VWPU01009515.1:0-13916 GCA_013398955.1 Callaeas wilsoni
CTGTTTGTCAATAAATGGTTGGGGGTTTTTTACTTGCATCCACTAGTATTCATTTCCTATTGGCAGAAAGGGATTGTTGGAATTCTTTTTAGAGGAAGCACTCATTCCAGAGTGTTTTCTCCCAAACTTGTCTCTAAACTGAAACAATGAGAAACAGCTGGAAGGTGACTGTCAGATTCACCATTTCACGCATTCCGTAAAGGCTATGAGGACACAATGCTGGTTTGACTCACGAGTTAATAACCTCATGAACTGGCAGCAGCTCAGCAGTTCAGCTCCTGTGGAGGTAGACTTTACTTCTTCCCTCTCATCTGTTCTCGTTCTCCTGTTAACTCTTTGTATTGAGAGGAACGTCTTCCATTCTCTTCTCTCTTCCTCCTGCTCTGTTCAGAGAAGTGCAACTGCAGCCAGCAAGTAAATAGACATTTCCCACCTGGTATAAATTCTTGAAATCAGTAATTAAAGTTCAGCCTCGTTTTTCACCCCTCACCCTTGCATTGTGTGAGAAATGGAATTGCTAAGGATTCTGGGAAACCTGAACTGCTGCTACCTGCAGTTAGCTAATAGTGGACAATATTCCCAACCTGTTTTGTGACCTTGGAGGTTTGTGATCATATGTTTGAGAAGGGAATGAAATTCAGTGTTTCCCCAGCACCGAAAAGTTATTACCAAATGAAGAGCAATTTTCTGCGAAGTATCCCTTTGGAGGACTCTGTGGTGTATCCTCATGTGCTTATTTGCTCAGACCTATCAAGAGAGCTGGGAACTTGCACTGTCGGTGATGCAGGAAATTACAACATTACAGGAAGCTCTCTGAATAAGTCCCACACCAGGTTCCAGAATTCAGTTGTTTCCAGTGGTCCTCTTCTCTTTGGTCTTGCTTCGTATATGATTGCAAAGCCAGAGACTGTTGCCATCTCATCTTTTCAATTCCTCAACAATCACCAGTGTTTGTCAGTGACCTGCACTGCTGCTGTCTGTGAGTAGTGGAAGGTAAGGACAAAGCTGAATGAGAGGACAGACAACTACAACTCTTAATGCCCTCTCAGCTTTCTTGCTCAGCCCAACTGCACAGCTACAGACCATGGTCTGTGTTCCCACATGCTGTCTGTGATGTCCATCAGGAAAGATGTAGGCAAAGGTCTTCAAAATTAACACAAGTATTTCCTTCACAAATACAGCTTACAAAGCAAAGTAACTGAACACAATTCGTTCTATGCAAAACATTCTGCAGCTGAAAACATCATGATAATAAAAAAACCCAACACTAGGACTCTAGGACTGCAAACATGATGTCTTGTTTCTAGTCTTTCAAAATAATGCTATGTGCTATTACAATATATGTGTTTAAGCTGATTAAACTTCTGTCAACCCTATTATGATTCTGCATAATGGTGGGTTTTTTTTTCCCATGGATTCCAACTATTTATCAGTGAAAAACTCTGTGTGAATATCTCTAAGTAAGTGTCTAAAATATTTTCATGTAATAGGATCAAAGAATTACAGAAAATCACTTTCCTCAGAATACAAATGTGTGTTGTGACAATATATTTCAAAACATAACCTGTATAATGTGTATATCTTAACAAGATTTAGATTTGTTTCTTCACTATAACAGAGTTCTAGACAAACTTTCCGAAACAAAAATCAAAGAGCACTTGAGAAGCAGAAGAAATAAATTTGTAATAAAGGCCTAGTGTTCTGTAAAGATAGTGAATGAAACTCTAGGAACCATGAGTATTTTTCATCATAATTTTTCATAGTAAAGATGTCATTGTAATAAAAGTATGTTTTTAAATTCGTGACATTTTGCAAATTGGTTTCAGATTTATGAGAAAGCTGTGCTGGTGGGAAATAATCCAAGAAAAAAAGCTCAGAAATGTTAATTAGAAAGTACAATTCTTGTTGTGTCTTGAGCTACCAGAAATACCTGCTAATTGCTACCAGTCATCTCCTTTCACTTCAAGCTGATCTAATTAATTTCAAAACACCCTTGAATTTCAGAGCCTGGATTTCGAGGTTTCAGAAAATTTATTTGCTCTTGAAGGCTTTAATAAAAACTCACATATCATCTGAATCAGGTAGACGTTTTAAAGTAGATCCCATTTTAGGTAGATCCATGGCACATTTTCCTTCCCACACCCTTCTTTCTTAATATAAAATACTTTTGATACACAACATACCTGATGTAAACATTTGAGGTAACTGTGTTTGTATTTAGGAAATTTTAACTCATTTATAACATAGGCAGAGATAATTTTAAGATAGCATCTATTTATATACATTTCTTGTTAGTCACTCACTTCCCATGAAGGTGAATTATTACAGAAATGAACTGTACGCATGATCTATTTTGCATTCTGTGCATTCTGTGGCCCTTCTGAATGAAG
Source organism: Callaeas wilsoni (assembly GCA_013398955.1). Lineage (NCBI taxonomy): Eukaryota > Metazoa > Chordata > Aves > Passeriformes > Callaeidae > Callaeas > Callaeas wilsoni. The sequence goes on from VWPU01009515.1 coordinate 2,391, forward strand.
TATTTCTAAATGAAGTATTTCAACTTTATTTATATTTCGTGTTTAAGAACTACCCTAGAAGAGGATGCAGAACAGTTTCCTCTGCACCTTTAACAAATTTAGAACAAGCATTTGGACCCAAGGCTTTTCTTTAGAATTAGGTCTAACATTAGGAAGTTCTATCTGTCAGTTGTTTGAGAAACATATTTGGGTGGGGGATAAGAATTCTTAAACACAACTGTACATAAAACTCAGATGAAAGTGATATTAGGTGAAAGTGTGAAATCAGGTGTTTGCTGGTTGGTTTGTTTGTTTATTACCTGCAGAAATTACAAGTGTGATGAAGGCGTTCAGCTGTTTCCCAGCTTGCTTTTCTGTGCGAAGGCAGACTTTGGATCCACATTTAAATATGGTTGAGAGACTGTTAGCTTTAGACGTCTGAATAGTCAAAGTGTGCAATGAGTAATCACAAAGTGTGCTTCCCTGCAAGTATCTGGCCAATGATCTCCCTTTTAGCCTGAAGCAATAATTGTCTATGCATTTTAACAGTTCATTCGCTTTTACTACACTACTTATTTCTTAGCACATTGGATTTCACACTGTTTTGAAGAAAAACCCTTGTGATGGTTGAAATGAGCATTTGTATTAGATGTGGTGCAGTGGAGGAAATTCTGATACTGGCTGTGCACATTTTTACATGGATAAGCAGTATCTATGGATTCCATCTCTAAAAGGATTTATTTATATCTCTTCTCTTGTAGAAATGATGGATGAAGGTGCCATATTTACCGTATAATAGTATTTTCCCAGGTATTGTTTTCTTACAAATTCAAATACAGCCTTAAAACAAATATTCTCTGTGGGCTCTCAGCACCAAGTAGAGAGAGGGTAAAGTTTACATAGCACTCTAAATGGTGGCCAACTACAAGAATCATTTCCCAAATGGATAAAGAAAGGAAAAGAATTAAGCACACTAACTTCTAAGCAGTTCTTAGGCCCAAGGAATTATGTGAGGATAGTGTAGCATTCATAAGAGTCCTACAAAGTTATGCAATTAGCTTCTGCTGCAAAATGTCAGTCTGTACAAGATTAGTATAAGGGATGAACTGAAATGTGTGCTACAGCCTCAAGAGGCAGCATAGCTGGGGATTATAAACACGCTTCTATTCAGTTTCCATACAGTACAGTGAAATTACCTTATTTCAAATGCTTTTTGCTATTGAAGTTTTTTTGAATGTATTACTTTATTTCTCTCAGTGCAGTGGAGAACTTGTTTTTTTTATAGAACAATCCTGGTCCAAGGGAAGCTGAACTGCTTTACAACTTTGAAACAGGGAAGAATAGACAGAATAAAGACTGAAGTATATTGCATTTCCTTACTTTAACATAACATTCCTTTCTCTTCAGGTTAGGTCTTTGAAAAAAAAAAAAAAGGTTGGGTGACTTTTTTTGCCCTGTGTCATTACAATATTACCAGCAAATATATCTTCATAAACTCTTGTATATCTTCTTTAATTGAATAAAATTGCCCAGCATAATATTTGATTTCTAAGGAAAAAGAAGGCGGGGGAAAGGATGAGGGAAAATAATTGTCCCCTGGAAAATTTGTCCAAATATGGTATTTTTTTAATTTGCTCTCTGAGATTTTTTTAAGGATTGCAACAATCTTTTGTAAAGAAGGACTTGACATACAAGGTTTTGCTCTCCCTTTTTCACCTTTTCGAAGGTGTTAAATTTAGCAATATCTTTTGTTGATGGTAAACAGAAGTGCCTCACTACACCAAACTTATTTTTCTTCTTTTTTTAATTGAAAATATCTTGTACTCTGTTCTCAGATATCTTACATGTGCAATATAACCACATGCTGTTATATAATATTGTTCAAGTTGACACCGATCTGAAAATGTACCAAAAACACCAAGAAGTTATTTTCATGTAGATGATAACAGGTTGCAATTCTTATAGGATGTGCTTATTGTCTTAAATGTGTGTTTAATGGTGTGACAAACAAATATAATGGGTATCATTACAAAGCAACGCACAATTTTGAATACTGGAGTTTAACTGAAGGATGCAGACTGGCTGGAGAAAAGAGTGCTGTACCAGATGCCTATCTGCTAAAACTTTAATTTACCATTTTATCACAGAAATTCATCAACTTATACTGTACAACTTCAAAGTTATTCTTAAAGTAAACAGCAGTATTGCTGTTCATTAATTTTTCATTTTATTATTTTGGTAATTTTTGAGATTCTAGGAAGGTATTACCATGTTCTTTTTTTAAAAAAACCCCACGTTACTGCCGCATGCTGAGGGCTTCAGTTAAGAAACTGCTGCTAGTCCAGAAGTGCCCCATGTAAGAGAGGATACTCTGCAGTACCTTTGTATTTTGCAAGCTGGTTTCCTCACCCGTGCAATGGGATGCACGTAACCACGCGCGCATGGAGCCAATAAATAGCCCAGGCGTAGCCGGAGATAAATGAGTGAGGCAGCCCTCGCTCGGAATTCCAAGGGTTTATTAACAAACTCCCTCGAAGGGGTCCAGGCACGAGAGTGAACTTCCATTCGGGACACACTTAAAAGGAGTACAGAGAAGAGGCGGGGTAATACAACAACAACATATGGGGAGAAGGAAAGGGTGGAACAGAGTCCGGGTTACATGCTTTCAGAGGATACAAGGGGCATCTGTAAACTGCCAATCAGACAGAATGGATCTACATAGGATCACAGGAATTCAATGGGAGAAACCTTTCTCACAGGGGAATATTTAACCTTTGGAGCCGGCACACCAATAGGTTTCCTCTTTACCTGGGCTCTGTGGCGCCCTGGCCACCACGGTTGTTGGTTCAGCCATCACAACACCACATCACCTTTTTCTTGTTTCCAAGGCATTCTTTAGACGACTGCTGGATGACAGATGGTCACCATATGTCCCTTCATATCTACAACATGTGTCTAAATGTTACCAATGCCACCTTTGCTTTTCATGACAATTTGGAAAGAAGAGTTTAAAAACGGTAAAGGATGTATGTAGAAAATTTAAAGTCCCTTTGGCAGTGGAATCTGACCTTCTGGATTGTAGGGATATTAGCCATTCCAGATCTTTAAGGAATATTTAGGTCTTAGACTCTCTTTAAAATCATTTAAGTCACTGTCAGCATAATACAGTATGATTTGACTTCAGGTTTTCTTCAGCTGATAGCAAAACCCCATCTATATTATTTTTTTCATACGTAGTTGAGCAGTTTCTCTGTTGCGTCCCATAGTGTTGTTCTGTTCCCGTGTTGCATAAGTTTTTCATGTCCTTCATTTACATTCCTTGTTGAACTATTAATGCAGACTTGAAACAATGGTCAAGTCTTTAACTCTCTAATTCCCCTAAGTGGTCTTTTCTTATTTTCTATTTTATTCCCTGATTGTATCACCAAAACCTTGAGTCGGTTTTAGACTGAACTGTATGCTCAGTCATTTAACACATAGGTTTAAAGAACTAATAAAGAACAATGAAGGTCACAAAGGTAACTGGGATCACAAATCAAGAGAGTGATAAAAAGTTGATCTAATCTCAAATAAGGTAAACACTTAGCATATGCTTATTATGACTATCTGCATTTTAAACATGATAAAGCAAATAAAATCTTTGTGCTCGTGGTAAGCATGATAGCCAAGAGGAAGGGAGTTTGAACTACAGATAATTTAGATCTGAATTGTTAAAGAAAATTTTTTTAAAATCTCAATGCTTGGCTTTATACAAACTAAATTGTGCTGCAAACTGTTAAGTAATAAGGTACACAAAGTCATTAAATCATATTTCAGATATAAACTGATTAAATATGTCATTGTCATAATCCCTGTTTATTGAAATCTGTATGGAAAATAATTAGTCTCTTTTGATAAATGCTAGAAGACTTAACCTTTAGACATTTTTTTCCCATTCTCTAGTCTTCTGTCATCTGTGCTTTCTGACATGGCAAGAGTTCTTGCCAAAATAACAAATTTAATATTATCAATTAATCTCCAATAACAGTGCAATAAATGGCAAACATCGTGAACAGACAGCCTACATCCAAACAGAATTAAAGTAATTTTACCCAAGGAACCAAATGTTGTACAACAAATTCTGTAAGCAAAAGCATTCAATCGTGAAGTAGCAGAAAACACTTACTCAAGATAAGTAAAGGAAAAAAAAAAGTATTTTGTTATCAGTAACTTTCGTTATCAAACCACTCCTCCTCCATTCCCTTAGTTCCGACTCCTAAGGGAAACGAACAGATTACCTTCAGAAGTTGACTCTGGAGTCATAAATCTAAAAAAGATTAACGAATTACAAATCATAGACTCAGCAGACATATTAGTTTTCTGACATACGACAAATTTCCTCACACCTAACATCCAACTAAGCTGTCAATGTTCTAAAATCAATATTTAGCTTTTTCTTTCTATCCAAGAGGGTTAATGACTTAATCATCTCCCTGTCTCCTAACAGTTTTTCCTATTTTTTTGGTTCAGATTGTTATTTTAGCTCAAATTGCTTAATTGACTTACATATTAAATTAATACCTATGAAAAGTTCTGATGTGTCCTGTTTTTTGTTTTACGTTTGTCAGCCTTTTTGAAAGAAAAGTAAGAAGCAGTAGAAAAGCTAGAGTCAAGAATATAGATGTTTCATTGACTTCAAATGACAGTTGTACATAATTTTTATTTTAATTCCAATAAAAAAGTGATATTTACTTTCTAGAAACTCTGATAATTTAAATTTCATGAATGTCATATATCAGAAATTGCTCTGTTTAGTGCAAAAAATTTGGAACTAGATGACTACAATGAAGATGTAAAAGCTACAATGTTGTGCAAATCAGCTATACTGTCTTCACATATCTGAGTGAATGTTGACTACAAAGTTGCTCCTTACAAACACATTTAAAATTATATTCAAAGTATTCCGCTCAAATTAAATTTTCACTGGTAAAATATTCTCATTCATCATAATTTCTTTAGTGACGATTTTTATTCTTGGTTAAAATGCTCGTCATAAATTTCAGTAGATGAAATTGCCGTATAAGCACCTTACACTGTAAAATCCACTATAATTACTATGGCAATGCTTTTACTAGTTTTGTAAATTGTCTGAAGCTGGAAAAGCTTAATGAGACATTCCAGTGTGATAGGTAGATTAGTGTGAAAATTAATTTGTGTTAATCCACCTTACATGGGAGAAGTATGAGTGTAAAAAAAATGTAAGTAGGAATTACCTATTTGAAAGTATAACATCATTGTTAAATTCTCATCCTTAGGGACCTATTTTATGAGTTATAGGAGTATCTAACCATGTGACTGCTTTATCTGTAATGGATTATACATATCAAGTCTTCCTTTACATCACTTTTTTAAAAAAAATTAATTTCAAATTTTTTCAGAAAAATACTTTTAGCTTTTCAACACTGCAGTCTGTATCGTAGCATTTTTTAAGGCTCTGCTTTCAAGAATAGATGAGGATTGTGCAGTTTTTGTTGTGTGCAAATCTAGCATATCCTAAGGTTTTTCAAATATGGAATCATCAGTTTTGCTAAAATCTCTGAAAATAGCTAAAATAAACGAAATTGTACTAGCACCCTCCAAAGCTGCAAAGTAAAGGCTTTACTTTAACAGGCAGTGTCACTAGGATTAAGATAAATTATTATGGCCATCTCAAAGAAATAAATACACTTAGAAGCACCTGAACAGGTTTGGAGCTTATGTTCTCTTTTCTAAATGAAATATATTTGCAAGCAATAAAAGGAGGAGAAACTTTTGAAAATTTCATCAGATTAATTGTAGAATTTGACCACTGATCTTAGATTTAGATCTATTTAAATAGATTAACTGATAACAGACATCAAGAATATTGTATTAAAAAGCTGCTATATATATTTTTTAATTCTTAACAAACCAACAAAGTTTTCCCAAACAAATTCAGTTGGATGGCACTTGCAGACTTCAGTATTTTTAAAAGGGATACAACGTTTTCCAGGAAGTATGTGGAAACTTCAAACATTTTTTCACCCAAAGTAGGAATTCATAGGTTAAATTGGGATTTTAGAGATATGGATTGTTTGAGACTGATGTCGTCACTGTGTCATTGACTCTCAGTATCTGTGGAATTGGAAACAAAAACTAGCAAATATAAGAAAAACTTGTGGGTGAAAACTAACAAAGGAAAGTACTAAATTAAATCTGCAAGGACGGTAAGATTTCCCTAATCACTATATGGAGAAAAATGAAACATTTTACAAAATGTTTGAGAAGAAATTATTCCCCTAAGGAAATATATGTTACTATAATGCTGAGTTGCTTATCAATTCACAAGGACTCAAAACCTCCTTTTTTTTTCTTTAATTTGACCAAAAAATTAAAGCTTTTAATTACTATGATAGCGAAGTAAACAAGCTTTTTACTTTAAACAACTAAGAGTTAAAATAACATCAACTTTTGAAAAAAAACCCCTGTTATGAAAGGTCTATACAGCTGTTGTGAAAGCCAAATGCATGTGTAGTGGTGAGGTACTGTTGTAAGGGTTGGAAAATTTAAGGCGGATGAAACTAATTTTGTAAATGGTCACCCTTTTACAATTTTATTTTGTGTACAATTGCCTTTGGAAAGAAAGCCTCCAGGTTCACTTGGAAATGTAAAGAGAGTCTGATAGAAATGTAATAGAAAAGCTTTCATTACCATTTCATCTGTTGTTTTGAAATCTGCCTATAGATATATTTTTGGAGGTACATCCCTGCTTTTCTGCATAATCTAACATGGGATTGCTGGTTGTAGACTTCAGGTGGTAGCATGGAGTAAGTGAGCACATGGAGGAGATGACAAAGTTTAGGTACAGAAGCAACAAATTACCTAGCTAACAAAAACTCATCCTTTAGTAGCATTTTTATTCTTAGGTGTCATAATATGTGGCATGCCTCTAAGGGATACAGATGAATATAAATTTTTCAGCTTAATTTAGCTAGCAAAGTTGATGCGTATGAAAGAATTGTAACTATAACATAAATAACGCACTTTATCCTTAACAACATAATTCTATCTTCAGCAATGAATAAAAAAGCTTGGTATGGAAAAGAATGACAATTCTATCTGAGAGTGTGGAACCCAGCATCACTTTTCTTGCTATGGTAACACAAGACAAATGCTTACACAGATGATTTGTTAAATTGACCAAGTCAGAGAGCAGTAAGCTTTGAGGAAATAACATCTTGGAAGGTTTATTATGTTTGGTCTAAAATAATAAGCCAAATGAACCTTTGGATGGAGAAAGAGTGAGCACCATTTCTGGCTGCTACTCTGAAGGGACATGGACATATTTTTCTAGCAATCTGTCAGAAAAAGACAGGAAAGTGTTTTCAGGCATCAGCAACAGCTATATTATCTTGGCATTCCGGAGCTGAACATCAAATAAAATTGGTAGAGCTATAGAATTATAGTGGATAAAGTGAGGCATCTGTACCAGAACTCTCTGAAGATGTGACCATTGAAGATTTCTATGTCAAGCACATCTAGATAATTCTAAAGACCTCTGAACCAGCTTCTCTAAAACACACATTTTAAAATGTGTTAATAATAATAGAAAACATAATAAAAATAAACTCTTTGTTAAACACTGCTGTAATCTATGGAATATACCTTGACCACCATCATTCAACTTAGCAAATCTTAAAGTTGAAAGTAAATTAAAGTAGGTGAACTGAAGAAAAATTATTTAATCAGATGCATGAAAAGGTAAAGATCAGGGCACATGCTAACAGGAGATAAACAAAAGCCAGGAAGAGTACTAGCTGGTAGGTTTTTTATCACTGTGAGAAGAGTCCAAACCTCTACCACTGTATGAGGGATTTCCCTGAAAATCAATCAATCAATCAATCAAACAACAACACAACAAAAGAACCACAAGAAAGAACACACATCCCTCCTCCATGTTTCTTCAGGAAAAGTGGCTACAAGAATTCTGTTTGCCACAAGAAACTTGTTTTTTCCTGAAGACAAAATAAACACCTAGATTTCCATTCCTTTAAATGAGCACAAGTATAGCTGAGATGCCGTGGAATGCGGTAATGTTTTTGTACTACTCTCCTTAATTTTGATAGCAAAACTTTGCCAACCTGTACATTGTGATATTTCTATTATAACAATGTATATTTTCCCGTTCATCCTGTTTTGTACATTTTGACTGATGATAAGTTGGTGGAGGTGTGTTTCTCGTGTTACAGAATATATAGGTACTCTATGTGTGATTCACAGTATTTCCTGGTCTTTATGTAAAGCAACTGTTTCTGTTTGTCTCCAATGAGTTGCAACAAAATTTTTGGCTGTGTGAGAATATCACTGTTGTTATATCGTGGTAACATTTAAGATTCTAATGCATCACACCTAGGTAAATGGGTAAAAGCTACACTGATCAGGAGACTAACTGGATGTCCCAATACGAAGGTGCCAGCCTGGCAATTATTGTAACTAGCAGCAAAAACATATGAATTATGTCAATTTAAAATAGAAATTATTTCTGAAATTACTTTAAGGGGATCTGATATATTATTTATAAAATGGAAAAAATCTCTTCATCTTTCAATCTGCATCTAGATATTCATAAAAGGGTGAAAAAAAGAAAGAAAACCATACATTCCAAAGAATTTTGCATGATATTTAGAAAACTAGTTTGTATATTGTTCAGTATGGCATGACCTTAGCCTGGTGAGACAATGGAGATACATCTGTAATATTTGTAATATAAGTTACTGCACATAAGAGGTAGGAGGATACTTCCTGCCATATTCCTATTTCATACAATTAAATTTAGTATATAGATTTATATCAATTTACAGTGTTGTGTTATGTGCTCCTGAAAAAATAATAAATAGAATTTTTTTTTTATTATTTGCACTTTGAAGGAAGAGAACTGAAAATAAGCTATGTAATTTTCATCAACTATGCAAATCACAGAAGTGTGTTTTTTGTTTAACTTTCATTTAACAAAATGCAAACATTTGACAGGGAAATTTGAAACGTTCAAAAATTGTGATTAAAATTAAAATTCAAATTAGACGTTTTAATCAGCACTTAAAATCTTCCAAATACTTGACTAATAATAAATGCAGTTTTATTCATTACTGTGGCAATTAAATGCTAATTTTTTATTATTATATTGGAAGTTTAAAAAAAATCCAAATTGTATTGAGTTATCAGAAAAATTGTAAAAGTGTTTGTACTTCCATATTTTCTACTGTGATCTTATGTGTATTTATACTTTTATCTTGTCATAATACACAAAACCTTCTGTTCTCTTCCATGCTGGGAAATAACAGCGTCCGTTCCAAATGCTTGAACCAGGGGGAAGCTAAATTACTAGTGAGATATTTCAACAAACCATAAACATTCAGACCAGCTATCCTGACTTTCAGAAGTGCCTGTGGTCCTGATGCAGGGGGTAGAAGATAAAAAGAATGATTAATTAGGAATTATTTATTAAACAATGTATATTGATTACTTGACATTTACTTTACTTACCAAAGCGTGGAGGATGGATGTAAGGCTATTGTGAGGCAGAATCAACTGTGGTCTAGGTATTGTAAAAGAGAAGTACCCGTGACTTGGTTCCTGATCTTTTTAACCTCAAGACTGCCCCGGGGTTTGGACTAAGACCAAAGAGGCAGGGAGCATGCACAAAGAAGCAGGGTGAAAAGTTCAAACCTGAGGAAGACTCGTTTACTTCATCTTGAGACCGCTGCCTACTACCACCAGGAGTCACTGTGCAAGCGCAGAACATATGGAAATTACTTTTAAGCTCATTATAATGTGAAGTGGGGATACGTCATGAATATGTATAGGCGTATTGGGAAACCTAATGCATGTGTAAGGATTTAGAGATTAATATGGAGATAAGTGCTGCTGACGGGCAAGCATGTCTTTGGAGGAGCCATCCCCCATGCGCCTCAGAGCTGAATAAAGCATACCTACTTTATGACTTTTGAGTTGTAGAGTTTTTCCACACATCAGTCCCTCTTCTGATTTATGCAGAAAGTGCATGTACTGAACAGATTTGAGGCTTAGGCTGCATTCCTGAATGCTTCCATCTAGATTGCAGTGTGAATTTAGATGCTTACGTTATGGCACTTGACTTTTCTGTAGTTGTAATACTTACTCATCCCGCCAAAATATGAAGGATGAGGTGGAGACCTGTACTTTTCCTTTCCAAAATGTGCAAGCTCAAGGCATGATTCAGGTGAACTCTTGCTTTTCTTTATCGACGTTCATGCATGTTAGCTGTACACATAATTGTGTCAGTATGGTTATTAAAACAGTAGTGAAAAATCTGAGTTTGTCACTGATGAAACAGACTTTTTCAAGTGGCAAGTATTTTCTGAGTAATAATAATTTTGGAGTATTTTCTAAATGAATCAACTCAGTATTGCTGAAACAGTCTGCATTATATTTTCACAAGGGTAGGAATTAAGAAAAGCTCAAAAAGCCCCAAATTTTGAATGAACTTAACACATGCTATTTATTCTCTGAAAGTTGGGGCTTTTTTAAGTGAAAGCACACACAACTTCCATCAATCCCCTCAGAACTTAGAGGGAAGTGCTGAGGTGCTGGAAATGTGGAAACCCTGCCTGAAAACACATGATGCTGGCTGAATGAAGCATCTCAGGAAATAATTACCTTTACAAAGAGGCACTTTAGGTTTACAAGTGTGAGAGTGTCTTGGGGTTTTTTTTAGTTAGTTTTACAAGACTACCTTTACAAGCATGTTTTGTTACCCAGAGTGCAGTACATGAAGAGATGACTACTGGTGTAGGAGATCCTTACTAAGCAAGGCAGTCTTTAACAAAAGCAGACTGAAGCAATAGAAGTTTAGGATGGTGATAGAACTCAGACCATTGGGAATACAAAATTTTCAAGGACAAAAACTAAAACTTTCTGGACGCAGGAACTGTGAATGCAAGAACGTACTCTGGTTACTAAAGATAAGAAAAAGAAGGTAACTTTTTTTCTATATAATGTGTGAGTTATTTTTCTAAGCAATCTCATGAGGAAGGAGAAAGTGGAGGATGAGGAAAAGTGGAGATAACAGTGCCAGGAATAAAGCCTGATGTTAAAAAAGCTCATAATTTTTTTAAATTAGTATTGTAGACAGCATGATTATAAAAGACCCAGAGTGGATTTTTATCTGGGTTTGTTATTTGGTTGGTTTTTTTGATATTGATCAACTTTTGCAAGCAGCTCACAAATATTAAAACTGAGGTGTTACAAAATTCAAAATTTAAGAAAATCTGATTTTTCAGTTTTAGTTTTGACAAGGGAAAGAGTTTAGACTTTTCAAGAATTGTAACTTTGTCGTGGGGTGATTCTGTATTCCCCATTGCCTGCTGGAAGGGGTTTTTTTGTTTTGTTTTGTTTTGTTTTGTTTTGTTTTGTTTTGTGCCTTTGGACTGCAGCCGGGAGGACTCTTCGGGGCGGCTTGCTTGACCTTGCGGCCGGAATGTTTACATATTTTTACCTAGCTGGAGACTTTTT
>VWPU01009515.1:14180-80758 GCA_013398955.1 Callaeas wilsoni
CTCCACCTCTGGGAGGGGGAACTCGCTTTGTTCAATAAACAGGGTTTTTTTTCACTCTCGTTTGAGAAGTTCCTTTCCCGAACCTGTGAGGGAGGGGCTGCCGGGACATTTGTGTCCAAACCGGCACACTGTTCTATTTTAATTCTCTAGATTTGTATTGCTGTTTTGAAAGAACCTCCCACACCCAAATGATAAGTGTGGGAAGAAGAACATAAAGAAGAATAAACACGAAAAGAAACAGCCTTACTCCAGTTTTTGTTGAACTGAATTTTATCAGACAATACAATTACCAAATCAAACCTGATCAGTTGATTAACCACAATTATAAAAGCCAGCAACCAGATGTTATAAAATTAATGTAGCCAAAATTATCATGACAAGATTAGATCAGCTGATAGTCAGTTCATATGAATTCCAGCCTCAAGAATATGCTCATTCCAAGGCACAGACCAAGTGTAGTGAGTAGGGAAATTTCAGAATAGTCTCAAAATAGTTTATCCACGAATTCTTAAAGCAAATGTTAAATGCTGATTCCCTACCAAATACTTGACTACTGTAAAAGAAAATAATTAATACAGATCTACTTTGCTAATATTTTTCATTCAACTTAGCTAAAATTGTTGTTTTGCCAATTTTTTTTTTTTTGCTTATATTCAGGTGTGCAGAAGAACATATCCATTCGTATCTCTGAAGCAACTCAGCAGAGTGTGAATGGTTTGTAGTATTTTCAAATGTCTGAAATGTTTGTAGTTCATATCTATAGCAGGAACTTTATAGTTCATAGTATCTTCAGAATTGGGTGCAATCAAATCCAAGGCTTTCTTTTGGTGATACAGCTTGAGAGATTTGGTCTTCATGAATCTCAAAGTTAGGCTTTGAATGTCTTGATTTTCATGTCTCTATAGTGTCCTCTTCAGAAATCAGAACGCATTGGTTTAGATAGAAAAGACAGATAGAATATCTAGCTAGATAGAAAAGCGGCAGTGTGATGAAGCAGAAATGTATCCATCCCAAATACTTGCTGAGGTACCAGATAAGATGCATCTTTGCATGTCAGTGGTAACAACATCTTTATGTGCCAAGATGCAGTCCAGCAAATTATGACAATTTCTCCCCAAATAATGATATTTATTGGACCTTTTAAAACCAAACAGGCATCTAGCCTTGATCTTTGGTTTGGGTTTGGAGCCTGAGAGTCTTCAAGCATATTCCTAGAACAAGTAATTCAAAATAAAGTTGGCAATGTAAAAAGATGACTCAGCTCTTGTTTCTTTTGCAAAACAGGAGTTTGTAACTTTGGTTTGGCCAGAGCCTCTTAAACAAGTAATTAGAAAGCATATATGAGCCTGATTTAAAGAATTTCGGTGCTCCATAAAGCAAAGGCCACAGCATGAATGCACAGGAGCAAAACCCAGCACCTAACAGTGCTTTCCAGTGGAGAACCAGCAGAGACAGGAGTGGCACGTAGTCAGAGAGAATAAGCTGCTGGCAGTGGGATTTTGGAAGGGAACATTGATTGGCACATCTTTTGGCACAAACTGAATGTTACAGCCTGGATCCAAGATATTGATACCACAAAGCAGCCACTGCTGACTGCATCCTCATGATCACAGCGTGCTTTATTTAGATTCCAGCCCGTGATGTGAAAATCGAGCTCTGCCTAGGAATGTCACTCCCCGTGGCAGTCACACAACACAGCGTACACCTTCCTGAGTGCAGCACAGATGGCACTGTAGAACAAGAGAAAAAGTCCATCCACATGCTACGTTATCTTTTAATCTGGGAGGCTCCAGGCAATCCAGCAAGGCACTAAAGAGGATCGGGTGCTGAGGATGGCCAGAACCCTGTGGCATAGGAGGTTACACCTATTGCACCATGGAGACTGTGTAAAATTAATGCATTAAATTAATTACTTAAATTAATATTTAATTAATTTATTTTATATCTAGTTTTGTTTAAAAATTACTTGAGTGGAAAGATTTAAGGACTGACGTGATGAAATAACCATGTGCTTGAAATGTCCTGGCAAGAACAGTCAACTGAGAGCATTACCAAGCAATGTATATTGTGCGATAAGTGACAGGTGAGACAAGCAAGCTTTAGAGGCACATCTGTGCAATCCCACTCTTAATCTACTGAAAGGCTTGAAACCCAAAGGCCGTGCTCCAGAGAGGATGGGAATTTCCTAGTCATGAGAGTATTAGTTTAGTTCATAGAGCTGGACTTTCTGAGGAGGCTTAGTCAGGACTGAGGATCAGAAAACTAAAGGTACATTTTGCCAAGTACTGTAGGTCTGACATGCTGTGATTAGCAAATAGCTGCAGCAAAAAGCCATGGGTTCCAAATGTTGAGAGCCAAGAGGATGTCTGAATTCAGATTGTTTTTTCAAGTTATATACCACACAGTAAGGAATAGATTTTTTTAGTAAGACAGCAAGAAAATTAATGGTATAGCAGGAAATCACTGGACCAACAAAGGTACTTTCAGCTATGATCAATGTAAGTTATAGCATATCCCAAATTCTTTTCCTGTCTGTGTATTTAATTCTCTTGTGACTCTTACCAGAAACAGGGAGAAATGCAGGAGTTTGGCAGATAGCTGAAGTCATTTCTGAACACTTATAGATGGCGTTGTAATTAGAAATAGAGCTAGATGCAGGTGACTTCCTGAAGAACCTGTCCATAGTGGAGGGAGCAAATTTCCTGAGATAACATGCTTAAGCATCCAATTTTAGTGCTCCCTGTTTTTTGGGGGAGTGGTATTAAAGAATTCTGTGGAGAAGGCCATATTTAGAAGTGAAACGAGAAGGTAATCTGCATTTATTCTTCCCTGTAGCTCTTTTGGCACTGGGGAAGGGAAGGAATGACAGCCACACAATAGCATTTCTGGAAGTTTCAGAATACTTCCTTTGTTTTGCTATCCAGTGTAGGTAAAAACAAAATTGTGCTAAATTTTCAAATTATTTTTTCCCTATTTTTTAGGCAGATAATAGAAAGGTAGATTATTAATAATTATGCCACCATGAGATGTAAATTTAAACCTTTAGGCTCCCTTTGCACTGCAACAGAAAGAAAAAGGGAGAAAAAACCCACAAAAGCAAACTCTAAAAAACAATTCATGAATACTTAATGAATGAGCAAACATTTGCATCATATAAATATTTTCTTTCTCCTCATCAGTATTCAGAGGCTGTATTGCCATCTGGCAAAGGTTTCAGTTGACTAACGCTGAAGCAATAAATTAATACAGTAAAAGATACTACCAACAGTTTTAAACCAATTAAAATGCCGGAAGCAGACTATGTGTGTTAAAATGTCATGTCATGATCCTGCAGCAGAGAACCAAAGAGCTGTAATAATCCAAGTGTGAAAGAACAAAGATTGTAGGATTCAAGAGTGTTGCTTCACCAAGCCTTATGGCATGCACAAATATTCTTGTAATTCAAAACGGTAAATATTCTGACCCATAGGAGGGTGGACAATAGTTTTATGATAGAAAAGAGTTTGTCTCAATTTTGTTTTTTAGTGTTTAATTTGGATCCAAGAAGAAAAAAAAGAAAAAAAAACCAAAAAAAGAGTAAGTCAAATGTGTGTTTTAGCTCTATAACCATCCAAATGCTTAATGGAAAAATGATTGAGAAAACCCTTGTTACAAAGTTTTACTGCCTGGAGACAGGGAACAGCAAAAGGGTGCACTGGGGGTCAAGGACCAAGCAATAGCTATATCTGTGGCTCTGTCTTGCCAGGGCTTAGACTGCAGGATAAGAGCCAGGCTCCACAGGATCCCCCATCCAGAGTTGCCTATTCCAGCACAGGGCAGCTTCATTCTTCAAAGGAACTGAGCAGAGCTTGCTGCTGTCTTTTGAAGGGTCTGGTTTCCTCCAACTTTTTATGGAGACTGTAAAGGTGAATGCTGTGCTTAGGAGTTTGAGACTTTCCTTAGAGAAATGCCTTGTGGCCTGACTCCTTTCTTGGGGAAAAATGTCACTGGATTTGCAAGCTGAGTGAAAAGCTCTTGTAGTGGTAATGCAAAGCAATGCCATAACCTCTCCGGAAGCAAGCTAAAGAATTTCATTGAACTTTTGAGGGTTTTTTGCTTCTTTTTTCCTTTAATCAGGACAGGATAGTTTAAAACAGTCTGGCAAAAGGATATTATCAAAGATCTTTCTGAAGGTTTCCAAGGCAGGGAATACCTATGGGAACATTCAAGACAGGGAAGAAGCCCATTCCCAAACCTGTAAGTTTGGTATGTCACTTTTGTACAACATAGAAACGAGACGAAAGAGAAGAAATGTTCCATATCCTACAAAAATGACAGTATAAAAAAGTGGAAATATTTTTCAAGAATTTCAACCACTTATTTGCTTTCTTCAGATGTTTATGAAGGTAGCAATATTGTGGCTGTGTTACTAGAAAACATACAACACAGTTAATGTCTTCTGCAAATATAGTGAAGGATGTCTTTGATTGTAGATTATTATCATTATCATTATGAGAAACAAGTTGAAACAATGCAGCAAAACCTGGTAATAGCAAAATTACGCTAAGGTTTTTTCAGCTAAAATTTAATCACTAAGAATAGAGCTAGATGAGTGACATATAAAAATGTATCAGGATGGAGTTGTATTTTTTAGAGGTAAGAATGCTATTAGATGTTTGCTACGGAAATATTTGAAATTTCAAAGTGATATATTGTAATAATTTTATGTATTTTGGAAGCACAAATGATCCTTTTAATGTTGCCTGATCTCATTGCTGTAAGAAAAAGTCTTGTCCTTTTTTCATGAATGGCAATGATTTAAAAATGGTAAAGGAAAACTTTGTTGTTTTCTTGAAGTATATATTGCTACTGACTTGTTCACTTGTACAAGTCAGACATCTTCAGCTTCCATTTCTGTTAAAAAAGTCTTTCCAGTTAAGTGATTTTTAAAAAAAATTACTCGTAAAGATTTACCTACATTCTAAGTTACTAAGTACTAAGTTAATTTTTGTATCTCTTATATTAAAAATGAAATAAAAAAAATTAAAATAAAAAAAAGCTCCAAATCTATTTACTGAATGAAAATGCCATTTTCATTTGGACAATAAGGTCTGACATAATGTCTGTCGTAATTAATACAAAATGCTCAGAGTACAGGAACTTTAGAGGGGAAAGGCTATGAAGATTCCTCCAGTGCCCCATGATTATATAGAATTGTATAACACAAATATATGTAGAGGAGTTTTCTAGATGAAAGTAATGCTTATGATTTATTAAAAACCAACTATTTTTCATGAAGATTACAAGGTAAGGTTATTTTCTTTTATAGTGATGCAAGACCTTTGAGAATTAACTTACAACTCCCCATGACAACACTTCCCCATATTTTTGTTTTGCAGGGATCTCTTTAAAATAACATCATAGACTGTTATTTATCAGGGAGAGAAAAGCAAAGGAGTAGTCAGGAACTGAGTTTTGTTTTTTACCATGCTCATCTTCATAATCACTAAGGAACATCAGCTTGCACCTAGAGCAATCTGCATCAATCATCCATAAGTTCTAACAGCTGAAGATTT
Organism: Callaeas wilsoni; assembly: GCA_013398955.1. Taxonomy (NCBI): domain Eukaryota; kingdom Metazoa; phylum Chordata; class Aves; order Passeriformes; family Callaeidae; genus Callaeas; species Callaeas wilsoni. The sequence goes on from VWPU01009515.1 coordinate 19,736, forward strand.
TTAAGAGCTTTCAACAAAATGATTGCAGTGCTGTGATGACTGGCATACCTCCACTCAACTCTCTGTTCTGGTAGCTCTACAGCTCCTTTGATAGAGTAGGAAAACTGATTTAAAATGGTTTCTTTTTATAAACACTAAACCTCCCAAATTCTGAATTATTTATATTAAACTTTGATCAGTGATATGTTGGAAGGCAAGTAACTATTAGAAGATATATATAGTCTTATCTTTCAATAATTTCCAGAAGGAAGAGTGTCTCCCATATTTCCACTAATATGTTAACGGCAAGCAATGGTAAATTGCCAAAGATAAAAGTAATTTTCTTCTAAAACACCTTTTACATTGTCCACTATTTCCAAGCTAGTTCCACAGCTACCTTGAAAAGCAAGGAATGGGTTTTTGTATAGCAAATAATTAATTTAAGAAAACTTCAATTAGAGAGGAGGTAATATAGCATTGAAAATATATGAAACAGATGCTTCCAAATATTCTCTTTTAAGACATGGGCAAATCTTGGTACTAAGAACTGGTGATATTTTCAGACCCAGTCTGTACCTACTCATACAAAAGGGTTAAATTGCCACTGCTACCAGAGGGTGCACCAGGCTCAGAATGCAGCAGCTTGGGAAAGGCAGACGGACCATCTCATCCCACCTTTCAAGAGAACATAATGTGCAGTCAACAGGGAAATTGGGCACAGCTTTCCTCACAATCCATCCTTTTTCTTGGGCTGCATAAACTATCCCTTGAGATCACATCATTGGTCCTGAACCCGTGAAATGTTGATGATGAGATAGTTACAGGGAAGTGAGGCAGTTTCTGTGCATCCTTCAATGACAGATGGCAGAAGTGGCCTGACTCCTGTGCTGCCTTCCCTCTCCTTCCCAGAATGGACACTGGTGGAAACAGCCCTCTGCACTGACCACCTGGGCTCCTCACACAATATATGTTCCAGAACATGAACCTTTTGCTCTCTTTAGCCCTATAAAGTACCTCAAATTTATTGATTTTTTTTTCCCCATTTTGCTAAATACACTAAATTTGAAGCTTGGCCTGGCTTGTGTAGCATCATCCTATCTCGAAGAAGGTGCCAGCATGGCCAGTAGTCAGTAACAGCCTGGACATGCAGGAGTTTACAGTTTCTACAGCACTGTTTTTTAAAGAAAAGGGCAAAGTATGTAACAGAACATGAGCAGTCTTTAAATTCAGACACCAGGGATCCTCTGGGGAATTGGATTAAAATAAACAATTTGAGAATATATTCAGTGTTCTTTCAGAACGTTTTGTAGCTGCAGTGAACCACTTAGCTGGCACGTTTTAAACACTTTTCTCTTATTTGAATAATGTGGTGTTGCTATTAATGTTTAAAATACAGATACTTCTTGTATACCTTCCCAGCTGATGTATCTTAATGAACTAGTGCCAGCTGAATAGGATGTGGTGTTGTCCTATTGACCCATGTTCAAAATAATACTCAAGATTTGTGTAATTTTGTCTAAAATTATACAGGGCAAGCAGAACCTCCAGGGAAGCTTCTGTATAAAATAGAGATGGAGATGCTATTCCCAAACCAGATAGACAGGATGACTGAACAGATAATTTGCAGATATGATTGTTATTGCTACTGCTTGCCTTGAGCTTTAATATGTGCAGAAAAACCTTTTTGTTAGTTTCAGGGCCTTTGCAAACTGCTGCCGTGGTAATTTCATTTCAGTGATTCCAAAACCAACTTCAATTATATAAGCAGTTTTTAAATAAAAGAAGACCAGGAGAATTAGGAAACGTAAATGGATCTATTCAGTCAGACATCTTTATTTTTGCAGTCTGCACATAATTGTTATAACTGATAAAAAACCCCTCTTCTTGTTCTGAAACTAAAATATTAGCAGTACTCAAATTGGCAGAAATATCAGTGCAGCAGTTCACACAGGTGTAGAGCGTAATTCAAAGCTTGCCTCATAATATTCTGCCTCAAACTTGCTTGGATAGCCAGAGAAATGTGTGGATTGAACTTCTGAGTTATTAGAGCTAAGATGCTGTCTTTATTTTCTCATTTATTTGCAAAATTATTATCCCAAATAAACCCTATTGGAGTTGTTATTGTCAGCACAATTTACCTCCCAAGCATGATACTTCCGCAAAAGAGACAAGGATTTTCATTTTTTTCATTCTACAATTGTAAGATAGAGACTTTGTGAGATTCATTAAGACTTCACAACACTGAGAGTTAAAATGGAAATGAAGATTGGAACTTGAAGGCTTACCCTAAATTATTTAAATTTTGTCCCCTTAAAATTTACTAGATTGAGAATATGTTTTTAATTGGTATTTCATCCATTCTACAGGAACTAGGAATTTAGAACTATAAAGGGATAAAATTTGACAATATTTCTTTCAGTGAATCATCTCCTTCCTGAACCTCAGTGTCTAAATCAAAAGCATTTAACATCTCAGCCCACACCAAGACAAGAATTTTAGTATAAATATTGCATAATTGAATATTTTCCAAATACTTGCATTTTATCTTAAATTTCCGACCCTTTGTTGCCTTATGCAAATATTCTGCTTTTCTGTAAAATGCAAATTAATAATTCGCTGAGTAGCTCAAAATACATATGGATATATCAGAGAACTCTTTTCTCAGGGTGGAATTTAAAATCCAGTTGTCTTATTCAACAGTACTGTAACTTCTTACTATTTTCTATGCCTGTTTGTTTTGCTTATAAGATTTCATACTGGTTAGAATATTTTGTGAAATATATTTTATTCTATAAAGAAATAATTTTATTCTAGGCTACAACTGCATTAGAAATGCCAGCTGCTGCTTAATCAGTTGATCAAATAGATCTTTTGTACAGTATTACCATATATGTTGACTTTCATGGATTAGTGTTTACTGTAAAAACACAGAATTTGCAACAGCGTTTAGAAAAATGTGACTTACACACCTGAAAGTGTGTCTTACTGAAGTCATGTATCACTGCAACATGCAACTCCACGGAAATATGCATTTAAAACTCGGTGAGTGTGAAGAGAAATGTTTTGAGATAAGCTGAGAAAGTAGGCTGCAGAACATCACATCACAGCATGGGGACATGAGCAGAATGTGCTATCGGGGAGTTATCCTTCCTGTGAAAACGTGTAATTGCAGAGGACAATGTTATTGCTTGTCCTGACCCTGGATCCTCAGATACAGCCCTTCACTAAAACCAACTTCATTTTGTGCCATGAGTCTTTCTACCTTTGGTGTCTTCATGGTGTCTTCCTCTGTTAATATTCTCTTCACAAATATTTTGCCAGAAATACAAGTGTTAGCATTTTCCTAGTAATTTTCCAGCAATTTTTCATGTGAGATGAGTTGGAGCCAACTAATGGCCGTATATGCCATGCTGACTATGTCACACTGCAAGGCAGATGATCTGACTGCCTCTTGTTCACTGTCAGCTTGAGTCGCTTGAGTAAACACATTGTTGGTGGTGTGGGAAGCATGGAACAATGCCTCAACTGTATTTTGTTAGACAGAGAATTCTTTCCTTAATATTCTTATCCTCAATGTCAAAAAGTCACATTATCAGATCATATTCTAAATATTGAATACCTTAATTTCTATTTGCTTCTTATCTTAGTCTTCGTCATTTGAAGTAAATAGAATGATATATGTTGATACCACAGTTTGACCTAACAGAGAAAGAAAAGGGTTGATGATAAACCTCCCAGCAATGCTCAGGAAAGATGAAGTGTTATTTAACAATTTTGTTTGTAATTTTTTTAACAGAAACTGTAATTTAGATACACACTCCTGGCAAAATATCAGCCACAGGGACATCTTGGGTCATCACGACAGGTATTTATTATTTTGTTTTACAGCTATATAGGACAATCTAGATTTTGTTTTCTTTTGTAGTAAAAGGGGAAACTATGCTCTCTTTAGGCCCTCTGCTCCCTCTCTGAGTGTTGTTGAGTGATGTTACATGTACGATTTTCTTCATGCAGGCTACGAAATGGTTTCTTCTATACAATTTTATGTTTCAAAAGTTTTATCAGGCTTGATATTTTGGGGGTTTGCTACAATATGAAACACATTTATTTAGAAATTTTCTTAAGCTATCTGAAGAAAGAGCATGTGTGTGTGATGACTTAAGGAGAAAGTCATCATCTTGTTTTTTTCATGTGGCTTCACCACCCCCCACCACTCTGTACCCCCCACCCCTTTGTTTTGTAACATCTGAGGAGATTTGTGGAAGGAAAGTGTAAAGTGATTTTCTCGGTTTCCTAGGCTGCAGGCTGATTAGACATGTTGAGGTGCACTTTGGCCTGTGACAGTGCTTGATAAAACTGGTAAAGCTGGCAATTCCCTTAAGGGAAATTTTTAGTACATAACTCTTAAATAAGAAAACATCTGCTGTTTTTCATACTGCTTTTCTGCATTCTCTTATTCGATCTCTCTAAATTAAAGATGCAGAGACAATTGAAAATAATTTTATTTTCCCTCTAGAACAAAAGAGCAAATCTTTTTAAATAAAACTGTTAAACTGCTGTTGAGGTTCATTACAGAGGCAGATGGGTCAGAAAATCATCACAGTATTGAAAGTAGTACACATAATTGCTGGCTTTTTATTTCTTTCTTCTTTCATTTTTTGTTCATTTTCTTGCTCTTGTCAGGAATGTTCACAGACCAAATTAATTAAGCTGTTTATTCTTCTGTGTGATATAAGAGCAATTCTAAGGTCTTGCCTGGACATCCGTTACAAGCAAACAAAACATAATTTCTTGTAAATTACTGTTCTCGATGATTTTCATAGGTCACTCATAAATTGTTATCTTTAGAGGTCACACAATTACCTCTCAAACCAACATTAATATGTTTAGAATAAAGTCTTATTAAAGTCAAAGAAGCAAATTATCTCAAATCACTTGGGACTAATGCATTCACATGCAGATAACAAATACTGATGGAAAACTTGCTAAAATATTCATAATCTAGGAAAATCAAGGTTTGGCTTATTGTGTATCCAAAAGGACTGTACTTCTGATTCAAAATGTCAGATTTACTCCAGTCATTTAATTATTTACAAATGTAGTGCAGATAGCGCTAACTGGGAATTTTGCTAGGTTTTATTTGACCTTTTCTCTAACATGGTTTAATTTCTCAGGATGGTCTTTGGTAAATGATGGAAAAAACAGACCCCTTCTGTAGTACACTTGGAACAACGAGCAATATCGCAGGCTATATCATGACTTACACCTTGGCTGCTTCTTTGCTCCATGCTCACAGAGAATATGGAGCTGGCATCCCTGGCAAGCCTGAGTTTGAGACACAAGGCTTGCTCTTCATTGATGGCAAAGTCCAACAATCCCAATTCCCTGAAAACACAGCACAAGTTGATAGGCAATCGCAATAAATAAGAGCTATGGCAAAAGGCAACACATCTTTGCAATATGCTAACCTTCAGATGTTCAAGTTCCACAGGAACCTATTACACCACAAAGGTTTTCAGGAACTTTAGAAAACGCTTTTATTTCATGTTTTGACCTGGTGCAATTAAGGAAATTGTTGGCTGCTACAGGAGGGGAGAAGAGATATGTCAAAAAGAATATTGTAGAAACCTAAGAGAGAGATTTAAGGGCTGAAAAAAGTCTACAAATTTCAAATTGGTAGTAGTTGTGTTTTTTTCCATACAGCTAAGAGGAACATTTTGAATATTTGATTGTTGGAAGTTATGAAATTGATGGTTTTGATCAAAAATTTAGTGTTGATTTCCAGTGCTGAGTTCTTTTTTGGTATCATCAAGAAATATTAAGGAGAAACTCACTGTGAATTGTTTGACAGGAAGATTTCTAGTACTTAGTTTTCAGAGCACAAATTGCTTACACCCTCGTGTTTGTGAGGTTTCAGAGCTTCTACACTCTCCCCATAAAGAAGCTGCTGAAACAAAAATTACTCTTTTCCAGTTAGATGCATTCAAAACCTTGCTATCAGTTTTTATTAAAAATGCGAAATGAATTTTCAGCAGAGCTTTGACACTTACGTGGTTAATGTGCTTTCAGGCATGTAATTAGTAGAATGCTTTAATCTTTTATATTCCATACTTTGATCAGAGAAAATAAGCTCAGAAAAGCTATAAATTATTGACCAGTATCTTTGATTAAAGAAAGTTGTAAGCACCACTTGAAAATACTTTCATAAACTGGAATGCACATCATTAGTTCTGCTTATAATAGAGAGAATGTTCTCTTACTGTTATTATTGGTATATCACACTATCCCATAGTGTTGTGGTTTTCTTCTCCCTTTTCCCACTTTTTTTTTTTAAACTTGTGGTATTTTTCAATATTCACAGAAAAAATGCCTTGAAAACTGCTTTCTGCAGCAGCCTGATAAAAAAATAATTTCTTCTGTTGTTGATTCCAAGCTAAAAAATTTAATTGATAATTAACAAAACAAGTCTGTTAGACTAACTAGGAAGATGAAGCTGTTCAAATTCATACTTTTGAACACGTAATGAAGATTAAAATCATTGTGCCCTAAAAGTAAACTAGGATTTTGATACTAAATTAGCAGAACAAAAACCAGATTTGAAAAGTTGGCTCTTCATAGTAGTTAGATTTAAAACTTTTATAAAATATTACATTGAAAAGTGTGAATTCCTTAATTCTACCATTTTCTTACTCCTGCACAGATCAGAACACTCACTACTAAAACCAGAATGAGAGAGGTGTTGGGTCCCACCTCAAGGGAGAAGGCAAGTTTAATCAGAAAGTTTGATGATCAGATTCAGTTATTTTTTTTATTGTTCCATCTATTTCCATAATGAAAATGTCTTTTTGTACCTAAAAATAACAAAATTAGCTTGATATCTTTGTGACTTATGATTCAGATCATACTCTTGACAAATCCCCACAGGAGGACTCTATTTTGAAACTACATATATTCACTACGCAGTACATGAAACAAAGGGTCACATAAGAAAAAAATATGACCCTAAACTTCACGCTAATTTTAGGAACATCAAAACCAAGACACTTATTTAATGCATCCCATATAGCCCTCAGTTGTTTCCCAGACTATAGAATGCATTAAGTATCCAAAGGAATATCTATAAATAATACAAATAATCCTATATGATGTTCAAGGAATAATAATTTATGTATTTTAGTTATTGCTTATATAAACACTCTCAAAAATAAAAGCATTTTAAAGAGTTCTGTCATTTCTAAATTATGAAACACACTACTCCAATCTCTCTTCATCAAAAACCTGAATCCAGATCATGGGCCCATCGAGCTAGGAGCAACTCTTCTTTGTGTTGCCAATCCAAATCTATCCGTGACACCTCTATTCTTGCAGCCTGATCTACCTGTTTGTTGTTTCAGTGTTCCTCATTAGCTCTGCTCTTGGGAACATGGGCATCTACATGGCAGACTTTCACAGGCAGCTTGTCTACCTGGGCAGCGATGTCTTTCCAGTCATCAGCAGCCCACACTGGTTTTCCCCTATGCTGCCAATTTGCTTTTGTCCACTTTTCCAGCCATCCCCACAGAGCATTGGCTACCATTCATGAATCAGTGCGGAGGTAGACCTTTGGCCACTTCTATCTTTCTGCAATGTCCAGGGCCAATCAGGGTAGAGATGGTAGGACCTTGGTGGGTTTATCTTAAGATGTTATCTCATCCCTTCCCAGAATAAACATCTGTAAGAAAACAAGAAGCAATAATTAGCACCAAGAAAAGAGGACTCTCAAATTCTTCCGCCCTTACTCTCTATAGGGCAGATCACTACTTCTACAGTTTGTAATGACATTATTGGCACTTCAGGCTTGAGGGGAAAAGGAAATTTGATAGACATTGCTTTGAGGTTACTTATTCCAAACTCTTTTGCAAAAAAAGATAGTAACAGTTTCTCCTGTCAAATATCAAAATCATTTAGACTATTTGTGAAGATGAGATACACATATAACTCAAAGGACTAAATAAAATAGTGCATTTAAGGTGATTTCAATTATTTTGCCTCTTTCTAGTCAATTTCTCAGTAATTTTCCCCTTTCCAAGGCTTTGCTCTTTATTTGGTTAGATTTGTTCATAAAGAAGTTATCTGTGAAAGTACAAAAATTAATCACTTTTCCATCTTTGTTCTAAGTTTATTTTTCATGGGTAACTTCCATTGATTTATTCAATCTTTCTAAGAACAATTTTTCTAATTTCTTTCAGAAAGAGACATTTAGTCTGGGCATTGTGATGGAAACTTGTTACATTTACTGTTTTGTGTTCCTTTTAATGATAAAAATCAGAAAATCCTGGTTTAATGTCTGTCTTGGAAACAAGAGTGGGGCACTCGTGACTAAGACAAAGGCACTTAAAACTCATAAAGACTTTTAAAAATAATATTTAGCTTGTCATTCTTTATTTTTTCTGCATGAAAAATTCAAGACTATTCAAAACTATTTCTACATGACTATTCTCAAAACTATTTTCTTTAAAAATACAATACTTTGCACACTACTTAGTACCTTCTATACTTAATCAGTACATTGAAAGTGATAGGACCCTGTGAGCGAAAAAAAAAGGCCATAAATTGGTATTATTGAAGACTGCATCATAATGAATATTTCCCAAGAGCTCATTTAAAATAATTTTATCTAGAATATCTAAAAAGCATATGAATAATATTTTTTATTTGAAATTTTTAGATTCCATTTGCAGAGAAGGTATTGAGCCAATAAATTTGAAAATGTATTTAAAGTGAAAAAATTACTTACTGTAAGTTGTATATTGCAAGAAGTTTCTAAAATAACAAAAATATTTGTGTTACTTAAGATGTGATGCCTTCAGTTAGGTTATTGAAAAGCTTTAAAGCTTACAGATATTGAATAATATCATAATGCATTAGATGCATTTGGACAAGAAATATAAATTTTATTTTTTCCCAAATCCGTTACAAGACAGATCATTGTTTAAAAAATACATAAATACAGGGTGAATCAATGCTATGAAAAAATACCAGGTAGTTTTACCCTGAAAAAGAATTTCAGCTGCAGAGTAGCACTGCCAGATCTACCCCAATTCTGCAGCTAGAAGTCTATTTGTTGTGCCACAAGCTTCATTTGACCTGAGCAGTGGCAGGGGAAGTGAGACACCGTCTCAGCTTGTGATTTGCTGATGGTTTTCTTGCTCTCCTCCCTCACAGGCTCATGCTGTAGATGCCCAGTGGTGCTGAATGTCACAGCTGAAACCACAACTTGCCTACCAGGAGCGGAGGAAGATGGATCATCTTCGGCTGCAGCAGGGAGGGTGTAGGGATGTAGTGATGGGCTGTGACTCTGTGGTTCATTTAGAGAACAGCTGGATGAGGTAGCTTTCTAGTGAGGGAAGGCAGCAGCTCCTGGATTTCCCTCTCCCCAGCAAAGAGGAAGCAGCTGCACACCCAGGTGGGATAGGGACAGCACCTCTGAGATTGACACTGGTCCTCCACGTGGACTTGGCTCATTTGGAGACACTCTACAGCAGACTAAACTTTTTACTAAAACAATGAGAGGTCACGTTTCCAAATCACAAGTTATCTTTTTAGTATTCTTTGTGGCCAGTGCTGATGTACCCATAAGCATCCTCATTAAGCACATATTATATTTCCAGCCTGAGCCCAGTGGATATGATATATACCCTCAGCCTGGAAAGTATTGCATATATAAAATGTGACAGAAGTTATGCCAGTACCTCATTACACATGGTTATCCTGCTGCTATACACAAATTCCTTTAAAAACACCAGAACAACAAACTATATAGAATCCTCTTCTGTTTTTTTGGTTTTTTTCCCCCACATTTCCCTGCAGTTTCCTTATGGCTTTGGGCAAGTATCTGTGTTTTGAGAGTAGTATTCATACAATGTGTTAGAGTTATTGTGTAAGAAGCTAAGTGCATTAAGGCTAATTGTGAGGATCAGAAAGAAGACTGGAATGAATATCTTGGGGTACATCTCAGTTATGGGAATCACAACATTCTTGCCTGTATGCAGTGGAGAAAAGATTTCAAGGGCATGGATGCCATAATATTACGGAACTGCCAACAGCATAGACTGACTTAGAGATGTGAATATTTGTTTAAATTTTCTCTAAGGGAGGAAACAGTTTTTAAAACTACAAACAGCTTACTTCCATGCCTTTTTGTCAAGAATGAAATTCTCCTAGGTTTGGAAATGAAATGAAACAGCTGTTTATGTATATTTGTTAATGTAGTTTTAAAAAAAAATCAACATTTTTAGAAAATCATAATATGGACTTAATAGACAGCTGTTGAAGAAAGCATGAACATGGCAATATTATTTAAATTCAAGCTGCTTCGAAGCTGGAGGCTTTTTCCTAATTTTTGTTTTGGTTTGTTTTTTCTTTAAGTCTCATAAAACTTACTGCTTGAATAGGTGATACACAGACTGTTGAAATGTCACTTCAATTTTTTAGATGAAAGTTAACAAATCCTACATGCTGAAGCAATGTGAAACCAAATTTAACAAAAGCCAGGTGGCTGTTATTTGTGTACTCTAGCATGAGTGCTGGCAACTGTGCAGTGACAGAAGATCAAAGAAAAACAAACAAAACCTTATAATGCTTTTATGCTTTCCCAAAACAAAACAACAGTAATTAATGTTGGATAAAACACTTTTGGCTGTAAACTGCTAAATATACTCACAGAATACATTATCTTCCCAAAGTAGCTGTTATTCATTAGATAAATTATTCAAGAATAGTCTTTCGCAGTATTTGACCATCTCTCTATCTGCTTGAATGCCAACTCATTGAACAAATTGTTCAAAAGGTAACAGCTTGATTCATGTATAATGTATTTGAAAAGCTTCTTTTCTGGTTCTTACTATCTCTGCTGAGACTAAGTAATATCCTATGCTTTTATTAATAATTTGTCATATGGCTGAAAAAAATGAATATAGGCAGCAATAAAGGGCAGGATCTGATTTCTTCTGAGGTCAGTGGGAATTTTGCCATTGACTTTAAGTGGGTTCAGGATTTCACCCAAAATGTTTAAGTGATGACTTTGAAATGTGATGTGCATTGTTAGTGTATTATTTTGTCCATAATCTAAGGAACTGATTCTATCCTAATATTCTACAGTGATGACAATGTGCCATAATATTTGGGTATAAACTTTCTATAGATGATTTATATAACAATGGAATCATTATCCAACATGAACAAAAATTTTTCTGTTAGTTACCTCTCTTAAGAGTCATTCTTTGAGCTTATTTCAATCTGAAAATCACAGAAGGTATAGAAATTGCAGTATGAATGCAATGGGGATTCTGACTTTTTTTGGTGATAAATATATAAATAAAAAAACTTTTCAAATTTATACTGTCTCTCTGCTTTATGAGAAGCTAGATTCAGAGGTGATACACAATAAGCATGTTTCCAGAAGCCTGTTTGCTGAGAAGCTCCTGCATGCTGAAGACAAAGTAACAATGATAAAAGACCCATGCTGTTTGATTACATTAGACAAGACAGGACAAAATAGCACAAGATGTATTAATGTTGAAGTTAAATTTAAATCCAGGTATAAATGACTTCAGGCAGTATGCATAAAGCAAGAGAGCTCAAAAATAAAGCACCAGGCATTTATCCAAGGCTGGGGGTTCATCTATCCAGGCTGTGATTGTTTTAAGATGAAGTTTGACACAACGGCATTGTAATTTGAGTTGGAAATACACAGACTGCCTCACTGCTTGTGACCACTGCTTTGTATGTGGAACTAATGTTCAGTTATTTTTTTTCTTGTAACATTTCAGCCTTTTTATCAAGTCATTACTTTCCAAAACACTGTCAGCTTGTATGTGTGACCTTCAATTTCTATTGCCATGTTTAGATAAGAGCAGCTTATTAAATATAATATTGGCCTATTCTTACAATTTGTAGCATTCCAGTAACTGAGGCGTTTTTCATTTATTTTCTAAATGCAGTACAAAAAATATTTGATACCATTAGGGTTTGTAAATTTCCTTGCAGAATCCCCACTTAAAATGCTTGGATGGTAAATACATAAGGACTTTTAAAGAAAGAATCTTTTGCTATTGGTTTCTGTGTTACTTTGAATTCATACAGTATGACAGTTTCACTGAGTGTTACAGCTGAAAGGAGATTTAAAGCCAGAGATGCTTTTGTACAAAGGAGTCTTCCCAATTCTTGATCATAGCTCCAAGGGTCATTATTTGGCTTATTATGGAAGATTAAAGTACGAAAAATATTCTCTGGGAGGGATGAAAACCTCTGGGAGGAGTGAAAACCTCTGGGACCTTTTCCCCATCTTGTTCCATTAAGCCTTTAGGCTGACAGCTGCCTTCTGAGTTCTGATTTGATTGTGCCTAGGGTGGCTGATATTTGGGGTGTTAGTGAGACCTTTTCTTATATCAATACAATGACTGAGCCTTGTGATGACCTAATGATTTTATGGCACTAGGAAAATCATCGTATTGATCTATAGTGTAGTCTACCTATTCAGGTACCTGAAATATTCACATCTGTCTTTTAAAAAAGAAAAAAGAAGAGTTTTTAAATTAACTCAGTGTTGACTTCATCTAGAAGGATTTTCTGAAGATTGAAAATATTTACCTACCTGAACTAAGGGAGTGCTTTCCTCCAAATAATGGGATTAGAAATTTTTTTTTTTACAGATTAGTGTATTCCCAGAAGAGTAGTGTAATCGAATAAGATGCTTACTCTAGAAAAGCTAAGAGCCTGTGACCATTAGAATATTGCAGTACAGATGGTGGGTGAAGCAGGGTGCAGGGGCACCAACAGCATGGAGGTGTAATATTCTTTCCCTTTCCTATCTCTTTCCATTTTTGCTGCTTTGTCCTGCAATTTAGAGGGGCAAAGAATTCAACTAACAATGAAAAAAACCGCAGCTAATGCTTTTTCCTCTAGCTCTTCTGATTTGAAATAAGAGCTGGAAATATGTCTTTTCTTTTTTTCTTTGAGAGGAGTGGGTAAAATATTTGGAGCTGTATTTCAAGTAGTAATTAAAAAATGTGAACTCAGCTCACTGCACTCTAAATGCATACATTTGAAGTCAGTATGAGTGGAATATTTATATGATACAGATTTAAGACTTATCTTTTGTACACAGTTTCTTAACTCCAGATCTTGGCATTTTGTTTTTCTTCCCATTGTTCTTCAAGTTCCATTACTGCATACAAATGGCAAGGGACAGCTGTGGTTATCTGGTTTGGTTTCTTATGCTATCTTGTTTCAGACAAAACTTAAGATAAATGTTCCTTTGAGAATGTAAAGGCTTGAAAGTTCCACTTTTATATCAGTATCTACCGCACACTCTTACACTAAATTTGGCAGCTTTCGCTAGAAAGAACAGCTACCAGGTGATTTTTGCATTCTGAACAGAGTACTAGCACAGAATAGTTGTATATCCTGCATCTCATAACTGAGGACTGTGAAGTCAAAATAAATAAGGGCAGTAAAAAAAACTATAACTGAGTATTTGTCTAATAGCAGAAGTACATCTACTCCTTGACGTTATGTCTATAAAAGAGGATTTGAATAAATGTGGGTCATTTTTTCTATATAGGTAAACAGCACAAAAGTGGATAAATTGAAATCTAATCAAAATGGAATGCTGTAATATTATTTTGAAAGAGAGTTATCACAACATTAGCTATTGACATATGAGTGAAGATCTGTTAAGGAAGTTGTCAGAATGCAATTTCATTTAGATAGACATTTTTTACAGAGAACTTACCTAATGGATTATATTTGAGATGTGAGAATAATTAGATGTTTGATTTATATTGGAATATTTATTTCTTATCCTATTCACTTTTCAGTTTCTGATACTTGTGTTTTGGCACCATATCTGTAGTTTTAAAATTTCTTACTTTTTCATTTCAAGAAACAGTAAAGGTATCTTATTGCTTACCAGGGTACCAAAAAGTGCTGCTATGGAAAGAAATGTGCTACCTCAGGAACATTAACGTGATATCAGTAGTGGAACCACGAGGAAGAAGAGAGGATGGGTTTCATGATAGTTTTCACTTTCTCTGCAATCTCAAAAGACATTTCTTTGTCCAAGAGACTGATTTTTATTTTAAAGCCTTGTGGGAGTACCACAGCGAAAATATTTAGGAAATTTCTCTAGTGTGTGTTTGCTTGGCTTGTTGTTTGCAGCCAGTGTCATCTCCCAATCACATGCTGTAATCAAGCCACATCTCAGAAGAATGGGATAGACATGAGAGTTCTGGAAATTTGTCTGTACTGTCTTCTAAAATTTAGATGTCCCAAATCTCAAAGGAAAGCATCGATCTTCTTAAACCCTTGCAATTCCCTCCCCTTCAATATTGGTTCCAACACCAAGTACAAGGGGACAAATGTTGTACAATGCCATTCCGACACAACATTTTGAAGCAGATAACATTTAAATAGTAAAAAGAAGCTTAAAGCTCACCTGAATGTTATATTTACATCCAGAATTAACATGTTATCAAAACACAAGACAGAAAAATAACATATAAAAATAAAATGCTTATGTGAATTTACATTTCTATCCAGAAATATGAACTGAAAACAGAAATATAAGAAAGGACTCAGAGTTAATTTCATTATTTTCTTATTATTAACTTTTCAGGAACGAGCTTATCCTGCAGCCGATGTCACATTGTTATCCTTGGAAATTTAACACAGTGAAAGTGATCCTGCCTATGCAATTGGGCAGACACTAAAACACAGGTATGATGCTACTACAGTAACTTGCAGTGATGTGTTTATGTAGCCATGTCTCATGGCTCAGCATTCCTATGTAAAACATCAGAAAAATCATTAAATATATAAAAATATTTTACAAGCCATGAGATGCCAGTAAGTCTCTCCACAGAGAAGTTCTTGTATTCTCTGCTCTCCCCATTGAGAGCTCTCAACATGTGACAGTAGATTCTTTATGATATTTGGAAGACTCAGTGACTTAGATCATTGTAAGTTTAATTAACTTTTAATGTGCTAAGACATTTTCTAACTCATACAGCACTCAAAGAATGATAGGTATTTAGGGCATGAAAGCAGTAAGACATGCACATGTTTGCAAACTGTACAGCCAGAACAATTTATTTAAAACAGAAGGTTAAAGTTGCCTTTCTGTTCTTTTACATTGTTTCCCCCTAATTTTCCTAACTTTTTTTTTTGCAAGGGTTTTGTATTTACTGATTGTTTATATGTAGAGGATGATTAAATTTAGATTAGAGTTTTAGGGTTTTGCTGCATATATAAAATAAGATAGTAAAGGCAGTTCTAGCACTAACCAAAGATTCTCAAGTGTTTCTCAGTTGATCAAATCCTACGTCTATCCTCTCCTACTCTCTCCTATTCCAGCCTCCATCTGTTATTTTCTGCTAGCACTTTATTGAAACTTTTCTATCTCTTGATTTGTATTGATTCACTTGGCTATTTTTTTTTAAGGTTTAGGGGTTTTATTCTGACATATAAAAAGTTCTCTGTCTAAACTTCCTCTCCATATTTTCTTTGACATGAAAATTAACCAGCATAATCATTTTAGAATTTGGTCTTCGTTCTCTAAAGATTCAAAATCTTATTTCCTGCAGGTGCATGGTTTGTAAACTTCATAAGGAGAGACAGGTTACAAGAATATGGTACAAAATGAAGAATATAGTACTTAATGAAGGCTTTCAATACATATAAGGCAAAAATTTTAGAGTTTTCCTTTAAAAAATCATATGTACCCTCTGATTATGTTTTTTTAAATTAAATTTTAAAATAAGCAATATATTTTCAACCTTTAATCATATTTCCAATTGAAATATAGAACTTGGAGGAAAGTGTTCAGACTTTTTTATATATGGAAAACATCATTAAGGAAAATATTCTCCACACAATTAATGTTTGGATTTTTCTTTCTTAGTAGGGATAGGTCCATTTAATTATGTTAATTTGTGCATAATTGTCTCATTACTGAAGTTTACTAAAGGTGTGTCAGTTTTCACATCAGAGAGAGGTTTTCAGAAGTGTGCCCAGGATGTTAATTTTCAAGATGTAGTAAAATATCATCCCATTGACATCATCAGAAGAGAAGGAGAAGCATTAAAGTAAGAATTTGGGAAGCTTAGGTAAAATAAACAAATAAAATCATAAATACAGTAGCTTTTCATTATGGTTCCTACGGCAATTTAAAAAGATACCTAAACACCTTAGCCTGCTGGTCATAATTGTTACCAAACATCAAACTTCGTGTATTTATATCACCTTATCTTTATGCAAATAATTTGGCCATGATGAAAATAATCGAGAGTTCCAAAACCACAGCAAGATAATGGCACACTGGCAAGGAATCTAGGAACAATTAGTTTTAAAATTATTAGTGTTTGCATCAGCCTCAGCAGAAAACAGCTATTCTCCCTATTGACTTAAAAATCTGGGTGTGTGTCAGGGACTGAAATGGTTCATGCCTCAAATATTGTTATGAAGGAGTTTTGCCCATTATAGCAAAAACTGTATAAAGAAGCCACAACCACAGAAGCCCTTGAAGATTCCTGACTGGAACTTTGGACTGTGAGTTAAGCCACCTAGATAAGATAAAGGCAACCCTGTTCAATCATCTCAGGTTTAGGGAGAAACAAACAAGGCTCAGGGAAAGGAATGCATCCACAAGAGAGGCAAACACAGCAGAGAATCATCCCTGACTGGGTTTGGGGTGGGGGAGACCACAGCTCACAGAAGCCAGGTTGACACAGACTCCCCCCAAAACGAGGAGGGGAAGGAGGTTTTGCATGTGTGACATAACCTCTGGTTAGATGCAGTGAACACCCATCCTCACCCACACAAACCAGCCCAGCTGTGAAACCCCCAACCCCACAGGCCACATCCATGGGACAGTCACATGGGAGGCAGCTGAGGAGGTGTCATAATCCATCAAAAACCCCCCAAAGTGCTCCCCAGAGGCCTTGCACTGCAGCACTGCACGTGATGCAAAATGATGCAACAGATCCAGAGTCTGCTGCAAGAGACTGTGTTAAACTGTCCCCGTTTGGGAGAGGCACCAGCGCATTCCCACCTGGCCTGAGTGTGCATTATTCCATTCTATGCTTCTCAGGGGACCCTCACCACCCAGAAGATCAGCTGGAGAGGAATCCACGGAATGGTGATATTTTCTTTATTCTGTCACTCTCTTTCTGTCACCCTATCTGTCTTCTGTTTCTTTCTCTTCCTTTTTGTCTCTTTTTCTCTCTTTTTCTCTCTTTTTTGCTTTCTCTCTCTCTCTCTCTCTCTCTCTCATATATTTACTATCAAATAAAACCATACTATTGACTTTGGCATATGGTCTCGTTTGCATCTTAATTTGAGATAGAGGTATTTCTAGTAACTTTAAAAACTGGACTGTAACATTGTAAAGTAGAGGTGAGTGAGGGGAGAAGGAATAAAAGGCAATACTGAGTCAATGCTATTGCTCAGGAATGTGATGTTAGGTATCTGCTGCAGTGGCTGTTAAATGAGTCTGAAGATCTCTGCAAATCTCCTGCTGCTCTATCTATTTGTGTACACCAGAAATCCCTATTCAAATGCTCAGGGTGTCTGAAGAGCAAGATAAGGACAGGCTGCACAATTGCTCCAAATTCTACTGAAACCTGATCTGCTTGGGAGAAGGAGATATCAAAGAGCATAAAGAGTGGAGCTGATAACATCCCTTCTGAAAATGAGGCTGACTAGATTAATTTCTTAATGAGATGGATGCTACTGAAAATTCCAGATTTGCCTCGGAGCTATATGCAGGAAACCTGAGTTTGTGTTCAAGACTGTTGTTGCTGCTAATTATAAAAGTATGAAATTTGAAATTATCTTTAACATTTTGGCCTATTCTACATCCATATTTTTTTAATTCCACTTTTTTTAATCTATGAAAGATAGAGGAATCATTACCTTCCATGTCGCAAGAGATTCCACTAAAGAACAATTAAAAAAACCCAAACAAACCAAAACCCAAAAATACCTTTACTTCTTGTTCTAATCCTGCTGCCTTAAGGAGGCAAACTCATATCACTCTCAGCAACCCTTCAAATGCTAAAGTCAAAGAAAATCTAAAGATCTATCATGTTCCCTAGAATGATCATTAAAAGCACCTGAAATCAGCTAAATGTTCCAATTAGAAATGAGGAACAGAAATATTCATAATTTAAATCTCTCCAGACATAAGGTGAGTGCCTATTTCATTAAAGTCATTGTAACTTTGTTGGACTTCATTCTTTTAATTTGGGTTGTTTGTCTCATTACCTTCTATATTGCACTTAGAATCTCTCATGTTTCCTTTGTCAGGTGAGGAGATTTGTGGTAACAACATGAAAAGCAATGGCTGTAAGTCTGTTAATATTTCCCGTGTTATTGGATGCTTTATGTGTACTTAAAAATTAAAAGGCAGGTGGCAAATTAAAGCAGAATTCATAACAGTGCCCATAAGAATTGCATTTTGGTGGCTTGGCACATCATCATCAGTAAGATAGAGATAAGTTTTCTCAGTATAAATAAAGTAAATATTCTCTAGATAGACAGCTCTCTACATCTCAGCAACCAGTGATGCTCCTGGGTGTGTCCTCCCTCTAGTTTGCTCTGTTTTGCCAACATGCAGAGGAATTTTCCCTGAAGCACAATTACAATCTCGTCTACGTGATTCTGTGTAAATAGCATTGATGAACGACAGATCAAATTGTCACTTTGTTTTGCACTTTTTACAAATATTTTGTACTTTAGAATGGTCCTCTTTTCAAAATCTCAAACTATTGCATAAGCTTTTGTTATGAAAACTTCGTAAAACACTGCAAATTCACAAAGATTGACTATTTCTTCGTAAACTATGAGACATATCCTAGAAAAACTTTCAATTCATTTCAGGTAGAAATGGAACTGTTTCCTCTTGAAATGTTGCCAGAATTAATTGAATTTTCATAGGGCAGAAAGTCAAGCTTGTCCAAAATTCTTAGTGAGATTAGAGGTTCATAGATACCGCTGGAGAAATTTGGTACTGTAGACCAATTTTAATACAAATTTTTGACTAAGGCAAAGGTATCTTATTTAAAAAGGCACAGTAAAAAGTGAGAAGTTAGAGCATCTTATCTCTTTCACAGCCATAATGACTACATCATTCATTTGCCCTGAAGAGCTTCTGATCTAAAGAGATGAGATGAACAAAAGAATAAGTGAACTGCATAGGCAGCAGGCCAGCACCAGAGCTGCAAAGAGAATTCAAAGTGTCCATTAGCCCATCTAGCTTTGAAAAAGCTTGTGTACAAGGCATAAATGGACAAACGATGATGAGAGATCATTCTTGTGTAGTAGATTTTAAGGTCTTGCTGTATTTTTTTATATAATAAATGTAAACCATTAGGTTTCAGCATACTAGAAAAAAAGAAGCTGAAAGATGAACAGAGCTTGTTAAGGAAGCTGTAAACTCTTCCTTCCTGAGAATTAAAGCCTGTCTAGTCCTAGGCAGAGAAAAGAAAAGACAGTAAATGGCATTTAGATTGTTAAAAAACACTTGTAGCTACTGATGAAGCAGTACTCATATATAACTTACATTTCAGCAGTAAAAATCACTGCATCTCTGTAGTGCTGGTCTGTTATCTGCTCCTTAAGAATCTTAGGAAGGTTTTGTAGGTCAGTGATTATATCCTGTCTGCCATAAGTTTGTTTCAAGTCTGCTCAGGTTCCATAATCAAATGTTTCTTAAGTTACTTCATATGAGGACATTCTCTGAAATAATTATCCCCTGAGAACAATTAAGGAATTGGTTTCTACACCACCAAAAAAAACAGAAAAGAATAAAAAGTAAAAAAAAGTCATACCTTTTCTAAAGTTAGTGAAACTAAAAGTGATGTCTTCTGATTATTTATTGAAAAAAAATCCACAATAACTAAGTTGTCTCAGCACTTGTATAAATAATAGGAGTGTAGGTACATTGAATTTATGGTACCTACTCATACTCTTTTCTGTCTGAGACAATGTAAAACTGTATCTTACTTAAGTCTGAAGATTCCATCAAACACAATGTCTGCTGCATCTGAGCAGAGAATGGTCTGGTACAAACTTTTAGTGCCCGTAGCTGGTGTCTCCATTCTTCAGGGGCAGTAAGAGACTCTTAGTTTACTCATCCCAGCCTCTGTCAGTGTCAGCCTGTGGAGTCTGGCTATTACTAATTCTTGTTGCTCAGTGGAAAATTGGTGCAAGTCCTCTAGCGGTAAGAAAGAGAGAAATCAAAATAGACATCTGTCTTTGTCTCTGGAAACCTCTGCCCTTATCTTTTTTTACAACAAGAAAACTTTTACCCATCTCAACATATTGTAGGTTTTGCCTCCACGTTGCAGAAAAGTCTCTTAGAGTGTCTAAGGACTGTCAAGTTGTCTCTGTCTAAGTTTGGATGTTCAGCTGACTAGGAGTTTCCATAGTCGGATATTAAATGAGAATAAATTTTAAAACTTATTTCTGTATCTTAATACAATACTCAGTTAAAACTGTGCTGTTTCAAAGATAGTCATGCATACGAGTACTGGTAATTGCAGGTTTTGTACACAGCTACAGTTATTTTGGTACACAGCTCATCTTGTATTTTTGAACTAAAGCAATCTCCCAGTTAGGAGTATCTGGCACTGGTCATCATCTGGAGATGCTTTTATGACACTCCCTTAGGATTTTCTGTGTACCAAAACCCTATATTCATGTGTGCTCATCCTACATGTTAGTGAATACTGTGACTTTCTTGGCAATCTGTTTAATACCCAAACAAGTTTGTCTGAAATGAAAGGAGAACATTGTGTTTTCTAGTGGGACAATGTGACAAAGCTTAGCAGTGCAGTGGCATGGAAAATAGTCTGTCACATTGTGAGCCCTCCAAAGGTTCTAGAGGCTGAGCAATGCAGCTCAGACTAGCCGAGTGCGGGTCATTTCCAAGATATTTTAAGAGTAGAACCAAAGCAAGTGGCTTTTCCATCCGTCTTTCTGCTCTGCTCTGTCCATATGCAAACTGATTTGCTTTGAGTATTACAAAAAAACTCAATCGGGCCATATTAATTCCATCTTGTTCTGCATAAATTATTTCCAGATTACAATTTCTTTCAGAATTTCTTCTTTCACTGTACATTCTTCACATGTATTGAATATATCTATTCTTCCTCCACTTGTCTAAATCCTGGATACAAGAATATACCTGGACTTTTATGTACTCTGCACATGTATACCAGTCTTACAATGGACTGAGGAAAATGGATTGAAAAGTCAAACATGCAGGCTGGAGATGGTAATAGTCTGTCCTGGACCCTTATTTAAATGACTGCAAGAACAGGAACTAAGTGGTTGTTATTATGCAAATATTATTCATTCTTAGCATAACCTTTGCCTCCTCATGAATTAATAAAACCCCATAAAACACATTTTAAAATGAATGCTAATTCAATCTTTGTGTGAATTGGATTATGGAGTATATATTTCAAAAATAGTATGTAGTTATCAAAAAAAGATTAATTGAAAACAGAGGCTGTGTAAACCAAATATTGAATATCCTGAATCAAGCAGGATATCTGAAACATGAATGGGTTTCCTGGCATGTAACACTACTATCTCTAAAAACGCATACCTAAAGTTATGGAAAATAACTTTTCAAGGTTGCACAATGACAGCTTTTCAAGTCCTCTCTCCATAAAAAAATTTTTGAAAAGAACATTCAAAAATTTTGCAAAGGCAGCTTTATTGCTCTGGAAGAAGCCTTCCTACCTTGATGATCAGCTGCAAATAGCAATCTGATCAGCAAGACAACAAAACTGCCTACAAGGTGAACAGGCCTTTTTTTTCCCTTTCCCCCTCCACTCCAGTCCCTCTCCTCTTTTTCAATACATTTATTTTTAAATGACAAAGCCAGACTCAGCCTACCAGCATCCTTTTCTCAAGACAAATTCCCTAAGTCATCGTGAATGTTTTCAGACTAAACTGTTGACCTTATGATAAAAAATGTCAGTTGTCATTAACAATCAGATACTCTGTACAAGGAGACGAGAAGAAATGTCTGCAGCTTGACACGTGTTGTGTATAACACATTTCTGCATGGTTTGAAAATGTTGGGCACATCCCTTTAGCAGCTCCAGAGTTCTGCAGTGAGCCAAACCTAAACAGGTGAATGAGTGTTGGAGGTTAGGATTCGTTCTTTTTTTTTCTTTCTCTTTGGGAATTTTTCTCCCATTTGTTGCTTAAGAGACTGGAACAATTACTTAAGAGACACAGATATTGTGGCCAAGATGGGGGGAAGGGGTGCAGCTGGCTGTAGTCTCCTAGCAGGGGGGCTTTCTCTTGAAAAGTGCAGAGATACCGTGAGATTTTGGCTGGGGGATCAGGGGCTGGGCTCAGCCTTCGCTCTCTCTCGCTCTCAGGACCAGAGGTGAGATGGTTTCCTTCCAGTGGGAGATCAATTAGGCAGCCATGTGGTATGGGTGTCTGACTGGAGATACTGTTGTCTTGTGGGTTTTGCCTGTTTTTTTTCTTTTTTTCTTCAGCACTGCGACTGGGGCTTGCCGGCTTGCCTCTCTGCTCCTCTGCTTGCTTGAGAGCCCAGAGCCAGTGCGTGCTGCGCTGGGAGCTGGCAGTATGCTGTCTCCCCACCACCAGGCCGCTCCTTCTGCACGGTGGCCCGACCCTGGGACCAGCCATCCCTGGCAAGCTATCCAGGGGAGCGATCTCCCACCCAACCCTGCTGTTTTCTGCTGCTGCTTCAGGGCTTTTTGTTATGCTTTAACCCAACATCCCATGCCCACCTAGATACCCCTGCGGCTCCTGGCACAGCTCTGGAGTTTTTGCTTCACTTTGCCACCCCATGTATGTTTACCTCTGCTGTTCCAACTGCTCCTCCAAGGTTCCTGTTACAGCCTGTTTCACCATCTGGAGGGGCACCGGGATTGGCTGCTCCTGTGGGTTTGTAAAGGAAGTCTCCTCTCTACTCTCTCTCCCTCTCTCTCTCTCCTCCATGGGCTGAGCTGCCATTGCCAGGGGTGAGGTGGCTGTGCTCGCGCCACAGCGCCCCCTGCAGGCGCGGGGGAATCACCGCACCTGCCCGGCCCAGCCGAGAGCCACCAGCGCCCCTGCCGGCTGTGACCGGAACTGCACCGAAGGGGAAAGTGCCTGACCGCCGAGAGAAGGCTGCTACTGGGTTTCTGGGTTTCTTTTCCTGTTTTTTGTTGCTGCTGTTGTTGTTGTTTTTTGCCTTGCTTTATTTCTTTTTTTCAAGTAAAGAACTGTTTTTCCTTTTCCTATATCTTTGCTTGAAAGCCTTGTAATTTCATAGTTCTAATAATTATGAGTGAAGGGGGTCATATTTTCCATCCCAAGAGAGGTTCCTGCCTTCCTTGGCGGGCATCTTTCTTTCAAACCAAGACAATGAGCTCCTACTTTTGCACTTCAGCAGAGCATATCTGAACAAAGGAAAAATATTTTGTATAAAACACATTTCTTATTCCACATATATTAATAAAATCAAATAGAAATTTCCAGAGAAAATGTAATCAACTTATTTTTCCTTATTAATCAAATAGATTTAGTAGAATCATGGAACCATTTCATTTGGATACTCACAGAAATTGATTTTAGAAAGATAAGTTTGGCAACAAATAGGCACACCTTAAAAGTTAGGCACAAAACCACAAATACTTCTGAACTGGATCACAATGGTTCTCCCTGGACACGTCTTCCTTTCCTGTCATAACTATATCATTACACTTTGCTGTTTGCTTTCCAATTTCGGTTTGAATGCAACAAAGTTACTGAAGGAATCAAGCATAGAATAGAAGAAATATCATTAGTGCAGGTCATGTTTTGACATTGTCAGTACTTCCGGACACAGCCTTCTAAACTACTACGAAAATGTTGATTCAGTTACAAGGCCTAGTTGATACATCTTAAGAATCTTGGGCAGAGGTGCATAAAATTATTTTAGAGACTCACAATGTTCTCCCAGGGCTCCCACAGCAGAACTGATTTCCTTGTGTGAAGCCCAGGGAGCTGGACACATCAGGGTGTGATGCACAACAATTACAGAATTCACATGAAGCAGTTCTTGGTTAAAAAATATTTTATAGTCCTTGGAGTAGAAACCAAAACACAGTCCAGCTCCTGGATAAGGGTCTTAACTGCAAGGCTACCAAAACCTTAACCATCCTTAACCCTACATTATGAACCATCTGCTAAAATAATTTATTTCCTCTTCTCTCACTCAGTCTTTGAATCTTCTGAGTGTTTTCATGAAGAAGTATTATCTTCCATATAGATGTGAGAAATGGAGAAAATAAATATTCTGTCTAAGGTTCTCAGCAAAATTTTGGTCTGTGAGGGAGCCATGCCTTTGACTAATAACTTTTACTAGTCCAGAGCTTTCATCCTAATGCTGACTTTGTAACATCAATTGCTCATACATGGAAGAGTAACTTTCTGGTTGCATCTACAAGTTCCCCTAGTGAAACTGCTGCACATTTGATGCAGTCAGCCAATTGACTTTCAGAGTTCATTACTTGTACTTAGCTAATGAAGACAGTCAAAATCCAGAACTTTATATTTGTTATTTTTATTATTTTATTCTGAAAATGTCTTACATGTGCTTGTTGCTTTTACTCGAGTTTTTGGGAGGAGTTAAATTTTTTAATCTTCTCCTTTAGCAGCAAACACTGGGAGCTCCTTTGTGCTAAAAAGTAGAAATTGTCTCTATTTTTACCATTTTGCCATTAAAACCTACAGTTCTGATCTAAAGCTCTGAATTTCTCTAAACAATTATAAATCATCATCTTCGTTTTGGAAAAATACTATTTCTCCTAGAAATTCTGAAATTTACAGAAATTGGAAATTGATATACTACGCTATGTTTTTAAATTCCCTTACAAAAATATTTTCCTCACTCATGCTGAGCATAAATGCTATTCAAATAGCAGATCTAGAAATAATGACAAAATAAATACCTTGCAAAATAAAGAGTATCTCAAATAAAAAAAGTAGCCTTTCAAGGACTATAAATATCTTTATAGGAGACAGAAAAATGGATGATGTGGTGAAATACAAAGATGAAATATCATCATAATAGATTGTGTTGCTACTCTTTTTTAAAAGGGCAACAAGTGTTGGGGAGAAATAAGACAAGAACAGGATAGACAGAGGAGTGTGGAGAGTTGCCGGGATGAACCACACGTACTCCTAGAGTTATTGGTGGAACTCTATTTATTGATTATTATAGGCATGGTTATATACATTAGTCAGCTTGTTCATGCGCCACTTAGCAACTTATGATTGGATAATAGCTATTATCACGCGTACAATAGTTAATATGGATTGGCTATAGCTAAACAATCATGCTTTTTCTCTATTC
Organism: Callaeas wilsoni; assembly: GCA_013398955.1. NCBI lineage: Eukaryota > Metazoa > Chordata > Aves > Passeriformes > Callaeidae > Callaeas > Callaeas wilsoni. The sequence goes on from VWPU01009515.1 coordinate 45,126, forward strand.
TTTTCTTGTGGTTACATGCTCTTGTTTTCCCATCCTGTCTTCTCATCTTGTTACTTTCCTACCAGTGACTTTGTTTCTTCTTTCTTGCTTATTAAGGGTAATCAAGGTTGCTGAGGCCTAGGCTGTGCACATTCCAATGAGCAGCTCCCGTGAGAAACTGCTCCCAGTATCCATTTTCTCTGAGAAACTGCTCAACAATTACTGAAACCTGGGTTGTGCACGTAGCTTAGCTCTGTATGTCCTTGCTCAGCAAGCCATTTTTCTACAGAGGAGGAGGTGATACAGGAGATCATTTGAGGCAGCTATCAAAAAGTATCAGACTGGGTAGATCAGAGGAAATGATTTGGTAGTAAATGAGTATTCTACAATTCTCATATATTTGAAAATATTTGAAGTGCTGATTGAAAACTTTATACACCTTCTCATAACGCTGAAGCATATGGCAGTAGTTCCTGCTTCACAATATGAATCCCCAAATAGTACAGAGCTGGAGCTAATGAGATCAAATTGCAGTATATTCTATATTGCCATAGTTGAATGAGTTAAGGATTCTTGCTTAGAATATTGAACGGCAGTTGTGGGAAAAGTTCAATATAAAAATCCTCTCTTTAAAAGTTGTTAGTATTTATTTATTTATTTATTTATATATATCTTCTGCAAATGGCACTGCTTAGAACAGTCCTGTGACTCCTTTCTCACATCCATCTTTTCCTATTTTGCATCCATTTGCATGAAAAGTTAGTTTACACTCCCAGTAAATGAATGTATTATGCAATTAAATGAGCTATTATTTTTCCAATTTTTACATAAATAATGATGGTTTTTAAAATATCAATTTTTCATGGCTTCTTTGTGCAACTCTTAGGCAAAATTTAAACTGATATCAATGAGAATTTTGCAAGTAAAAATGCATAATGGTGCCTAAAGATGAATCAAGTTGTCCAAGAGTGGTCTCGCTGTGCTATTGGGGGGATATTGGCAAAAGGCCTGGTTGTTGATTTGACTCTTAGTCTGTAGAAAGAAATGAGTTATTAAACAAAGATAAAAGTGGTGCATTATAAAGTTTTTCTACAGCTCAGAAACATATCCAGACATGTCCTCTAAAATGGCGAACAATAGGCTCCTGGAAAATATTTTTCTCTCTTACTTGTGTGCCTCCCAAGCATGTCAGATATATTGTTGCAGGGGTTTGAGTTCTTCTTCTTTTGTTTCGTTGTTTTTTTTTTCTTTCTTGAGGAATTTTCCCCATAGGTGTGGCTAATGGGCCATAACGACTGGACACTTCACAGACAAATGAAGTTGTCAGCTCAAGGGAGAGGGCCGGCGGCTCGTTGCCTGGGAGTGCCCAGGTGGGGGGAAAATACCGTGAGACGGGAGACTGGAGACGGCAGGGTGGGGGGACAACCCTGTCTCTCGGGCTCGGGCACTCTCTCGCTCTTGACTGGGGAAGCGGGACGGGCGGCCGAGGCTGTTTGGAGAGGAGTTTTTCAGCTGTCGTTGTGGACCAGCCTGGTCCTGCTTCTTTTGCTGCGGGGTGAGCCCCTGCTCGTAAGAGCAGCCCTTCAGACTGAGACCTTATTAACACCCACCTCACTAAGGGCAGGACTTTTGTACCATCTGCCTGGGTGCCTCGACCCCCTCCTCTCCCTGCCTCCCTTGGAGCCCGGTTGGCCGCTGCCCCGCCTGGCCCCCACCGCTTCTTTCGTGGCTGCTTCCAGCCTTCGCTGCTCTGTGGCCTCGCACCTCCTGCCTCCCGAGACCTCCCGGGGATTTTCTCACGGCAGCTCCAGACCGTGATACATCTCCTCCACCAGCCCAGGACTTCTGCTCATCTCTGCCGTCCCAGCTTGCCGCCGGAGCGCCCCTGCCAGGTGTGACCGGCACGGTGCCAAAGGGGAAGGTGCCTGCGACTGAGATGGTCCATTACTGGGCTTTTGTGGTTCTGTTTGTTGTTAATGCCAAAGTTGTTGTGTTTGCTTCATTAGAGATAATAGTAAAGAACTGTTATTCCTTTTCTCATATCTTTGCCTGAGAGCCCCTTAATTTCAAAATTATAACAATTCGGAGGGAAGGGGGCCCACATATTTTTCCATTCCAAGGAAGGCATCTGCCTTCTTTAGCAGACACCTGTCTCTCAAACCGGGACAATGGTTTTGTGCTTCTCAGTAACTTACCCATCACTTAGGTAGGGGCTCACAAGAATAAAAAGATTAGCCGAAGGCTGATTTAGATAAGGCTATAAAGGTAACTCCTAGCTCATTTTAAGGGCCAAGTATATAGAACATGGTTGCCTGATGTATATAAACGTGATATATCATTGACTTTTTAAAAGATAGTTGGGTGTATATCTTCAGCTAGGAGAAAGATGACTTTATCTGCCTTTCTCCCTGGGAATTAGGACACATCTCTGTCATCCATGTCTGGTTCTACTAAACTGCGTATCAGACCTGGACAACCTAACCTGAGTACATCCCGAAAAGTCTTTGATCCCTTCAAACAGTTACTAATGGGATAATGATCCATCTACTAACGGACTCATCCACAAAGGGAGAAAGTACATGCTTTCATTTGCAGAATGTGATCAGGTTTAAATAAATTTTATTGTTTTATTTTTTTAATGAATGTAAGTTTCTTCAGGATAACAATTAAAACTATAAATTTAATTGTCAACATTCATTTAAATTAATGTACTGGGGGGTAAATTGCAGAATTGTTTCTCTGTTTTAAAACGTTACTTATAAATAGCTTAGAGCTGAATCAAATTTTAGGTTCATTAGCTTCATTTAAGTTATTTATGTCAATAAATTTGCACTAGAAACCAGGTTCTTCACCCACGTCTAAGATTATTCATATTAATACTAATGAAAATACTTAAGAATGCTAAAGAGTCAATATAGCCATTCTTCTGCCACCTGAAAATATAAAGCTTTTACTGGACATCTGCTTGAATTATCTGACAAAAAAGATTCTTGTCGTTTAAATGCAATTATTTTTTTCATTGCCTGTTGTTTGTATCTTGTGCTCTCATATTGAAATTGTCTGTAGCCATGCTTATCAGATTTTATTTGAATGGCTCTTTATTAGAAATGCCTCATCATGCTCTGTGACAACAGAAAAAAATCAAATTATTTAACTAAGTCATGTTTAGTAGAGATGGAATGTGGACAGAAAAGGCTTTGCTGAACAGTTATTGATCCAACTGTAACAGCTTTGGCTACATGCTGTCTCAGGCATTCTTCTTTAGGTTGTAATTACCCTCTTATTCACAACTATTATTTGATATTTGAGCACCTTTGATTATCATAACAATGTAAGAATATAAAAAGCAACTGCAATGAAAGCAAATGCCTTGTGCAAGATAATAGTCCCCCGGTCTTCCTTACTTTTAGGTAGTTTGGTAAATTACATAAAATATATTTTATTGCCATGGATACAAGGAAGTTGGATAGATTTCAGTTGGTGTTATATGAGTCTTCCTGTCTAACATGCTTCTAATTGCATAGGTCTCCGATGTACAAGAATTAAAAACTAATGTCATAATATAAACGATGTTTATAATTTCTGTTCTCAACTTCATCTTATAGCCATGACGTCTAAAATTCAAATTTGCTTAGTGATAGAAAAGGTAAGAAGCTAAAAATTTGAGTTAAATTGGGTAAAGCAATATCTTGGATTGCAGAACAACATATGGCTAGAGAAGGGTGGTGAAAGGTTGTCAGGGACTGAAAGAGTTCATGCCTTAAACATTGGTATAGAGTTTTCCCATTATAGAAAAAACTGTATAAAGAAGTCACAATCACAGGAGCTTCCTTGGAATTTTGGACTGTTAATTAAGCCACCTATATAAGATAAAGGGGAAATTATTGTTCAATCATTTAAAGTCTAGGGAGAAACAAACAAGGCTGAGGGAAAGGAATGTATCCACAAGAGAGCCAAATGCAGCAGAGATTCTCCCCTGTCTGGGTTTGGGATGAGAGTGACCACAGCCCACAGAGGCCAGGTTTACACAGATGCCCTCAAAACGAGGAAAGGGGAGGAGGTTTCAGGCGTATGGCATAACCTCTGGTTAGATGCAGTGAACACCCATCCTCCCTCACACAAACCAGCCCAGCTGTGAAACCCCCAACCCCACAGGACATATCCATGGGACAGTCACATGGGAGGCAGCTGAGGAGGTGTCATAATCCATCAAAAACCCCCCAAAGTGCTCCCCAGAGGCCTTGCACCACTGCACATGATGCAAAATGATGCAACAGATCCAGAGTCTGCTGCAAGAGACTGTGTTAAACTGTCCCCGTTTGGGAGAGGCACCAGTGCATTCCCACCTGGCCTGAGTGTGCATTATTCCATTCTATGCTTCTCAGGGGACCCTCACCACCCAGAAGACCAGCTGGAGAGGATCATTCGGACATCAGGGGGATCCACGGAATGGTGATATTTTCTTTATTCTGTCTCTGTCACTCTCTTTCTGTCACCCCATCTGTTTTCTATTTCTTTCTCCTCTCCTCTCTCTCTCTCATATTTGCTACAAATAAAACTCATGCATTGGCATATGGTCTCGTGTAGACCTTAATTCAAACAGAAGCATTTCTAATAACTTTGAAACTGGATCATGGCAAAGGTGAAGGTTCTAAAGAGAAAAAATATAACATAGCTGAAAAAAGCCAATAGCTCTCTGATTAGGACACAAGGTTAGAGGACCAGTTGGGAATCCTGTTATGCTTCTGCCTATGATCTTCTTGGTATAAAAAAGGCCCAAAGAGACAAACTCAATTTATTGTACCTATGATAAAGAAAAACAAGTTCTGAAAATTATAATGATGTGAAAGGCTTGTTCCCTTTCCAGCCCTAGGTAGCTCCCTGAAATTTTATAAAATTTGTATAAAGTCCTCTTATAGTTATTTCATTAAGTAAAAACAAATTGTTCTTTTTAAGAAATTGCGTCTTAAATACTCATTTAACTACTTTAAAATATTCATTATGTCATAATTGATATAATATCCTATTCCTTATTACATTCATATAAGTCAAATAAGACTATATATAGTCCTATAGTCTATAGTCTCACGACGTGATTGAAGTGACACAGTGAAAATTATAAACTCATAGTTTGTTAGTGAAACATATCCTTTGTGTTTCCACAGCATATACCTTCCTGGTTTGGGTACATTGTCAAAGATACCTGGTTGATTTTCATTTGGTCTTTTTACAACATAGTAAGCTAACTAACTTTTAGAATTTCTAACCTTTTATAGAATACTACCTTGTTGTTGCCACAGAGCTCCAACGGGAGAGGAAAATGCCAAAGTGGAGTTGTAATTCTGAGGAAGTTTTGTGGCATATTTGTGGCAAACCTTGGTCTTCTGCTATGTTTTTCAAGACAGGTATGGCTGCAGATTTCTGGGCTTTATTCCTACTGGAAGAGGAGGAAAGCTTAAGATGTTTTCAGTTGTCATTTTGAAGTAGAATTACCTTGTCTGTACAGCTTCTCTTTGCAAAACTAAATGGCAAATCTTTTATGACTATGTTCAAGTTGACTTTAATTCACCAGGTCCAAAGGTATTTCCAGCTTTGTGTATCACAAGGAACACAACGACACCACTCTACATACTGTGACAACTGTGGAATATGTGCAACAGAAAGAGAAAGTGACAGAAAATTCTTCAGTTTGTTATAAAGCAGAAAGTGATAAAATAACAGATTCTTGTGTGATTTGTCTGCTGTTTTGTTGTTATTTTTTAAAAAAATATGCAATTTAAACTCTATCAGTATTGTCACTGTCATTTCAACAATATACATGCTACTGCACTTGAAAATAGAAATTTGCCAGATGTTATGACTAATTAGGCAGACATGGGGATTGATAATATCTTGAGGCTTTTTTAACAGACAATTGCATTTCTTTCTCTCCCAGTTTCCTCCATTCTTTTTCTTAACTTTATTCTTCCATGAGGAAAACAGCGTGGAATGTTGTATTTACAAATCAATCTTATTGATGCCATGATCACTTAGTAGACCCATGGATGTGAGAATAACTTTACTTAATATTGTAATTGAAGTATAGGAAAATTCCAGGTGATTATTTTGTATAGAAGCAATAAACAAGTTGAAAAAGATATCTATTGTCGGTCTGATGGGTTCCATATAAGGACAGAAGTTCTGCCCAAGCAAGAGAGATCTCAAGGAAGACAGATGTAAGAGAGATTTTTGCATTTCCTAATATGAGTACACTCAGGCTCCTGCACTACAATTACTTGATTATATATTTCTAATCTGTGTTTGCTTCTACTGAGAAAACAGAGAAAGCCGGCAATAAAATTTGAGCTAAAATATATTTTCATGATGTGGACTGATGTCCATTAAGTTATGAATCAAGACATTGAACTGCAACATTTCAATTGCTGTCTAATGCCCCAAAGGGAAATTGGATGGTTTAATGACCTAAGTATTGTATTCAGCTCTTTCCTTGCTCTGCAAGGTAACCATCTTCACTGATAAAATGGGCATAGACATAGTCATCTCATTTCTCTAGGTCATATATATATATACATATATATATATATACATTTATATGGATAAATGAATAGACTTACTGTATAAAATAATTATTTTTCACTATGGCTTGGATAATGTATGGAAAAATTAGCAAATTTTTGTATAATAATTCTTGATTATCTCACTCCAACTTAATGAGAAGGATGTAAAAGGGCCTCATCTAACATGTTGTACAGACTGCTGGCTGCTTCAAAAGCTCTTTAATATTTGAATATCCTCAGGCTGAGCACAACCTGAAACTCCAGTTTTCATTTGAGCAGATTTGCCTGTTCCATTGTTGAGGTGTCCATAAAATGGTGATCACATCAACAGCTTCATAAAATAAGCTGTATCTCTGCTTCGTGTCCTCTGAAAACACAAGCAATTAGTCATTTGTTCCACAGTCCTAAGCCAGGGGCAGCTTTGTCATATGTTAGATGGTTTTATCCTGCCTACCTTCTGCTTTTCTCACTTGCATCCTAACCAGAAATATTTATATTTGCTCTTCCCAGTGGGATCTGATGTGGTGGGTTAATATGAATGGCTCTGAGCTGACATCACAAAATAGTTTTTTAAAATCTCAGACCTTTTCTGGGCCCTGTTTGCATTTGGAATGCAAGTTTTGAGTCCAGAGATAACATTTGTCAACCTTGCAGTTTAGAGTTGGCAATTCAAATTCCAGAGAACACCTCCAATGTGACCTTCTCTCCTTTCCTACTTGCTCCTTTTCCTTCCCCCGTCTCCCTCTCCGTTATTTGAAGCAGCATTTGCTGAACAGCTCTCTGTTTTTCCAGCTGATGGTAACAACACTGCCAGCTCTGCACAGCTAGTCCCAGCTCTGGCTGTAAATACTTTCTGAGGAAGTCAGTAATTAATGTTGCACTGATGACTGGTGGCATCTGTATGAGTTTATTATCATCTGTACTGAAACACAATGTACAATGAAAACATGAGGGACTCTAAAGAAAGAGGCTAATAAATTTACATGAATTAACATTAAATTTAACTTGCCACATGCCAACCAAACTGTGCAGCAGATCTAAATCCTTTAAAAGATATAGATTTCTCTGTTGCAGCTGCTTCCCAGGCCTGGCTGCTACACTTACTTCAAGACTTTGCTCTGTTTCTTAATTAAAACCAGCTATGGTTTTAATTAAGAAAAAACTCCACACATGCTGACTGATACACGTGGAGTATTGTTTCCTCAATTAGAGAAAAAATGTATTTACTTTAATTTTTTAAGAATATTGAAACCATTAATTTACCCATGCTTATAACACAATGCACAGAATAAATAGGATCTATTACTGCCATTTTCTCTCTTGCCAAAATATGAAAGGGTAGTGGAAAACTAACACTAATGAAATTATACTTTTCTTTGTAGTATTTAGGCTAAAAATATGATAGCATCAAAGCTTGATAGTAACATGGAAATAAACAGGACCCTACCACCTAGCTACCTGTTCTAGTAAAGAACTATATGTTGACTCCTTCCTTAATGGAGTTTATGGTGGCTTCTGGCATCCCTCCAAAACACCAAGCATTGGAATGAATAATGTTAATATTTATGTCACTGTTTTAAGAACCATGGTGTCGAGCTCAAATTCACAATAAGTATAAAATATAAATAATAGAAAGAAGACACAGAAAGACAGAAGGAAACAAAACTTTTTATCATGGAAGTTTGTCATGATTTCATAGCTCAAAAGCATACATTTACCCAGTTTTACAGAGAAGTGAATGTAAAATCAAAGTCCAAATACAGGTTTCATTATAGTCCATGCTTCCACTAAAGTCTTGGGTGTACTGGATGTCACAGAAAAAAAAAAAAAAAAAAACCCAAACATTTTCCTGGGAACTTGCAGGTCTTTTGAAAAGAAGTTTTTCGGAAAACAGAATGAAATAAAATTTCCCAAAACAAAGTATACAAAATTACATTGAATTAATTCATTATCCGAAAAATCTTCGCCTTGATTAACTGAATCTAGTGAAAAGCTGAAAATGGAAAGACTCTTACAGGTGCAGAAAATTCTGTTGATTTTAAACTTTAGCTTAAAATCTTGGCAATTGCTGCAGTCCATCCATGGGGCAGCCAGAGCTGGTTCCCTGCAAAGACAAGGGAGCCATGCGCTTAGTGTAAATGAGGTGTCTATTCCTTGGCAGCTATTGGTTTCTCTGAAGCTACAGCTTCTGAGGGCTTCTGGGTCTCTAGATCTCAAATAAAAATCTTTCTGGATGTGCTGTGTACCAGAATATCAGTTTGATTTTACATTGTGTCCTTTAGAGGAGATACCATATTTAAGGAATTTTTCAGTGCCTATATTGGCTGCTACTCTCGCTGTAGCTGCTTTAGTAGGTCAGAAAGAAAAAAAAAACAACAACATAACAAAACACCATTGATAATATTTTCAAATATAAACTAGCAATTTATCATAAAAGCATACTGCTAGTATATAATTCTGTTACCAGCATAGTTTTCAGTGGAAAATTTTAATTGCCAAGTTGCTAATTTCATAACAACAAACTCCTGGAAGAAAGGTGGCTAGTCCAGGTATGTTAAAATTAATGCATATGAAAACATATTATTTCTGTTAATTCCTCCATCTTTCACAGCTTGTCAAGGTTTATGAGCAACAAGGAAATGGCAGGATGATAAGTACTTATATATGACAAAAGGAAGAAAGAGATTTGAAGAAAGTGAGAGCTATGCAACATTTTCCTCAGTCACGTGCATGTCATCACAGATTGCATTGGAAAGGTGGTCTCAAGCCAGCAGTGGTTAGTGGATATAATAAAATTAGATTTTCAGTCAGAGAAATATGATCAAAAAATTCAAAAATGCAATTGGCCACCCACTTTTGTTTCTAAGGATTCTTTATTTTACGTAAGGGTTTTCTAGTTTATTTATACTCTGTCCTTCCTTTTCTCCTTCTTTTTTTCCTTTATTTAAAAAACTGAGAATGAAAGAGAAGACTGGTTTGAAATAGGATTAGATTAATGCATTCAACAACGTATGTTTAATGTGACTGTGAGAAAAGAGCTCCTCTAGTAACAAGAAACCTCCAATACTGAGAAGCCAGAGCATCTGTGAAATAGTATTTTTTTTCTGAATGAAATACAACAAGTTGCATATTACATTTTTAATTAAAAGAAGAAATTAAAATATGCTGTCAACTTTAAACAGGCATCTTTGACAGAAAAATTCTCTTTTATCCTGTATTAGAAGAAATCAAAGATTTCACAGCAAAGTAAAATGTTCTGAAAATAATTGCTACCCTTTATTTTCACATGTCTAAATGTACTTTAGTTCACACGTACAACTACTTTATCAAATAGCTTGGCAGAAAAACTGTTTCCACCTTCCCTTTCAGCTGTGTTAGAAAAGAAGGAGTCCAGAGACTGGAAAGGGGCAATACCTACTCACTGCAGGTATCCATCCTTTGTAGTACAGATTCTGTCACCTATGTTGAAAGGAGATTCAACGTCTGCTTCTTAAGTGAGAAATTTTTTGCATACAGACTGCTTTAACTCATCAGAGAAACTATAAATCTTCATATGAATTACATAGGGTAACTGTAATATCCTAAAACAGGCAAATCAATGTCTCACGTTACCAGTTTGTCTCTAGAGCAAAGCCTGACCCTAAACGTTCACTTCTACAGTGTTTAGTTTAATCTGTTACAAATAAACAGTGCTTTATGTTTAGCTCTTCTGACCTTTAAGAAGGATTAAATGTTTCACCTTAGCCTGTTCTGTTGTCATACCAAACAGTTTGAGGTAACTGGAGAGAAAGACGATTGTACCTGAAGCTCTGCACACAGAAGTGGTTATTCTGAAGGGATATCGAGTCTTTCAGTGCATACAGACTCCCCTAGCTTTTTCTCTACAGCCTTCATCTACAAAGCACAGTATCAGTTGTCCAAGGGAAAACAGGAAGAGGATTTTGCTGCATCTCTGTGATTCTGAATGGCTTGATTGGACAACTTTTTCAGAGTCAAACTGCACAACTCTTAGCACTGCTTTATCTGCAGTGTCAAGAATAGCACACAGCTGAATCGAACCTGTCATCCATTCCCTGAGCTTCTGTTCCTCTTTCCTCCCTGAGATATGCCTAAAAAGTAGGTACAGAGGATCTGGTTTCAAAGTTGAATATTATCTTGGTGCTTCTCAAAACTGAGACTCTCATGTCACTTTTACCAGTGAAAATGCCTAAAGGTGCACCTTTAAGAGAATACAGATGTAGGTAAATGTCTAAATTCTTACTGAAGTCTTATTACTAGTATTTAAATTGGGATTTTTCCGAGGTGAGTTTTCGGACGTAGTTCTGAAGTGGCTGAATACTCATCAGAGAAGGAAACATGGCTTTTTAAGAAAGCAGTTGTCATGACTGCATGGGATGAAGCTAAACTGGGTTTATAACTGTAAAATATGAACTTTAGCCACAACAGAATTGCCAATAACAGCTTGTGTTACTAGTGCACAGTTGGGCAAAACTATAAAAGTTCAGAGGAAAAAGTTGCTTTTTTCAAGTGTTTTAAGTAGTATTTTAAAAGAAGTGTACTCCTTAAGTGATAGTTTAACAGTACTATTTTCAACAGCTTTAAGAAAAGATTAATTCTTTTCTCCATCTCTCTTTATCATTATTTAACATTTTGCTGTTCTAAGATTTTAGGTTTTATTACATTTCTATGAATGTTTTTTAAAATGGAGTTTTGGGAAGTGCAATTTTAACAAAGTGATATTCAATTTTTAAAAAAAAAGTCAAAAAAGAGGAAGAAAAAGCTGCAAATTTAAATGTTCTGTGTATTTTTTTAGAGCCAGAATGTCACAGTATTTGTCATCCACCTTAATTTTCTATGGAGAATATAAGTAGATCTTTTTTTTTAATCACACTACGTTTTTATTCTGGCATAGCTAAAATCACTTTCCAAATATAAAATAATTTACTATTGCACTATATTGCTTCCAGCGAAAACTGTCATCTGTTTGTCAGAAATAAAAGGCTCAAATATATCCAGCTGTTACTGAATTAACTAAAGAAATTGTCTCTCTTTTCTGATGGTTACTGCATAAACTATCTGGCTAAAAGAGAACAGTTACCCCAATCACTAGATGAGAGATTTGCATAGGAGTTACATAATCTCGGGTATCTGTAGGGGGATAGAGAAATCAAAGAGAGAGAGTACAGGTGTAGGTTTGTTAAAGAGCACTGAGTCAAGCAAGAGGAATACCTGAGCTATCTTTTAAAGACTTCTGAAATGCATTAAGCACAACTGTGTTTTAATGAAAGCTCTGTTTTGGATAATGGATAATGCATGGAGGCATCAGCAAAAATTAACTAGTGTTTCTAAAGGCAGTACAAAACTTTCTAACATCAAAAGTTTAGATTTGGAACAAAGTATGGCACATGAGTGTAAACTTAGCATAGCCTGTAGGATAAAAATCAGCTGCTGACAACAGTGCTGTAGAAAAAAAGGGTTTCTATCTATAATGTTACATTCTATCTATATCTATATCATCTATATTTATATACCTATATTTATATCAGCTATATCTATATAATCTCTATATATCTATATCTGTATACACTTATGTCTTTATCTGTTAACTTGATGTGCAAATTCTACACAAATTTATAAGCACACTTGAAGAGATGAAGACAGAAAATTGTGAGTAGAAAGGAGTTCTTTAGCAGAAGACATGCAAGTAAAAGTGGATCAAATGCCCATAGTTTTAAGTTGGTCATATTGCTGTCATCCAAGGAAAAATAATGGTAAACATTCGGATAAAATACTGATTACAAACAGTTAAATTAAATAGTATAATTAGTTTCAGAAATGTATTTTATTAAATAGAAAGTGGGTCACAATAAGATGAATTTACTGCATTTTTTGAATTTCTAAATCTAGCTAAAGTAACCTGGGGGAACTATCATATTACCACTTAACTAGCTAAAAGGAAGATGATGAAAAAAATCCAACAAAATAGAAGTAAAACACTTTTTAAAAAGACTGAATTTGACTACTGAGAGACGGAGGAAATATTTTAACAAAAAGAATAAGTAATAGCAAATAAGTAGGGTGAGAGGTGCAGCAGCAATCTGCACTAGAATTTGTTAGACTCAACATTTTCATGATTGATGGGAAAATTAGTATTAAATTACATGTGAATTGCATTACAATAAAATCTTTTATGATGCCAAGCTGGTGAAATCGTAAGAGTTGGAACTCACAATCTTATATAGCTGTGTTATTCCTCAGCCCTGACAGAGCCAATAGGTGAGAGAAGGCAGTGCAGCTCTGACTGCGTGTGTGCCTTATCCTATGTTCCAGGAGTGGTACCTTGCAGAAAGGGTTGGAGCCATCCTAAGGTGTTTCATCAGTGTTGTAGTGAGTGGATATGACTTTTCTTCAGTATCTTTGCTCTTCACTAATTACATTAGTTGTAATTACTTGCTGTTAATGGCATTACTAACAATGTTAATGAGTCAAATACACTGGACTTGCTCCTGCCAGATAAATTTTTAAAGTCTGTTAAAAAATTGGAGTAGGTTTCAGGAAAGATCTATGCATTATTCAGTGAGTAGTAGACATGTCTTAATGTGAGAGCTTTAGAGAACTCAGTCTGAAAAGATTTAGAGGCAATTTGATTATTCTGCACAAATACTTTCTAGGAAAAAAGATAGTTGATTCTGAAGGACACATAAATCTAATGTAATAAGAACTAGAAACCAAAACCAAGAACGTTTGCTTTCCCTGACATATATTATGCAGAAATTACCCCCAAACCCAATCTGTTTTCCAGTGGAGGGTATTCATGACCTGCCAACCATAATAAGGAATCACTGCTACGGGATAATCAGTGCAACCTATGTTATCTTTGAACGAATTGTCTGGAATTTTGGAGATGGAGTCTGCCAAGGAAAGGTGCCCCTTGTCTTGGCAGAGATCAGGTCAACTGCTGTGGTTACCTTTTGGAAGCCTAGGCAGAAACTATAAGGTATTTTAAACTAATAAAGAAGCCATTTGAAAAATAGTCTTAAAATCACAGATGTCTACTCTTTTGCTAACTAGCATTCTACTCTGTTCTGTGAAAAAGCATTGAACCATTTTACCTACTTTCCCATCTATCAATTAGAATATAAAAGGTATTTGCCTTTCTCTAAATAATATTTGTATTTAATTATAATTTTTAATATCTTAAAAAGCAAAATCATAACAGTATTGCAATCTTTTAAAAGAATCCTTTTAAAAAATCTGAACATTTTTTCTAGTTTCCTACATCTGCACTTTTTCACTTGATTCTTCCTTTGCCCTGGTATATATGACAATGAATTCTACTCAGCTTGTGGAGTTACACATACATGTATGAATAACAAAACCTTTTCCATTTATTTGACAAACTCGATAGTTTTATAACATTGATTCAGAGAACTGGTGAAAAGAATTCTCACTATATCTCCCATTCTGGTACTGTTTATATTAAGGTGAATTCTTATTCTTTTATTGACTGGAGTTTCAGTTCAGCTTAGGAAAACTGACTATGTTAGACCTGTAAATACTACTGGAACTTAGTGACAGTTGTTGCTTTGGTGGTTTTCCAAGATTAAAAAATTGTCTCACTGTAATAAAGCCTATTGAAATGCTCACCATGCTGAAAATGAAAACAATGTATATTTAAATAAGAAAGAATGAATTTAAATAAAATTTTATGAACAAGTTGTATACAAGAATTTGACGAATAGTATACATTGTAATATGCACCTTTTAGTTATGACATTTGATTTTTATTTTCTGAATTTTTACTAAGATCTTCATGAATTTTAAGAGCAATTTGATAAATTGCAACCAGAAAACCTTAATAGAACAGTTGAAAACCAGAATGAGAGTATTTTTCATATTATCCTTGTAAATGGAGTCATGAAGAAATGTCACAAGGTTGTGCTTAAATGCATTGCTAAGTTAAAAATTGGCATAACATAAAACTATGAAAGCTTTATAAACTTTATATACTTTTTCTTGGACTCAAATGATAGTTTTTCCACATAAACTTTATGGGACTTCAGTGTGGGAAGCAAAGCCTAAGGCTGTAATCCTTTTAATTTCCAGGTTCATCATATTCTTAAATGTAACTCCAAAAGGAGGAACATTTCATTGAGTGAAATCTTTACCTGAAAAAAAATGACCTAGGAAAAACGTGAGTGATTGAGACACAATGTTTATGTTTCTTGGTACATTTTTTTATGCACATGACAGCAGAGTTCACAGCAAAGAGGAAGGGTAAGGCTCTGTTTAGGGAACAAAATAGCTTTTAGTGTAATTTAAATCAGTGATTTGTCCTTGCCTGGGAATTCTATTAGCTTTGACCTTACCTCAGACATTCAATTTTTCTCACAACCCTCAAAATAGAGCTTGCAAAAATTTTACTAGAACCAGCTTTATGCTCAAGTGGTACACAGAGGACTTGCCTTTAGTTTCATCTCATCTGTACAGAAGACATTTCTTCAGCCAGGAAATGGGAGTTTCACTGCTGAAAATCACAAAGGAAGAGCAAATTAAGAATGAAGTTTATATACTGCACTAATTGCTAAATTTAAAGCTTAGCAATTAAGATATTAACCACTTTTTTCTTCTTTCTTCTGAATGAGGAAAATTTTATTGTAAAATCTTTTGAATTATTCAATATTAATCCAAGAGTTTGTTTTTAAATTATTATTTTACTAGGCTTATTATCTTTTCTGTCATATTTCAACTTTTTAGGTTGAAAACAACTTTTAAGTTGATGTGTATCCTATATGGAAAACAAAACTTTTGTAAAAGGGAATCAGTACAACATAAGGAAACTATATGAGCATACCAAATCACATGAATGTAAATCAGCAATTATAGGTAATAATAATAATTCTCTTAAAAAATACTAAAAAAGAAAAACTATCAACCCGAAAACTCCAATTTTTGGTTTAGCTATAAATTATTACCTATATATAGCAAAACAAAACAATTAATATTTCCAGATGAGTTTTCTTTTTTTTGATAAAGGCTTGTTGTATTGATTTCTTTTCTGAAGGGAGGAGGACATGAAAAGAAAAGAAGGGAGAGAGAAATGTTTGTATATATCTAGTTACTTGATTTTTTTAAAGTATACTTATTTTACATGGTAATATTTATGAACACTTTATTTGCTTAATTTAAAATTACTCGATGCATATTAAAGTAGTCCCAAGAGTAAAGACAGTAAAAATCTAATAGCAGTATTCCCATACCTGGTGAACAAAAATAACCAGTTGCTTTTCTGTTAAGAGAAGAAAAAAAATTGTTTAGGCAATTCATCTAGAACTCTGACATAGAGGATGATTTTTTTTTATCCCGATTAATTTTCTTTAAGGCAGGGAGGAACCTGTGTCTGATAATTTAAGTGTGTGTCCTCATGAGATGGACAGCCTGTGAGAATTTCTTTATTGGCCTCTAATCTTTCCCTCACCTTTTTTCTAAAAACTCTCCTCTTTTGCTAGCACTCGCAAAGTTCGAAAATCCCTGCTGAGGCATTTCACTGGAAAATACCTGGTGGGATTTCAAAAAAGAAAAATGGGAAGATGTTCATGAGGAGAATAGTTGTAGAAGAGAGATTTAGGAGAGAAAACATCTATTTGCATTAAAGGACTAATGCCTGTTTTAAATCGATAACTATTATTTTTCAGTATGTGAGATGAAACTCAAGCTACTTAGAAAGCATTCAGCCACGGACATGATGCTTAAACAAAGGATCTTTTATCCTTTAAACTTGGGAATATTCTTTCTTTAACCTCACTTCCTCTACTGCTCATGGTTAACTTTTACCTCAGCAAAATACAAATCAGGGCATTCCTTAGTCTCCTCTTTTCCAGCAGCAGTTGATTCCTTGTTGCTTTACAGCCATTATGCACAGACACACACCCACCCTAGCAGTTTGTGTGTTATACTTTTATGATTCAGCAACCCCGAAAAAATGCAAGTCATTAAAATTTTGCTAAAACAACTTTCCTACCCAGTGACTAGTTGGTGGTTTTGTTACTAAAAATGATTAAAAAATAATGTGAATTTTGAATCCCTAGAAGGTTGCACTTAAAACACAATAAAGGCTCACCTCATTACTAAGCCTAATAATATTAGATTCAACTTAGCATGAATATTATCCAGAAGCTGCTATAGTAGAGTTTTGTAGGTAGGATCTACATTATTGTTAATGCCGAACTGCTGACATTGCCTTATACAATATATTGTTATCAAGTATCTAATAATTTTACAGACTTTTATTACAGTCAGCAGGACTTCATTCAGTAGGACATTAAGAACATGTAGGAAACCAGAACATCCGCAGCAAACAGCACTGCAGGAGTTCTGCTTTGCTTTTGCAGTGATGAGTCACCTTTGGTTAAAAAAGAAAACCCCATAAAATCCTTTATTACTTGTACCTATTACAGAGGATATTTACTGTGCTGTGGTTCAGAACTTGTTAGTTTTGAACAAGTATGGATTTTAAGAAAGCCGTGTTTTTCTGTTCTCTCTGCCCGCTTCTTTCCTCTCCTCCAGTTTTGCTTCATTCTCTAAAGTACGTTAACACCAATTTTTGTGTTTGAAGGTTTATATCACTACTGAATCCTTACAAATGAACTATTAATATGCAAGCACCCGGATCCTCCATTCCCACACAGCCGGCACTTTGTCCCTGAGGCTTAGCCTTCTACCACTCTGATTCAGACCATTGGCAATCTCATGGCATGGAAAAGTCATTTTTTCCCATTTGAAGATACTGTATACACTGCGTGGCCCATCTATCAATAGCTTTCTGGTTATTAATTGCTCATAAATGTTCATGAATTTCTGTCACTCTGATGAAGCTCTTAACTTGCATACAAGCTATTAATTATTCATTTGTAAGTAATTATGCTGATGATTTTGCATCCTATATAGCAGCTCATTATATAAACTAACCATGTTAACAGTCCCTGTACTGATTTAGACCTGAGATACATCTCTCCCTGACAGCAGCTAAAGACTACAAGATTAAATTACTTTTTTTAACAAAGTAAAAATTATTGATAGATATTAGTTCTTGCCTTTGTAATTGACAAAATGGAAATCTTTCCTCAGAAATATAACCAAAAATGTCATACTTTATTTAATTTCTTTAAAAAACCCCATAATCATTGTCTTAGTTATTAGAAGGAAAGGTGAAGTATTAATTTTTTGAAAAATGGACTTGTGTCTTGAAGAAAAACATTTCATTAAATGATTGGAGGTCAGGGAAATTTGGCTGTTGTGGGGGTATTTGGGATGGGCGTATCTTGAAGATACATGATAAATATATCTTGGAGACCCCAAGGGAACATTTGGAGGAGTTAGGTGGGGAATATCACTCTGAATTGCAACCCTTTTTCTAATACCTTTTTGATATTCAGTTTTGAGAAAGTCAGCACAAAATGAGCTTCAGACTATGAAAATATCCAGAGAGGTTAATAAAACTGGTTATTTAGATCCCTAGGAAATAAATGAGCATCTAAAAAAATTTCTACATCTCTGGGGGAGAAAAAGAAGTCGTTTTTCTTGGAGGTAAAGGGTCAGATGATAGAAGAACAATGATCTACAATCATTGTTTAATTGGAAGGGTTGATTGCAAGGTAAGTTTCTGAAGAGATACAGAGAAAAAGACAATATCCAAGGATGAGTTAGCAAAACTATGCTAAGTAAATTCATGATTTACTGAGATGATAAAGCACTTGAGAAGCCAAAATTCATTGAGTTGTAAAAAGCATACAAAATATTTTCAAATGCTATCAGAATCAAAGAGCTTTTTCTTGGTTTATTTTATTTTCAGGGGAATTAAAGAGGAGGCTAGAGAGAGGCTTATTTTATTCTTACTTAAATTCTACCACTCGTGATTTACATTTATCTTCCTGGATTTCTGTTCATACTGTACTGTTGGGAACTGACATGGAAGGATAAATGAAAAAAAAAATTAAAAACCAAACAAACTGTGAAAAAAAACCCCTGCTTTTCTTAGGTCTGAATATCCTGAGAATCCCAACTCCTTTGCATCTAGGCACTTCACAGCACTGGAGTCAGGGATGTCTGCTCAGTAGGGCTCTCAGGAACTCCAGAACAGTGTTCTAAGGACATTTCATACAACAGGGAAAGCAATCAACCACAACCTGTTTGCTTCTCCTTTGTATTGTGAAAAATTGTGTCAGACAGATGTCCTTCTGCTTAACAAATGTATAAAAAAATATGTAAGAACCATTTCTTTGTCAATTGTATTATTTTCATGGATCCTAGCTAGCAGAACTTTTTGCCATTTCTCATGTGGTCTTTACTGAAGGACTGGTGTGCTGCTACACTGGCAAATCTCCACTCATCTGCACTGAGATAATCCTCTTTCAACTTGCAATTAGAATCTTGAATTAGGTCTTGGTGGTAGCTTGAAGCGTGCTTAAATCTTTCAGTTAATGTACAGAGGAATTTAGTAGTTTAAATTATGTAACACATCCACATTCTGCCTATTTATCCCCATTTTCTCACTTTGGAAAAGAATCATATTAACTTGGGAATATATTATTTTATTTTATGATAGAACTGCTTTTGAATATACTCCTTACCCATTGGAGTAATGAATAGTTGTTAATAAAGATGTCATTGTCAATAATTTCTAGCTTAGTAATAGATTTAAAGGGTTGCTGGACTATATAATAAATACATGTTAACAGAAATTACCAAGCTGGTGTAATGCTTTCTGTACTCACTTTACTAAACAATGGTGAAGCTATTTTTGAAATTGTTATATTTATTTGTCAATGAGGATCATTAATACCATTTAAGCATTTCAATATCACGTAGGTACTTTCCCAAAAGCATCAATAGTGCAGATTCATCAGAGACTTATTACCAGCCAACACAGCACACCTAGGAAAGTGCTCTTCCTTTCAACTGAGGTGCACCTCTCTTATTAGTGACATGCATTAACCATCTTCATTTGGGATTTTGCATCACTCGAGTAACTGCAGGATGATAGTTACTTTATATAATGAGCAACAGTGCAAGAAGAAAAATATTCAGCATAATTAATAAGAAATGAATAATTAATGTCATCCATATACTTACAAGTTTATCCAGCTGTCATGTACTATAAATGCATCATCATTTTAGAAATTTAACAGCCAAAGTGATACGAGTACATGATAGTTGAATGCTATTTTTATACTTTTTGATCAAAATCCTGCTGTCTACCTCAGACTTTAAGCTCTAGTGAACTGTGGGGGTTTGCCTATGACTAGCAAAATATTATTCATCAGGAACTGTAGTGATAGGACAAGGAGTAATGGGTTCAAACAGAAACAGGGGAACTGTAAGTTAGATAGATCAGGAAAAGTTTCAGTTTGAGCTCACACATTTCTTGACTCAGAAAACATCTTACCACGGGGCACAAATCAGAGGACAGGCTTCATTAGTTTCAGTTCTACAGTTTCATTGAACTACTTGTTTGCTTTTTGGTTTTTTTTATCTCAAATCCTTGGTGGTTTAATTCTACATAGTCTAATTTATTGGCCTATAATGGTAGTTTTGTTTTCAATTTATGAATGCTTTACCTTATTTTAATTGACATTTCTGGGCTTTTAAATTATTTCTGCATGGAACTCATTCTCAAAGGGTTTAATTTGGATCTGTGTAAAATTTGATGAATGTACAGAGGAATTGGAAAGAATAAAAACGAAGAGCTGGGTACAAATCTCTCAACTCAAAAACGGCTCCCCAAAGGGAGATTCTTTCAAGCAGATCAGTATCTTTCTGTGTCGAAGTCAATGGAGCTACACTGGTTTACACCTCCTAGGGATCTGGATACACACCATCAATACCTGATTCAAAGCCCATAGAAATAATTTGCTTTTAGTACTGTAAATTTATGGCTGGAATAATCTGCTGGTATTTATGAGCCTCCTTCTTAATGAGTTCTGACATGTTTGTTAGGGAGCCTGTGATTGTACCTTGCCCAGGGTAAATCTCTGAGGAACAGTTTCTTTCCTGGGATGCTCTTGGAGTAGTGCACACCTTTGTGATTGCTGGATATAAATAGGCAACCCAGCTGTTGCTGTTGAGGAAATGTTGACTGCTTGGGAGGAGGGAGGGGGATACTCAATGAAACTGTTTACTGTTTGTTTGTTTGTTTGTTTGTTTTCTGAAACACATCTCAGACAGTTTTTGGCTTCTAATACTAGGAACTGAAGTTGTTAATTTTGAAGCCCCTATGAGAATAGTAGAGAAGCCCAATGCTTAAAAGAGTTTGGTAAAATATATCTCCCACTCATTTATTAGTTACAATATGTCTACTAGGTAATTTAGTCTTCTAACTATTTAGGAAATTTGTGGGGTTTGCCCTCAGGAGCAGGTGGAGTTACATGCCTTGCATACATGCATGAGAACATTACCCTGAATCTTGTCTGAAACAGGTTTCAGAGCAGCAGAACTGCAGCATAAAAATGGGTGAGGGATGACTTAGTGCCTGCTTGGTAGCTACTTCATTGGTTTTTACTGTCTTAAAATATGAACATTTCGCAATTTTTCTTATTCCTTTTCTGCAGACCTTGTTTGACAACCTCACAAGACAAATAAGAATTTTATTATGACACTTCTCCATGTTCTATTTTTGAGTGGGTTTCATCTGTACTATTTAGGCATTGTAGTTCCTGTCCCAGTACAGGTAGGCCTGGGCAACAGTAAACAGTAAGCAGCATGCCAGACAGAGAGAGGTGGAGGAAATATAGATGGCTTTTCATCCAGCTTGAGGTTTTTCTTTAATTTCAAAATTATCTGCTTATATGTTTCATTGACTAGATGGTTTATCACTGAGATGCCTTATTCACTTGAGATAGCTCAGATGAATAGTTATCAAATATTTTTGGTGGGATTTTTTGTAAAGTAGCAGATACTTGATTAAATTATTACTAATGCTTTTGGATGTTTACCAAAGACAAGGAAAAAATAATGCACATTGATGTATCTTAATATACAGGATGAAGTGTTTTCATCTCAGCTTATCAAGATGTAATGCCTATCTGTTGGTCCAATAAAAAAAGAAACTATGAAATTGAAATAACTTGATAGATCTCAAAAAGCACATCTCATAAGTTGATGGTGGAAAGGATGATTTCACCATTCTATTTTGATTATTTATCCCTTATTTAATGTCATTCCTTGCTTAAATTTGCAGCTATCAATGCCATCATTATGCACTCAGATTGGTAAACACAGCTGGCAAATTAAAAAATAGAACAATTCGAATTTTTTTCTTGTTTCACTTGGGCAAAATACTTGCAGTTACTGCAGTGCAAATGACCTTGAAGTCTCTCACAGTCATGATGAAATTCTCATTTTTCCTATAAATTCAGCATGACTAAATATGTTAAATACTGCCACTCTTAAGGTTAAGAGTAATAAAAATTAGAAGAAAAGTAACTCTTACATAAAGAGGAAATGTAAGTATTGTGGTTCTCAACCTGTCCTTGTGCTTCAGAGTTTTCACTTGATGCCATTAGTGGTCTTTTAAGCCCTTTTCTAGACTCCTGTGCATGCACTGCGTTGCTCTTTGCCTCAAGGAGCATAACACCTATATCATAAACTGTGAGAGTTTTTGAGCGTTACATTTTATTTAAAACTTTTAAATAGCATGTTTATAAACTTTAAAAAGAGATTTTTGTCTCCTAATTCAGAGCTGAAAATAGGCATGCCATAACTTCTGACTTTTCTTAGCTCTGTCAATGTCTGGATATAATAATTCTCATTAAAGGAGAAATTAATTTCATTCATACAATAGAGTTTATATTTTTAGAAGAAATGAAAATTCCAAAAGCCCAGACCCAGAGCATTTGCATTGACTTTAACTGCTGAGCTAATTAACTTCAGTAGTACTTAGTTCCCACTTAAATCCAAATTAAAAGTGTTTTGTTCCAGAGAACTTGAGACTAGTGACTTTGTGACAGCTATAAGATGGTTTTCCTAGTTGTTAGGGATTTGAGAAGCTCTGTGGAAGCAGTGCCAATATTTTTGGTGAATTGGTTTGTTGGAGGCTGGTATGCCCCTATTTCGTGGCAACATGCCATGCTGGCTGGCTATGAACTGGGAAAAGCAAAGTGCACAATCACAGAATCACAGAATGAGCTAGGTTGGAAAGGACCTCTAAGATCATCTAGTCCAACCCATGACCTAACACCTCCTCATGAACTAAACCATGGCACTAAGTGCCATGTCCAGTCTTTTTTAGACACGTCCAGGGTCAGTGTCTCCACCACCTTCCTGGGCAGATGATTCCAGCATGCAATCACTCTTTCAGTGAAGAAATTCCTTCTAACATCTAACCTAAACTGCCCTTGGCACAGCTTGAGGCTGTGGCCTCTCATGCTGTCAGGGGTTGCCTGGGAGAAGAGGCCAACCCCTACCCGACTACAACCTCCTTTCAGGGAATTGTGGAGAGTGACAAGGTCACCCCTGAGCCTCCTTTTTTCCAGGCTAAACAACGCCAGCTCCCTCAGCCATTCTTCATAGGACTTGTGTACCAGACCCTTCACCAGCCTTGTTGCCCTCCTCTGGATGTGTTCAAGAATCTCAATGTCCTTCCTAAACTGAGGAGCCCAGAACTGGACACAGCACTCGAGGTGCGGCCTCACCAGTGCTGAGTACAGGAGAAGAATGACTTCCCTGGTCCTGCTGGACACACTATTCCTGATCCAGGCCGGGATGCCATTGGCCTTTTTGGCCACCTGGGCACACCACTGGCTCATGTTCAGTCGGCTGTCGACCAGTACCCCCAGGTCCCTTTGTGCCTGGCTGCTGTCCAGCCACTCTGTCCCCAGCCCATAGTGCTGCAGGGGGTTGTTGTGGCCAAAGTGCAGGACTCGGCCCTTGGACTTGTTAAACCTCATGTTGTTGGACTCGGCCCATCTATCCAGCCTGTCCAGGTCACTCTGCAGAGTCCTCCTATCCTCCAGCAGATCGACACATGCTCCTAGCTTGGTGTCATCTGCAAATTTACTGATGGTGGACTCAATCCCAATGACATGGAAGCTGTTAGGAAGGTAGGCAAATATTCCCAAAACATAAAATTATTTTCTCAGAGACAAATTTTTTGAGTAAGTTTTTATTGCCATATTTGACAAGTATTGAGATAAAACCCACAACATTTCTCAGGTGTGCAGTGTCTAGGAGGGAATTTGAGGATCACTTATGCATTTTTTGTGCATTCCTTTGGTCGTATACTATCCAGTATTGGTAAGAAGTTGCATTGGTAGGGATATGGCATGATAGTACCAATTGTCAAGAGAAAGTAAGATATCTTTTTGTCAATAGAAAGTAAAATATCTTTTATGAATAATTTTCTAACATTTCTGCTGCTTAGTACCTACAAAACCCTACCTTACTCTGAGATTGGGAGGATCCATAGAATAGTACATTGATGCTCAAATACTGAGAAGATAAGAACTATATCAAAGTTGTAAACTTTAATGCGCTGGATATCTTTTGGGATATCCTTTGGGATAAGCAGAAGGTTTCCTCTGGAGTTTTCTGTGTGTTCCTAGTATGTTGGTTCTAAACCTTTAGTTTAGCTAGACTCCTTTTATATCAAGGAATAAGTAAACTGTTGGAATGAATGCTGAGTGATCTTCAAGGTGAGCACTAAATCAGATGAATATTAAAATTATATTTACCTCTCTTTTTTCATAGCAATCTGCTGACTCATGGATTGAATCAGAGAGAGAGGACTCCTGAACCCTACAGAGTTTGCTGTGAATACATTGCTTAGCTCTTTTTACATCTCTGTCATAATTTGTTAATAGAGACATCCACTAATATGAATAAATCAGTAGTGTTCATTGCTGCAATATTCCTTCTCCTATAGAGAGTACAGAATGAAATCAGCCATCTAATTCCAAAGATTCACACACTGCTGAGTCACAAGCCAGGAGCAGCAACTTAAAATATGCTTTTTTAGAATTCAATGTGACTTCTTTATGACCCTAAAAATGTCAGCGCAAAGTATCTTAGCACTGGTGTTGTTTATTTGAAAGTACAGTCACCTTACTTGTACATGTATTTACTGCCTGTGGCTTTTAAATAAAATTAGAGCTTTTAGAAAGAAACCAATGCCTTTTGAGATTTGGACAATATATGCAATATTTACTTTATATGTTTAAACTCTGCCTCCCTTCCCTTTATCTCAAAGCAGTCAGTCATTGAATAGCTATGTTATATTAAGAAAGGTATGAAAGATTACCTCTATTTTTGTGGAAAATTACCTTATTACAACACATCAGATATTTATAAAACTACTGCATTAAAAAAAAAAAAGGGATTCTTTACAGTGAGAAGGAACAGTGAAAAAGATATATGCCTTGTAAAGCTCACTATAGATATGAAAATAAACACCCAGAATAAAGGCATGAGCTTACTAGAGAAATACAAATGATACAGATAATATTCTGCAGAGATCAACAAAACCACAAATCTGATAAATTTTGTATTAGAAGAAAGATTAAGGCAACAAAGGGCAAGAGTACACTGAAAAATCATTTCTTACATTTTAACTAGTTGAAGAGTTTCATAAACACTTTTTAGTGACTGCCTTTCGAGTGTCCCAAGTTGGATAAAGGGCATATACAAAAAGTTCTTCTCTTTTTAATGATCTTAGCATTCTCCATCTATTTTATACCTCAAAAAATAAGACAAATTTTCCTGTATATTTTTTTCTAACATTGCCAGAGGTCACCTGCAGCACTGCTGATGATTATAGCCCCTCAAAAGAATAATTTCCCAAAGGCATGTATCTTGCTTCATCAGAGTTATAGTAAAGTCATGTTTTCCAACAGAAGATGTTTTTGATCATACATCAGATTTACATTACTTAGGTTTAGAAAGGCACTCTGAATCTGAAGTTTCTTCTCCTTTAACAGGGGGGAATTTTCCCCTTTCCATATTTTCCACCGTGAAAAGGCCTGAAAATAAATATCTTCCCAAATTTTCCGTAATTAATTTTACTTCTACTGTGAACAAGGGTGCCATAACAAGAGCCCAGACCTCAAACAAAGGAAGAATTATTTTTTTCTGCATAAACATATTCGTACTTCAGTCATCTAACATCCCAATCCTCTTCGAATTAGCATGATTTCAGTCTGTATAGAGGTTTCCTTAAAAGTAAGTAGGAAAAAAAAAAAAGTGGGTAACCATGTAGTTCTGATTAACAGTCTGGGTTTGTTAGAAATTTCAGGCTGTCCTTCTCTGCATAATTCTGATTAGAAGGAACACAGCAGTGAACAATGTGTCTCTCCTGGGCAGAGGCTAGAATGAGGTAGGGGGAGGAAAGGAGACACTTGCATTTTTGAGTTTGTGGGGAAGGAGAAATCACTCATGTAGATGAAAAAACAGCCTAATATTGAAAGTTTCAATACTCTTGGAATATAAAGGCCCACAGAATTTGATGCGGGCTTTATTTCATTAGGATTTTCCTTCCAAAGAAGTATTAATTTTTTTAGATTAACCTAAATACAGGATAAACACTGAATACACTAAAGGATGAAATCAAGGTTAATTAAAACATCTAAGTCTTTGATTACAAAAGTGATAATTGCAGTAGAATTAAGAACAAAAGAAGTCTATTGAATAGTTCCTTATTAGGTATGCTCAACATTTTCTATCAGATCCTCAAAGAGTTTTTAATACCCTCTTTGTCTCTTTATTCTTATGCTCTTTGTGCCCTAGAAAGACAGAGAGAAAAGAAGAAAACGAAAAATGAAAGGGAGGAAGAAGGGAGAAAAAAAGTCTTGTTACATCTATGCAAAATACCTGTCTTTCTGTGGGTAGCCTGCTTCCATTGTGATATACTTTATTTCCTTACTTTCCGACACACACAGATATTTGCTGTTTACAAGAATTTGGTATAAAAAAAGTAGGTAGAAAAAAGCAAAGTCAATGCATACTGATATATTGATATTAGTAATGTAGAATTTTGTTCCAAAGGCTGAAATGGGGAGGAGAACAAAATGTTTTACCAAGAATAGGAGGAAAAGCTCCTAGTATAGCTAATAGTCTTCACTGTCAGCTGCAACTGTGAATTTCCAGGAAAAGGTCTGTAACTGAGAAAGCCACATTTCTTTTCATCTTCCAGTTTTTTATTCTCTTTCCCCCTTTATTCGTAGTAGTCCATCTTAGAAGAAGATTGGACTACACTGTAGCAACAGGAGTAAAAGTACTGCCTGAAATATATTCCTTTCTTTTCTTAGCAAGGACACTTCAAATTCTTGAGGATAATAGCTGAAAGGAACGAGGAACAGGAAAGATTATTAAAATGGAGGTGGACTTAAGATGGTTTTGAGGAGGTTCCCTGAGTGGCATTGCTTCATATTGTCAAATACATTTTTTCATCATCAATAATGTGTTCACTGTTGGAGGGCTGCCTTAGTGACTTCCAGATCCAGGTCTTCTGAGGCAGGTATGGTTGGCAGGGCTGAACGTGCCCTTTGCCCAGACCATCCAGCTCTCAGGGAATGGATACTGCCCACTGTTCAGCTTTCTCTGTGAGGGGCCTCAGTGTCTGACTCTTCTAGGGTTACAGATAAAGGACCTGTGCAAGTAAGCAAGGGATAATAGCACTGCTAATGCTGTGGACCTCTTTCTGTGATCATGGCTTTAAAGGACAGGCTTAGCTGCTCTCACACAGTCAGCTTTGCCAGAATGCTTATTTCACACAACATCTTGATGATCAACAGCACTGTCTTGAGTTAGAGCAACACATATTAAGCAGGCTGGGATCAATAGTGTGAATCAGGGAGAATTCATTATACTCTATCTTGAAGTGGGCCTCCAGAGGTGTGCCAAGGACAGGCTCTTCCCTGTTTAGATGAGGACACAGGCACTGCTTTATGGCTGATGTGCTGAGCATGAGGTAGCCACAGATGAGGGCTTCCTACCCTGTGGAGGGGAAGGACAGTTCACAGGGCCTGGAGTGGTTCCTGCCAATGTGTTCATACATATGTGCCTGAAGGAGGTGGGGTCTATGGGGTGCCAGCTGAGAAAGGTCAAAAGCATCACCTACATGTTTCCACTTCACTGCGCCTTTGTGGAGAGACCTGTAAGACAGGCAGATTTTGCTGCTCCAGGTGTTATCGCTGGAAGATGGACACAACTCCAAGGCCTGGTCAGTGACTTCTGCTGCTGCTTCCCACTCTGTCAGCCCAGAAGCTGTGGGCTCAGCCACCTCCTTTGTGAGTCTGCCTGGATCCAGGGGCTGGCACACTCTGGGGGTCCTGCAGATCTGCCACAGCACCTCAGGGAACCCCACAGCTTTGGTGCAGGGAGCTCAGGTTGAGATCACAGACTTAGAGAATAGTTCTGACAACAGCCACAGAACTTCCTCCTGCCTGAAGAAGTGGCTAAAGAGAAAGCTACTCTGCAGCTGGGTGAGCCTGTGAGAGCAAGATGAGTGGGGGCAAAATATCTTTTGTATCAGGGTTTTTCTTGCAAAAGTTTTGCAGTGCCTTCAAGTGTCCCATTACCCTGCACACATCAGGGCAAGTAATTAGGTTAGAGTCCTGAGTAGCCCTCACCTTGGAGAAAAATGCCTGGTTCGTGTTGGCAGCCTGCACATGTGTATAGACACCATCATTTAAATCCTCACCCATTGCCTGCACAGCAAAAATTACACAGACTTCAGAAAACACTCAAGGAATTGGGCTAAAGACCTTGGCTGTGATCAGAAACCGTAGTGACCTTGGGCCCTTTCATATATGGAGACAGAAGAAAAAAGTAGGAAAAGAAATACTGTGTTTCTCACTCGCTTTTAGGCAGATGCTCGAAACACTGCAGCTTGAGAAGTGTTACAATTAGCTAGCTTCATTGTAATTAGCTGTTATTCTTTATTTGCTAAATAGCTGGAAATGCATTTTGGCAAAAGGGGCTGGGAGCATTTTTCAGCTGTTTCTTTTGCTGTACCATATTCTTAGTCGATTAATTTCAGTCTTTCTGTATGTTACAGCTAATAGTACAATATTACTAGAAAAACAGTGCTTTCTCGGATATCTTTAGTGTTCTAAAATTAAAAATTATTAGAATTGAAAGGGCTTCATTATCTTTTGTAGAAAACAGAATTAATTTTGAAATTCATGGCTCTTATTATACAAATGAATACTTCATGCTGTTAGTAGGCAAATAGTTTTTTTCTTCTATTTTCCTATTAATTCCAATAAATCTGTCTTTGAATGTTCAAGTGACTTTTAAAATCCATATTTAAAATATTATTTCGACTTAAAATTTTGAATTTCATCATTTTAGGGCAGATTTCTTAGATGTTTATGAAATTAGCTTGTAAGATGGTGTTAGGGATACAGGCTTCTCAGACCATGGTTTTACATGGTGAGATTCCAGAAAAGCAGCCCGCTTGCTGCTTTTCTGGTGAATACAGCATGGAAACATGCCTGATTCTCTAACTCTGCCAAGTTTACAAATTGCTCTTGAGCTAACAGACTTCCTAAATTTCCATTAGATGGACAGGTGTGTATATATACACTTCTGACACTGCTTTGAATTGGAATTGTACCCACACTCAAGATTGTTTAACCAGATAATACCAGAAAAAAGGAAATTTTAATAATTTGTTGGTGGTTTATTTTATTTATGTTTTGCATACTTTTGAATTTTGGTTATACAAGAATAGAGGGATGTGGATGATATATTAATTTTCCCTTTCTCAGCTAAATTACCTACTGCACTAAATTAGTTATATGCTAAAAGAGCCTCCAAATTGATATATTTTTCTGGAGTGCCACTAAAAAAATGAAAGGCATTTAGCTTTTAAAACTTTTTAAGCTTGTTTTAAAAGATAAGACAATGGGTATATATACATTTATCACCTAACTTGCCACTTTTTAATTTAGTCAAAATTGGTTTGAGATTTTCATATTCTTAATTTTCCCTCAAGTACGGTTAGGAAATCTATTTTCCCTGAAGTATAACTAAGTTCAGTACACTGAAGTCAGTACTGTTCCTTCCATTACAACAGATTCACAAACTTGTCTCTAACTTCAAGGGAATTTTTAAGAGAAACATATTTGCTAGAACTTTTTTTTTTTGAATGAGTTTTCTAATTCTAAAATTCTGAATGATGGGTTTTCACTGCACACTATACATGAATATGTCCAAAGTTTCTCTGACAGGTAAAATCTCACAACATTATTTCAAGTTTTCTGCTAAATTTTAGCAACACAAGCAGACTGTGCTCTTTTTCATTCTAATTTGATTTTGATTCGATACCCCTGCCTGTCTTGATATAAAGTATTAAAATTCTTCACTTATCCTTATGACAAAGTATATGACCTTTCACTCTTCTTGCATTATTATTCATCCTTCTTTGATATCATTGGCATGTTATTTTCAGTGCTCTGACATTCCTGGCAATCTGCCATGTTCTTCACTCTTTTGACCCAGAAATGTTAGAAAGAGAGGCACATTTTCAAAGAAGTTTGTTCCTACAGGAAAAGTAAACACATTTTTCTAAAGAAGCTACTTTTCTTCTGCCCTTCGTGCTCTTGGTTTCCTTTGTTATTTTTTTCTCTTTGAACAATTAATCTTAATGTATGCAGTCACCTGCATTTGAAAGTAGGTATGGACTGACAGGCTGTGAGGAAAACTCACATCAAAAGTCATCTGGGTATTGTGTCATAAAACCTGAGTTAAATCAAATTCTGTGTTCTCTTGTAGCACTCCAAACAACAAAATCTAGTGTACCTTTAAATTGCAAAGGGGGGAGAGAGAAGCTGAGAGAGCTCTTCAAATTGGCTAGCTTGACCTGGCAGTTAGAATATTTACATTCTTCTCTCTCTCAGAGCTGACAATTTCCGCTAGTTAGGAGGGCAAAGAAAAGAGTTTGCTCTCCAGCTTCTTCAGCTTGCAGCTGAGAAGGGACTGCGATCAACCTCAGCGGCTTCTGTTCCTTTTTGGACTGTTTTCGGCTTGCTTCTTCATCCAAGACCAGCTATCATCTCCGGCCCTGCTCTGCGAGCCGCTCCAAGGGGGATCGTCGGACCCTGCCTGGCCCGGCCCAGCGTAGGACTGCAGGTTTTACCTACAGAAAGAACTCGAAAATCCACCAGCCTCCTTTAGGGGGCAGGGGAGGGGGTTTCATTATCCTTTTCTGCCCCATGCCTGTGGCGGACTCTGTTGAAGAAATAGGTTTTTTTCACTTTCATTTGAGAAATTATTTTCCTGAACCCGCGGGAGAGGGGCTCCTGAGGCCTGCTTGCCTGGCAGGCAGGAGTGAGAGAGAGAGAGAGAGAGAGAGACACCCCTTAGGGGTTGTTTCCTCCTAAATTTGTGTCCAAACCAGCACAGATATAAAAATAATTTCACATGCCGTTCTGAGTATAAAAGTCCCTGATTTTTTCATATGTGATAGACACATCTCAAAAACTCTGAAAAGTGCTTCCATGGTCTGTGTTTTATTTTTTCTTCTGCCAATGGTAAAACTTGGACTCTTTAAATAAGTCTAATGTGAACTGATTATCAACTGTACTTCAGAGAAGCTTGTTAACACATATAAGTTAAATTGTTGTTGACATTTTTGATGTCTGGTTCCTGGAAAAGATCCTAAAACTCAACAGTCCAGTTTTTCTTAATTTATGCATAGAGACATGAAGTTGTGCATGGAAGGAAATGCCATGAACTAGCAAAGGTTTGCACACAATTTCTCAGCAGACATGTCTGCATTTCTACCATATTTGGAGATTTAGCCATCTTAGGCCTGAATCCATGTCCAGTCTATGCCTAAGTGTTCATGTCAGTAATAACCTTTGTCAGATGTGATAACTTACACACTATAAAATTCCTGCTTAGTAGAAGAAGGAGATGATGTGCCCTTCTTGACTCTTTATAAATCTAGAGTCTAGAACATTTGCCCAGCCTGTGGGTGGCTCACATTAAACTGCCTCCAGATAAAAATTTTGATTTTAGGACTCCTTTTTTTTCCCCTGCTGTGTGTCCTGTGCTACCTTTTCCACGATCTTTTTCTAACAGCAGGAATTTTCCACCCTTTGTTATACAATTAGCCAGGCTGGACATAAAGGCTGTACACTGTTTCTGACCTCTGACCTGCCAGTTAGTAAATTCCCTAGCAAGGTATATTCCAAGACTTTAAATACTCACTGACTGATATAGCATGTGCTCTATTTTCTGAATGAGTCTGTTTACTTCTGAGATAATTGAATGAGACATAATGACAACATCTCTTTTTGTGCCCATTTAGAAGACAAAAGGCAATGACAATAACCCTAGGGATTCAGGTAAAAGTCTGGATAACATCTAGCTCTCAATGGGACTTAGCTGTTTCAAGCTGTGTACGTGCACCTCAATGAGAGTTGTGGTGGACTTCCTAGTACTGAGGATCTGAAGGTACAGAAGGAATCACGAATTTATAAAGGCTGGCATACTGGTTCACATTTCCTCTACAATTTCTACGTAGCTCATCCTGAAAATGTGTGAACAGTCCACTTTTAACCAGATGATGCTGGCTGTGCTGGAGAGCAAGACTTCTCAATACAACACAGTCTTTCATCACATTTTCTCAACACTTGAAGGACTAAATGAATGCTCAGAGCGACATGTGCTGTAGAGAAAACTCCAGTATCCCATATACAACTTTAACATGGCCCCATAAGAGGGCTTTTAAATGAATATTGAGTGAACAGTTTGTAGTGCTTGAAAGAGATCTAAGCAAGTCTGGCTTGCTCGCATGAGAGGAAGGAAACCAGAAATGTATGGCACATTTTATGATTAGCTGATTGAGTCACCCAATTCTATTCATTTAAACTAATAGTCTAATATAGACCAGTAAGATAGAATTCAGACTCTGTCATAAATTGTATGAAACCGTGTTCATTTTTGCATCTGTTGTTACTTTGTTAGCCTGGTGACAATTAGGACATTGTTACTGAATTCCTCTTTACATTTAGAGAATACCTTTTTCGCAAGCTCAATAAATCTCATATGGTTTTCAAATGGAATTATTTTTTGTAAGGTTAGCAGAAGAAATATTAATTTTTTATTCAACAGTAGGAGTATCAGGATGATAAACCTAGGAGATTTATTCAGGTTTTCTATTAAACTATTTTCCAATCCTCCCTTTGATTGATAGTTTAAAAATCATTTGTCTCAACTTCCTTGCATTTGCAGATAATATGCACCGAGAAGTCATACAGGAGGATTGTGACATACAGTGTTACCAACTCTTCTGACAGTAATTTATTGTCCCAACAGTTATGTGACTTGATTAGTTTTACTGTGAGTATATCACAAGTAAGACACCTTAGCAATAAGGAGTCTACTGGAAGCAGCGTCTCTAAAGTACTATTAAACACTCAGTTTCTTCCCCAGACTAAAAGGACAATTAAAGACTATACTGAAATCTTGTAAAAAATAATCTATCATTCCTGACCACTTGAAGTAGATTTTGAATGTCCTGCAGTGAGCTGACTGGAAAATATCCATTGGTATGATCCACCTTTTGGAAGCTGAGGAGCTTTCATATTCTATCAGTTAATTAAAACAAGAATATGACTGGAATACAGACTTTGACCTACAGATTTCAGAAGCTGGAAAAAAAATTTTGCAATCAATGTCACCTGGTGACCAAACTGGAGTTCTCTGCTTTTTCTTCACTTTCTATAAGTGTTTCAAGTGGAAAACCCTATCTTGAGTTAATTTCAAACTTTTCTTCAGATTTTTCCCTATTTTCTGTAAAAGATTCACTAGTTTAGGTTCTTGTCTTACCTTACACACAGAGAAAATTAACTATTTGTTTTTTAAGCAAGTGCCAATTACTTCTGCATGATACTGTCTTTTCAAAACTGTTACAGTAAAAACAGAGCATATTTGACCCAATCTTTTTGCTTACATGATAGCTCTGTATTAATTCTTGGGATCTTTTTTTCTGATGAAAAGTTCTGGTGCACAAGAGTAATGAATATCAAGAAAATGATGTTTTAATGTTAACTATGGGCTTGCAGAAGATCTTATTGGTGACTCTCTATACAAGAGGTTTCTTCCATAAGGGTTATGAATCTAAATAAAGGCTGATCTAAGAGACCAAGAAAGTTCAGGCTTTTCTAACCAGGTGGCCATGACATTCACTTTTAAACAAGAAGCTGAGACTACTTGTCTGTGTTTAAATCTGTTGCTTAACACACTGTCATTTCATCCTTAAATCCTCAGCAATGCTTTTCTTTTAAAAATACGTTCTGGAGATAGTATAAAAGGCTAAAATATAATAAAATGTTTGAAAGATTCTACTTTACCACCTTATAACTGATACTAGATGACATTTTCTCCAAAATTATAAAAATACTATTGTAAAACAGGAAATGACAATCCTAATATTGGTTTCAGGCAATGACTGATAAATAAATTTTACCTGAAGATCTTTTTACTTCTTCAGCTCTTTCAAATACATTGAATAACTGCATAGTAAAAATATTTTAAATTTAGATTTTGAGATCACTTAAATGTCTTTGCATGCATATTATTTCTTTAGTTAACAGAAACAGATTTTTTAAGACTTTCTTTATGGATAAATCTGTGATAATAATAACATGAATTTAGTAAACTGAGCTGACTGTGCTGGAACCTAGAAAACAACTGAATTGATTAAAACTAAACCTACCAAGAAATTTTTTTTATTTTGAAGCATTCTTCTTTCACATAGTAAACCAGAATTTTTGTAGATGACATTTTTATAGCATGAAAAAATAAGCTTTGATGAACAAACTGGTTGGATTACTGAGAATGAGCTGACCCAGTCGCTGAAAATTTCAGACGCAGCAAATCACGTAACAGTACATAAAACAACAAGACACACACACACATACTCATATACATATATATAAAAATATTATTGACCCATATGAATAGAATGGTTTATAAGGCAGTGATCTTGACAAGTGAGGGAGAGAGATTACTCCCCAGAACACAGATTACTTTGGGCAAAAAAATACATCAGATTTTTTCCATATGAATCAACTATGATTTCCATCACATGCTTCTGCAGCTCCTAGGTTTATGACATGTCATTAGTGATAGCATTATTGATGACATTGTTTCTTTTTATAGAAGAGGTGTGTGATTATTACATTGACATTGTTATATTTTATATCAATTTTGCATGTTGTCTTGAAAATAGCTGCTCTTGAACTCAACACTGTTCAGCTTCAGAATTCATCACTGTAAATCCATTACACTTCTTTTTTTCCAGTCAGTTTGATCTCTCTGGGAAAGTATGTCATGCATCTTTATAAACAACATGTTCTGCTCTGTGGAGATGTGCGCTAGTAAAAAAAAAAAAATCAACAAAACGGAAACAAAAGAAAACAAAAATCCAACATGGGTTCCCCATGTAAAAATGTTTTCCCATTGGTGAGCTTTCTCCACAGTTATGCAAATTAAATTTGGCAAGATTTTTGTGACAGCAACAATGCATGTTGACAGTCATGTCAAGACTAGAATTTGAGGTAATTATACTGTAGATTTTACTATATGGCACCATGTCTTGATCTGAGACACAAAGTCGCTCAGAATGAAATCCACCTGCTTGTAAATATTGATGCTCTCAACATGACTTGTCAGATTGGTGATGAGTAGAAGCCCTTTCTTATAATCCAGCAAATTATTGAACAACATAAGTTCACTGTTGTTTATCTTGCCAGCTTTGTTGTGATCAATTGCTGTATACCAGATGTCAGCTGCCAAAGCAGCACATTGAAGTCATCTGTGATGAGCAGTTTGCCTTCCACAGGATCTATGCCAGTGCTGCAGTGAAGGCTGTTGAACTCTTTATTTTCCGTACAGGATTTGGGGCTTTCTTTTTCAAGTCCAGTGACAGCGAAGTTGAACTTGCCATATAATGGTAGTAGCACTGGTCTGAAATTCCTGCCTGGTCACATTTGGTTTTGGTTTGTTGCTATTTTTTTTTACTGGACTACACAACTTTGTAATTGCAAATTGTACAAGGCTATTGGCATTGCCTGGGTGTCACGGTGATGTCCC
>VWPU01009517.1:0-83791 GCA_013398955.1 Callaeas wilsoni
GCGGCGGCGCGCGGCGGCCGGGCCAATCGGAGGGCGCGGCGGCGGAGGCGGTGCGCGCGCCCTGCGCCGCTTTGGTTTCCGCCGCGCGCCGCTTTTGCCGCGAAAAAGTTGGCGGCGGGTTCCGGCGGGGAGCGAGGTGCGGAGCGGGAGGGGACTGGGATTGCGGGTCCCTGGGGCGTTGCGGGGAAAACGCGCGGCCAGGCGGTGGGGTGAGGTGCGGGGCATTTGGTGCGGGGCGATCCCGCGGGGCATCTGGTGCAGGGCGGGGGAAGGAGGCGGTTGGGGCTGACAGAGCGCTCTCGGCCCCGCAGCGGAGCAGCAGCCGCAATGTCCGGCTTCGACGACCCCGGCATTTACTACAGCGACAGTTTTGGGGGAGATGCGTCCGTGGACGAGGGGCAGGTTCGGAAGTCGCAGCTGCAGAAGCGGTTCAAGGAGTTCCTGCGGCAGTACCGGGTGGGCACGGACCGGACGGGCTTCACTTTCAAATACAGGTGCTGCTGTGGCCCCTTTTCTCCTTCTGAGCCTTACCCATCCCCACTTGCACATCCGGTCTGCTCTTAAGCTCCCTCCTGCAGTGCACACCCCACATACACAATGGCCACTTTGTCTCTTCTCGTAGGCCGTAAAAAGCTCAGTATTAAGAGATGTTTGTATTTAACCTAATAGAAAAGCGGAAGTCTGAGGGATCCATACTGCCAGGCTTGTCCTTCTGAAATTCAAAGTCTGTCTCTTAAGTTGTAGTGCCTTCTGGTCTGGAGTGTTGTCTGTATCCATTAAAATCAGTGCAGCACCCTCCACGTGTGCCTTCCAAGTCTATGAAGTTCCTTTGGTCTATGCAGTTTGGAGACACAACTGTGGGAAAACGTGGAGATACATCATAATCAAGGGCTCCAACAGTCTTTCACCTCTGAATTTCATGACTCCATGGCATTTTTTAAGGAAAATGTTGTCTGTTCTGTTATTACTTCCTTTGTTTTTAAATTGCATCTTAGATATAATAGTTACTATCTACGTGGAAATTTTCTCATTGTTTATCTGGTCATGTAACTCCAGTAAATACTTTACACTGCCACTGCAAGCACTGGTGTCCTTGGTCTTATGTCACCTTTCAAAGTGGGCTAGGGTGAAAGATTGCCCAGGTTCCCCTGCACTTTTGGAACTCACCTAATTTTCCCTGCTTGCTTTCCAAACTATGGGCTCCCTGCAGAACCTGCCTTCTCTGATCCCTGCTTGTTCTAAGGCCGCTGTGGGTGACTGGTGCTTTCTGCCTCACAAACCTTTGCCACTTTGCCTTCCAGGGATGAGCTCAAGCGGCACTATAACCTGGGGCAGTATTGGGTGGAGGTGGAGATGGAAGACTTGGCCAGCTTTGATGAAGATCTCGCAGACTATCTGTACAAGCAACCAGCAGAGCACCTGCAGCTGGTAAGGATGGAGGCTGGCAACCTAGGTGGCAACCTAGAACATTGTCACATCGCGAGAGCAGCCCTTGATGTCTGTTCTGCTGTGACAGACCCATTGATAGCCCAGTTGTTCCCTCTCTAGTTGGAAGAAGCAGCAAAAGAAGTCGCAGATGAGGTCACTCGTCCTCGTCCCTCAGGGGAGGAGACTCTCCAAGACATCCAGGTGATGCTGAGGTCAGATGCCAACGCAGCCAACATCCGCAGCCTGAAGGTGAGGCAAAGTGAATCGGCTGCCACGCAGAGCGGTGCCTGTGTGGGTGTGATTGCACGGGAGCTTTTGGCACCTGGTCACATAGCTCTGGACACGGGTCCCACACCTTTTACAAGCAGTGATACTCTGACTGTTATTGCTGGTCCCTGCTGCAGGGACATTGTTGCTGTTAGTGATGTTCTGCACACAGTGTTCTGTCCTGTGCTCTCATGCTTTGTAGTTTCCCATCCCTCCTCCATTGATGGCTTTCTCACCTTCCCTTCACCTTTTCCTTTTCAGTCTGACCAGATGGCCCACCTTGTGAAGATCCCCGGGATTGTAGTTGCAGCAACTCCTGTGAGAGCCAAAGCCACCAGAATCACCATCCAGTGCCGCAGCTGCCGCAACACCATCAGCAACATCGCCGTGCGCCCAGGCCTGGAGGGCTACGCTCTGCCCAGGAAATGCAACACGTAAGGACTGACAAAGGCATGCACCAGCAGGCTGGTAGGGGAGAAAAGACTGCAGTTCCTGCTCCTGGTCCCGCTACATCCCGAATCTGCTCCCTGTTGCACAAGGCAGCAGTGTCTGCACTGCTCTGCCTCCACCCTTTGTGCTGCCCCTGTGCCAGCGTGCAGTTGTGGCTGCCAAGTTCTAGGTGTCCCATCTGTGGTCATGCTGGTTGTGACCCTGCATGGTCAGTGCTGCAGGCAGTGTTGAGTGACCATGTTCAGGGAGTTCTTTTTATTCATAGGGAGTTTTGCCTGTTGTACCTAAAGGTTCATTCCTGCCTCCAGCTGTCCCATAATGCTGTGTTAAGCTGCTCTCCTCTTTTCCAAACAAACTCCTTGCCTTCCACATTCCCCCTCCTCTAGGGGCTGTTTTGTGTTACCTTCCTTAGGGATGCTTTTCCGCTAGCCTTTTTATCCTGCCCTACAGCTTTTGGTGCCTGTGAGTATTAGGCTGCCATTGTGCTGCCATTGTGTGAGGCAGCTGATCCTGGTGGGTTGTGCTTTTGGGCTCATACCTGCCAGTGTTTATTTTCTGCACCTGAACTCTAATGCAGCTTGAGAGGGGATTGAGCTAGGGATTGTTCTTGTGTGTGGTCTGTACAGCACCTTGCTCCTGATCCCTGACTGCACGAGTGCATCTGCAGTCTTGTATTGCCCTCTCTGAAAGCTCTGCATGGAGTTGGGCATCAGTCGTGCCCTTCTGAGACATCAGCAGCATGTGGAGCTGCTCTTTGTCTCAGAGAGCTTGTAATCTAGCAAGGCAGAGATGTCTTGAGAGACTGGGAGGTGGATGTCAGCCTTGTCACACTGCTAATTGCTTTCTCACCAGAAACCACTTAACATTTGCTTCGTGCATGAGGTTGTAAAGAAAAACGCCCTGCCATGTCACTGAGTCTGTGCTCACAGTTACCTTGTGTGTAATTAATGAATTACCTTCCTCCCTGCTTATAGCTAGCAGGGGAGGGAGGCAGGCAGGGAGAGCACTCAGACAAGTGTCGCCCTCCCTCTGGCTTGTTCTCATGTACACATTTGGCAGCTGTTGAAGACAAGACAGAGGGCTTGGTGGCCTTTGGTCTGGCCCTGTGTGTCTGCCCTTACCTGCTGATGTGGCCCTTCTTGGAAGGGGCAGCTGCTCCTTGTTATCACTGCTGTCCCCTCCACAGGGGTGCTCCAGAGGGTGGCTCCTCAGTGCTAACAGCCTTCCCTGATTGATCTCTCTGCACAGAGAACAAGCTGGCCGCCCAAGGTGCCCTCTGGACCCTTATTTTATCATGCCAGATAAGTGCAAGTGTGTGGATTTCCAGGTCCTGAAACTGCAGGAGTCCCCGGATGCCGTGCCACATGGGGAGATGCCCCGGCACTTGCAGCTCTACTGTGACAGGTACTGGCACGGCCTTTCCACCCTGACCCTGCTCGCTGTTGCTGGCGCCATCCTTTCCCACCACCATCCTCTGCTTTCCCCTGTCTCCTTGTAGGTACCTGTGTGACAAAGTTGTCCCAGGGAACAGAGTCACTATCATGGGAATCTACTCCATCAAGAAGTCTGCACAGAGCAAGAACAAAAGCCGTTACAATGTGGGGGTGGGCATTCGGAGCGCTTACATCCGCGTGGTGGGCATCCAGGTGGATATGGAGGGCTCAGGTGAGGGCTGCTTTTGGTGTGCATTTGGTCTGTGTTGGTAGCCTGGTGTTGGGGGACACTCCGCATCCTGTTCCTGAAGCAGGTGATCCCTCGGCAAGGACTGTTTGAAATCACAGCCTTGGTCCTTCTCTGCTGTTTATACAGCAGAAGGTTCAAGCCATTCCAGGGGTCTGACTTGCCCTGGACTCTCAATAGCTGTGTCCTGTAGGACTTTTTCTCGGTGATATTAAATGAAGAGGTCTCAGTCTGATTCCTCCACGGTATTTCAGTGATTTTTGTCTTACTGATCTTAGTGAGAATCTGCTAAGCCATCCCTGAGGATCCTGGCTGAAGTCCATGGTTAAAATTGTATTTAAAACATGGTCCTGAGTGTAATTCTCCCTCTGGTTCCTGCAGAACTGCTTTGCCCAAGATCCTTGCTTTTTCTTACCAGCCTTTAAGGACACAGCCTGCCTTGCTGGGTTAGCAGATGCTTGCCCTCTCCACCCTTCCCACCTGGTGGTACTTGACATGATCTTCAAGAGGGGATTTTGGTGGTAGTGTGGCAGGAGGGAGTGGTATAATTTCCTTTAAAACCTCCGTTTGTTTGCTGTTGCATCATTCCCCTCGTCCCTCTACAGGACATAGCTTCACTGGCTCGGTGACCCCTCAAGAAGAGGAGGAACTTCGTCGCCTTGCTGCCATGCCCAACATCTACGAGACCATAGCCAAGAGCATCGCACCCTCCATCTACGGCAGCACTGACATCAAGAAAGCCATCGCCTGCCTCTTATTTGGAGGCTCCCGCAAGAGGTGGGGAAGAGTCAGCCTTTGTTATCAAAGTCAATGCTTTGTTGTCAAACTAAAGGCTCACCAGCTCTCATCCCTCTCTTCTTAACCCCGTCACTCCAGGCTCCCGGATGGCCTGACCCGCAGAGGGGACATCAACTTGTTGCTGCTGGGGGACCCTGGCACGGCTAAATCCCAACTGCTGAAGTTTGTTGAGAAGTGTTCGCCCATTGGGGTACGTGACGTGAGGTGCCCACTTGTAGTGCACCCCTTTTCTCTCTTCTGCTCCTTGTCTAGTACCAGAGATGAGACCATGGTCACAGCAGACACCTGCCTGTGCATCCACAGGTAGACCTGCTGGCAGAGACGTGATCTGCCGTTTCCAGTACTAGCCTAGAAG
The DNA here is from genome assembly GCA_013398955.1 of Callaeas wilsoni. Taxonomy (NCBI): domain Eukaryota; kingdom Metazoa; phylum Chordata; class Aves; order Passeriformes; family Callaeidae; genus Callaeas; species Callaeas wilsoni. Next base: position 4,979 of record VWPU01009517.1, read on the forward strand.
GGATGGGGGATGAGGGAGAGAAGGGGAAGCAGGTCATGCCTCATATTATGCTATGAGCTGGGCTGTTTTCAGATGTCCAAAGACGTGCCTGGTGCTGCTGTTTATTGTTGAGACTTGATTGGCAGAGGGACTGGCTGGTCAGGACAAATTAAGCTGACTGCATCTCAGGCACGGACCTCCAGCCTGAGTCTGGGCATAGAAGTATGTTTTTGGCTGTGTTTTTTTGTAGTCTCTATTAAACTCAGCCTCTGACTGTATTGTTCCCTCCAGGGGAAAACAGAGCTAATGCAGCAGCCCACCAAACAATGAATCACTCCCTCTTCTGTACTTAATATCTGTGTTTGTGTGTCTGCATGCCCTCCGGTGTGTCACAGCTGCTTAGTCCAAGGCTTGGGATGAGGCAATAGTCCTGCTCTTTACCCTGCACATCTGCTTTTTACATGTGGTGAGGGCTTTTCCTGGAGGCTCTTGTGTTTCCCCTAGGAGCGCCGGATTTTGCAGAGCCAGGGGTGCTTTGTCTCTCAGCTGGAGCAGTGGGCTCCTGGGTGCTGCAGCAGCTGATGTGCTGTCCCTTTCCTTGTCCCACACGCCACTAGGTGTACACCTCGGGGAAAGGCAGCAGCGCTGCCGGCTTGACAGCCTCAGTGATCCGCGATCCTTCCTCCAGGAATTTCTTCATGGAGGGAGGAGCCATGGTGCTGGCAGACGGGGGAGTGGTGTGCATCGATGAGTTCGACAAGGTACCTGTGGGGCTGCCTGTGTGGGAGTGGGAAAGAGAACTCTTGGGATGCCAGCCTGCCCCAGGAGAGCCCAGAGCTGCAGGAAAAAGGGCAGCTCCTCTGAGACTGCCTCACTTCGTTTCAGGGAAGGTCGAGGATGGGGCTGCAAGGGAATTCAGTTACATCCTGCCTACTTGGGCAGAGGTCCTCACAGAGCTTTATGTTGGAAGTCACTTCAGTAGGTGCATAGCAGAGGTCTGGCAGAGGTGACTGATGGTGACTTTTTCTCCTTGCCTGGTTTCTCTCACCTGGGATGAAAAGATGCGGGAGGATGACCGTGTGGCCATCCACGAGGCGATGGAGCAGCAGACCATCTCCATTGCCAAGGTGAGCTGTGGATTGGTGTGTGTTGCCCTGAGGTGGGAACCTGAGAGCCCAGCAACCAGTGGTCACACATCTTTTGCCAGAACTGCCCATTTTAGAGTCCAGGCAGTGTTACTGATGGTTGCTGGTGTCTCTGGTCTGAGACCAGTCAACCCTGCCTGGAGGCTTTGGGCAGCCTGAACTTTATGGCCTCTCCTTGCTGGTGGCTGTCAGGCTGCTCCTGCAAACCTATGCTTTGTGCCAGAGCTGCCCAGGAGGACTCAGCCCTGGCTGCCCAATGTTTGCCTCAGATCACACACCTGGGGTGAGGTCTCTTGTGTCTCTGCCCGTGACAAGCGGTTTTAAATTAAATTACTCAGTGCTCAAGTCTCAGCTGAAGCCAGTCCCCCCCAGAAGGACATATGGGTCCAGCCCCACCATTACAGAGCAATTGGATGGGGGCTTTATTTAAGTGCAAGTGATTAAGAATACGTCCTTGAAAACAGCTTTGGACCTTTCACTGAATTAATGGCCTTCTTGCCCTGCTGTGACATGGAGGTGGTCTTGACACCATGCCTTTTTTTGCCTTCTCCCACAGGCAGGAATCACAACCACTCTCAACTCCCGCTGCTCGGTGCTGGCAGCTGCCAACTCCGTCTTTGGGCGCTGGGATGAGACCAAGGGTGAGGAGAACATTGATTTTATGCCCACCATCCTGTCCCGATTTGACATGATCTTCATCGTTAAGGATGAGCACAATGAGGAGCGAGACGTGGTGAGTTGAGCCGCGCGGGTGCAGCTGGGACTCGCGGTGCCCCTTTCTGTGGGAGGAGGAGGCAGGGGGTTCCTGCTGCCTGACTGCTTTCTGCCTTCCTAGACACTGGCCAAGCACGTGATGTCCTTACACGTGAGTGCCTTGACGCAGACCCAGGCCGTGGAGGGTGAGATCGAGCTGAACAAGCTGAAGAAGCTCATCTCCTTCTGTCGAACGTGAGTGACAGGCGTGTCTTTTTTGGCAGCACCCGGGCTGTGCAGTGGGAGGCAGTGGTGAGAGGCAAACCACACAGCGCTCTGTCTGGGCGACCTTTCTTTAACTCTTGCCTTGAAAAAAGGGATGCAAGAGGAGCTCGCAGCAGTGCTGCAGCATGGCCCAGGGAAGGGAGAGGTGCCCAGGGGACCCTCCCCAGTGGCACTGCCTCCAGCTCGTGTCCCTCCTTGCAGGAAGTGTGGCCCTCGGCTCTCGGCGGGGGCGGCGGAGAAGCTGAAGAATCGCTACATCCTGATGCGCAGTGGCACCCGCCAGCACGAGCAGGAGAGCGACCGCCGCTCCAGCATCCCCATCACCGTCCGGTGAGCAGCACCCCCTCCTCGCCCCCCGAAACCTCTGGGGCTGAGGCTGCATTACTGGGCTAATCCAGGAAGGGGGTTGGCGCAGTGCTGGGGTGTGGGGGTGTGGCCCTGAACAGGGCAACACTGAAAGTGCTGTGGGTGGAGGCAGGAGGCGCCTTGAGTGGGGTAGGTGGGGATGGCAGGAGCCAGGGCGAAGAAAACGCCCTTGGGAGCTGCAGTAGAAAGCAGAGGATGTCTCCTGTGGCCGCAGGCAGCTGGAGGCCATTGTGCGCATTGCGGAGTCCTTGGCGAAGATGAGGCTTCAGCCCTTTGCCACCGAGGCAGATGTTGAGGAGGCCCTGCGGCTCTTCCAGGTGTCCACGCTTGATGCGGCCATGTCGGGCAACCTGTCAGGTGAGGAGGAGATGTTCTGTGCTGGGCGTAGGAGAGACATGGTGGGCCTGGCTGCTTCGGGCTCCTTTCCCAGGACCTGGCTGTCCTGAGCAAAGACAAAGCAATGCTTGTGGCAGCAAGGGGCCATCGTGGCTGTGGGGCTGTGCTTCTCAGGGACAGCAGTGGCAAATGACACTGAGGGTCTCCTGCACTGGTGAGGGGAGGGCTGGTCTGGTCCCAAGGGCAGAGTCTGGTGCTGGACGTCTGGTTCCCCAACCTGTTAATCCTCTGACCTCTTTCTTGCGGGGGAAGGGTTGAAGACAATGTTTCCTTGGGCAGCAGTGTGTAACAAAGAGTTTGAGGGAAGCTCCAGCAGTCAGGTCCACGTTCAGTTGTGTGGTTGGTGCTCCACAGCCTTTGATGGTGGAGCTGTTCACGGGTTCTCTAAAGTCTCTAAGCTGTGCAGGTGCGGTGGGAGACACAGGAGATGAGCACTTTGTCCTGGAGAGTGGCATCTGGGTAGCACAGAGAGCTCACACACAGTGTCTCCCTGCAGGGGCAGAAGGCTTCACGACACAGGAGGACCAAGAGATGCTGTCCCGCATTGAGAAGCAGCTCAAGCGCCGCTTTGCCATCGGCTCCCAGGTGTCGGAGCACAGCATCGTCCAAGACTTCATGCGGCAGGTGCGTCAGGGACCCCATGGAGGGCTGGGCTGTGAAACCAGGGACCCCAGGCTGCTGCTGGGGGCATGAAACCCCTTCTTCAAGAGCGGACTGGAGAGCCTTTTGGTCATGCTTTTGAAGTTGTTTGTAGAGAATGGTGTGCAGTGTGATTGCAGAGTTTAAGGGGAGTGAGGCAAGTTTCTGCAAAAGCTCTGAGGTCTGGGGTCGGTTTGGGCTCCTACCCTTGAAACCAGAACCGTTTGATCTGTGACACTGGCTGCAGTAAGACCTGAAATAGTGAGAGGGAAAGGGAGCATCAGTGTCTTGGACTATTGGGCTTGCTCCTTCTGGAGAGTCACAGTCAGGCTTTAGCAGAGGTTGCAGGTTCCTGCTGAGCTCCTGTCAGCTATTCCGTGCTGGTTCATCTTCCCCTGCTCTCCCCTTTTGCAGAAGTACCCAGAACATGCCATCTACAAGGTGCTGCAGCTGATGATGCGGCGAGGGGAGATCCAGCACCGCCTGCAGCGCAAAGTCCTGTACCGCATCAAGTGATGACCTCCCTGTCCCAGGCTCCAGGAGGGAGTTGCTGCTGCTTGACACCTGCCCAGGAGCAGGCAGAGTGCCCCAGGGCGTTGGAACCTGCTCCTGAAAGAAGCTTTTCCTTGGGGAGCCGAACAGCCCCAGGTCTCCATCTTGAACCAGAGTTTGGGGTGGTCAGGGTGTCTGTTGTGTGCTCTGTTGCTGTGTCATGTCCATGTTTCTTTGAACTGCAAAAGCTTTTAGTTTGTATTGAAATAAAAACTGGTATTGGTAGCTCGGGATCTTTGGCCCTGAGGGGCCGAGGGGATGGATCCCCCTCCTCCTTTGGAGGTGGTGCAGGATTTTGGATGGAAAGGTGTCCCTCCTGCCTGCCCTCAGTTATGCACTTACCCTCACTCAGGCTCCAGCCTCATGGGCAGCACCAGCAGCCCTGTAGGCAGAAACTCATTTCTCACTCAGGGTCTGTCTATTAAGGCATAAAGCCTGTTGGCACAGGCTGTCCACTTGGGCTCGGCAGTGCGGGAGGCACTTTACCCACTCCCTGTGTGCAGTCTGCTGCTTTCTTCCCCCTCAGTCAGTGACAGTGGAGGAAATGACTTGCTGTTTGTTCCCTGCTCTTTGCTAATCCCTCTTTGCCCTCTCCCCGGGCTGCAGCAGGGAAACTCTTTATCCTGCAGTGTTAAAGGGCTGTGTGAAAGCCTTGCTGGAGGCATGGGCAGAGTTCCCTGCTTGCTCCAGTGAGGATGCGGATGCAGGATAATCTCCATGAGCTATGTGCTGTCCTCCAAGTAGTCCCTGCCACCTTCATCTGTGCCCATGGCCTTGGGGAACCTCTCCTGCACACTGCCCCAGGGTGCCCTTGTGCAGCTACTCACCCTTCTGCATTTGCTGCACAACCTTGCACTCAGAAACTTGGCAGGTTTCCATTATTTCTAGCAAAGTAGTACTGGCTCTCTTAAGTGTTCTCACAAAGATGTACGGTGCTGGTACATCCCTGCCCTCGGCAGCTTGGGGCCAGCTTGGCCGTGAGAGCACTGGTGGGGGCCTTTGAAGACAGCAGAGGTGGGTGAGCAAAGCTGCTGCATGTGGTGGAGAGGCTGGTGCCCGTGTTTGCTTTCAGGCTGAAAAACCCCAGGAGAAGTTTTCACAGCAAAAGACACGTTCAGGGCCAGCAGAGGGTACCAGAGTCTTGAGGATGCTGAGCTGTGGCCCTGCTTGTGGCACTGCCTCCTAGAGGGGAAACCAAGGGGTCCCGGTGGGCTGTGGTGTGCACCCAGTCGGGCAGCTGTCACACCAGGGCTGGGCCCCACTGCAACACTTGGGGGTTCAACAACACCCCTCTGCTTCTGGGTCTTTTGAGAGGCACCTGGTGCACTCCTTACGTGGTTGTAGAGTCAGAAGTCTGGAGGGGCTCGGGTGATAGTGGGCTGGGAAAGACTGGCTGCAAATTGGAGGAGCAGCCTTCTGCTCTTCGTTCTTCAATTTTTTGGATGGGGACAGCCTTTTTGGAGGGCTGGAAGGAAGAGAAGGCTGGCCCAAAGGCTCCCAAAGGATAGGCAGGGATGGGTCTCTCATTCTGGTGATTTTATTGCCCCATATTTTTGCATGTGCCAAGCACCTCACAGTGCTTCTTGGAGCAAGCAATGCCGGGGCAAAAGGGAGCCTCTTCTTTTCCCCTTAGGAAAAAAAAGACACCTGTCCTCACAGTGCTAACTGAATAGAAAAATAAGAGAAGGATGCTGCTGCTCCACGGAGGGGATCATCTCCATGGAGGAGGAGTAGGTGAATGTGGGAATAACGAGGCCACATCCTGCCCTAGGAACCGAAGTTCTCAAAACTACCAGTGTCTATTAGAAAGCATCCTGCCCTCCTCACAAGCTCCTGCACCCCTGATCAAGCACTTTCTCTTGCAGCATCAGGAGCGGCTCTTAGAGCAGGGTCAACACAGGCCTGAGGCAGCAGCATGGTATCGTGGCTGTTTTTCTGCCATGAGCCACAGCCCATGCCGAGCTGGAGTGACGGGTCCTGCAGGTCTCTCAGCCCCTGCCACCTTCCCACAAGTACCCGTGTCCTTGCTCCGAAGGTACCTGTCTATGGTCCTTCTTTCAGAGGTGCACAAGAGCAAGGCAAACAGGGAAGTGAGTGTGGGAGTATGGGATCAGCACCCACAGCCCGCTGTCAATGCTGCCTCTGGAGGAGACTGACCCTCTGTTCCCAGGCTTGCAAAGAACACCCAGTGATGGGGCTGTGTGGAGAGAGAGAAGGGCATGGGGTAAGGGAACACAGTGCAAAGGCTTCTATTTCCATCACGTACCTTCCTTCCCCCCTTCTGTCCTTGCCTCCTTTCTTCCCTCAGACACCCCCTCATCATCATAATCTTTTTTCTGCGCTGGAGCAGTAGGACATGGCTGGATTTTGGCTGCTGCTGGCTACCAGTGGTGGTCATGTGTCATTCAGAGGTTTTAAATGAGCCATCATCTCCAGGAACATCAAGCTGTGCTGGGCGTTGGCAGGTGCGGAGGTTGGCAATTCTAATTTTTTTATGTTGTTTTCATGACATGATAGAGAGCTGAGGTAGATTTCTGTGATGGGGATCAGAATGATTGATCTCTTCGTGCCAAGAAATGTGTTGATTATATGGTATGAGGTTATGTAAGTGTACATACGACTTGAAACAACATTGTTTAGCAATTAATGCATGCAGTGTTATCACAAGGAGCGGAGCTGGGATGTGCGTAACTGGTATTGTTTGGAACTTGAGATCACTGATTAGTGCTGACTTGTGTTGAACACAGCACTGCAGGTGGAAATTTTGTGAGGAACAGCAGTTCTCAATTGGATAGGTGCATGGTGATATCTACTTGATAAGGGATTGCTGGACCTGCTGGTGAAGATGACCAGATTTTTCCTCAAATCAAATGATAACTATTTGATAAAGGACTGTCATCCTCCTGGTGAAGGTGTCTCTTTTTGATCTCAGTCGAAGTTCTGGCATGCTGAGATTTGGGATAAAGTCCCTGTCCAAGTGTCCTTAGATGACCAAAACTACTGTTCTCAAATACAATACTAACAGAGAGAGTAAAACCAGTCAGGCTTAGCCACCTGGATCTGAGCAGCGCAGCATTCCCTTAGCTAGCCTGCTGACCTGACCTGGTCCCTTCCTCACCTCAGGGCTGTCACTGGCACAGGAAGCCCCTTCCCTACCCCTGGCTTGTCTCCTTGGGAAGCACAGTTGGATGAATGTAATCACCCCAAACCAGGCAGTCACCAACAATGCTCAGGTGCCTTTGATTCAAAACTTGGGCTGTTGTAGAAGACACCGACCTCTTGCCACAATGAATTAGTACCCAAAGAACTTGCAGATTACATCTAATTCTGCATGAGATGTGTTAATCTGGGTAAGTGGATCACTCCAAAGAGATCCAGTCTACTGGGCGCTTGCTAGCATTTTTGGTTGTCCAAGCACATAGCCTTAAGCTGCACCAGGGAAGGTTTAGGTTATACATTAGGAGGAATTTCTTCATAGAAAAGGTGATTAGACATTGGGATGGGCTGCCCTGGAGGTATTTAAGAAAGTACTGGACTGGTGCTTAGTGCCATGGTCTAGTTGACATGGTGGTGTTAGGTCATAGGTTAGACTTGATGATCTTAAAGGTCTTTTCCAATCTAGTTGATTTGTGATTCTGTGAAGCTCATCAGAATATTTCTGTGAAATGTCAGTGGAGCTCCACTACTGTAAAATCCAGCAAAGCTGAGTCATCACATCTGCACCACTCAGATTTCTTCCATCTCTGTGTAGGATGAGAGCTGTTGCAATGCAGCAACATAACCTCTGAACATGTTGTGAGTGTCACTTCCTCCATAACATAAAACAAAACCGAACTGCAGAGTCCTGAGGGCTATTGCTCAAGGATGTGAGATAAACGCCGGCGAGTGGGATATGCTGATATGGGCAATGTGAGAAATAATCTCATCTGATCCAGCAAGCACCAATCTCAGACAAATGAAGCTGGGACTCCTTCCCCCTTTCTGCTGCTGACTTGCTGGACTAGTTGAGCAAGTGACTTTATCTCCTTGCCTGTTCTGGATAATAACCTTTTTGGAGCACAGATCACTTCTTACTATGATTTTGTGCAGTGCCTGGCAGAACCAGTAGGCCAATCTCAGTGGCAGAGTTTACCTGCTGGCTTAAGTAACATTAACACATTCTAGGGCTTCTCCAACCCTTGTTAGGATGAGAAATGATCTCCTGCAGGCAAAGAAATTCCTGTGATTTTCTCTGGACAATGCCAGAAAAGATCAAGAAACCATGGAAGACCATGGTACAGCAATGCTGTGCTGCCATGGCATGACCCTTTGGAACAGCACATGTGTCATGGGTCGGGGTGCCTGTGAAGTGCTCTACTGGGTGGGGGTCTCATGCTGAGTCTCAAGTCTTTTAAGTTTGGTTAACAGCCTGTATCCCCTAATTCTGGGCTAGGTTCCTTCAAAATCCAAACCCACTCATTTTCCCACAGCAGTGATGTACCAATGTCTGCTACTGCTCTTTGTCATGTTTTGCCATCCTTTTGCAACATCCTTTGGTCTTTCCTGGACACCTCTGCCGCAGGTCTCTCCAGCGATGCCAGGCAGTCCTTTTACTCCTCCTCCCCTCCACTTCATGCCTCATGCCTGCTCTCTCTTCTCATCTGCATGGTCATCCCCTCCTATTTCCCTTCCTGGCAACTGTGGTCTGTCCCATGCCACCTTACAGAGTGCTTAGCAAAAGCCTCCCTGTTTCACAGGCAGGCAGGACACCAGAGTATAACTTGCTGGATCAACTTTCAGCACTGCCTGTTAGGAACAGGACATCAAGGGACATTCCTCAGAGAACATCTCCTGGACCATCTAGTGCTTCTTGGCCATTCCTCTCCTCCTTGCCCTTCAGCTTTCACCCAGCCAAGGTGCTCCACCTCCTCTCCCCATTATTGATCTTCACCTTATCTTGCCTCTCTTTTTTATTTTTTCATAAGGCTTTTTTTTTTCTTTTTCTCAGACTTGGTGTGGGCAATTTGGCCAGAAATCCCACAGATCTCTGGCCAGGAAAGCCAGGCAGCACTGCTTTATAAGCCTTTTGGACACTCAGAACAAAAGCAGGAGCACCATCCTTCTTGCCTTGATCCCAGTACCCATGGACTGCCTGCAGAGTGGGAAGCAGGTCTGTCCACAGCTGGCCACACACTGTGTGCTCGTCAGCACCCAGCACCTCTGCAGTATAAATATGCATCTATAAATAGATGCACAGGCATCCTTCCTTTCTGGAAATCCTTCACTTGATAGAGTCTGTCAGGTGTCAAACTGCACCTGGTACTTTTTGGACTCTGACACACATGATCAAAAAGATGAACTTCAGTATTTCATTAGGACTCTCGAGCTGAGTGCACAATGTTAAAGATATTTATAAAGTTTTTAGAGAAACAGTTGACAGCTCATCTAGCATACAGGTAATATCGCTGTCCTAGACCCTTGCACCAGAATAAGGTGCACGTTCTACATTATCCGTTATCTTCCATCTGTGTTTTGTAATGAGGAGGTGTTTGGTGGCCTGCCCAGGAGTGCAGATACTGTCACTAGTCTGGGAGGTTTGCCATTCATGTGAGTCCAGCAGGTGAAGGGTGAGGGCATGAGCTGGGAAGAACAGAAGACACAGAGGAAAACAGATTTGGCAGCACCACATGGCTCTCACAAACTGCTCAGTGCCAGTGTCCTACATGCCTGATGCTCAGTCCAGATCTTTTGGCAGCACAGCTGCTGCAATGGGGGAACTACAGTGACCGATTTACCTGGCTTCTCCTGAATCAGGCAATTAAAATATCATAGTTTCCACAGTAACATCACTACTGCCACGCTGCACCAACATCACTTTACTGTACCCTATTCAGGTACAGATGCAACTTGCAGTAATAGATAAATTACATACAAAGAGGGTGAAGCTTCTGCTGTTGCATCTCTTGCACTGGAGAAAAGGGTAATGCTAGGTCAGAGAACCAGCTCAGGAGGAGAAGCCCAGCATTTGAGTCCTTCCTCTATGAGAAAAAACAGAAGATCTATTTGTTTGTGGCTCATGCTGCATACCCCAAATCCAGAGACACAATTTACAGTCGTGACCCCTTCACCTTTCTTGCTCCTCAGAGGATAAAATGGTTTCCTGTTTATTCCAATGGGCAGCTGTTGTATCCACAGGAGAGAGCAGCACTCATGGTTAATATGGCTGATGTCCAGACACATTTTGCAGAAGTTGCTTGTTTGTTTGCTGGGCTGTCCAGCAGCTGCTGAATGTCCTGCCTTTGGGAATAGGAGACTCCCAGGCAATTCTCAGATGCTAGAGCATGGGAGAGGACTTGTTTCCCCCACACTGGGATCAGCAGGCAGGGAAGAGGTCCTGAGGTCTTCTTCAACATCTGCCATGTGCTGAAGTATTTTAGGAGCTATTAGGACCTCCTTTGACTTCTTCACCTGGTTCATGTGTGCCCCAGGGATGTTCTGTGTTACCCATGGGAGAGCAGACGCAGTGCTTTGCCTCAGGGTCTCATAACCTCAGCAAATGCTGCTAGACATGAGTTGGGGTTCATAACCAAGGCTATGAAACATCCAGGACCCGTGAGGGAAAATCCCTGGAGTCAGTGCCCAGGCAAGAGAAGTCTTGGGATGTAGTCAATCCCTGAAAATATTATCACCATGGGAGTCACTCCTCAGGCTGTTTTTGTGGTCACTTGGACAGAAGAAAGTGTCCCAGGATGTGGAGGATGCAGCTCCCAGGAGGTTCTCTGCCAGACATGCCATCACCATAGGCCATTTTTGATCTCCTCCATCAACTTGGAAGAGGCAGTTAAATGTGAATGCTCATGGGAAGGAAGCATCAAAGACAATTAAATGCAAGAGAAACACAAAGCCCGTTGCCCTCTGTCTCTGTATATTTCTCTGTTGACATCAAGAGCACTTCTCACGTTTACTTTTTTTCTTTGCATCTGCCTGGCAGGGCTGTGTTGCCTGTTTATGGTTTTTAATGCTACATTGACCCAGATTTGGAACAGGCAGGTGGTGATCCAGGCAGTGGGTTTGTATCTGACTCTGCTTATGCGGTCAGCTATGAAATGCTGAAATGGAAAGAAATCAAAGTCTAATCTCCAGTGACCCATACACAGGCGTCAGAGTCACCATCAGTCTGGAACTGGGGCACTGAGGTACAGGCTGAAAAGTGGAGACCTGGCAAGAGCTGGCCTAATGAATCAGTTGTGCCCTCTGATCAAGCCATAGCTGGTACCAACCCCATATATTTACTCACTGACTTTGTTTTTCAGCGGCATGTCCTGTGTGCACCTCCAGGCTGGAAAAGATGCTGGCTCACAGGAATTGCAATAGCCAAGGGCTTTGGAGAACTCCTCTTGAAGTGGTAATTTGTTTTAAGCAAGTCATCCACCTGCTTATGACATAAAAAAGATGCGAATGGTTCTGTTCTGGGTCACAGAGTAAGCAGCAAGAGGTAGGTGAAACCTGTACAGTCCAAATGACTGTAACTTCTCTGCTAGCTAATTTCTCTGCTTTTTCTGGCCACTTTTGTGGACTCCCTCCTGTGAAGGTGACAGCAGAGCAAAAGGAGCAGTTAGAGGCTGCCTGGGGTATCACCCGGTGCTGGTGAAGGCAAGGGAAACACAAGGCTAGTGGGAGCTGCTGAGTGGGGAGACCTTGTGTAAAGCATGCCAGGGCAATCTCACTTCCCAGTCCTAAACTGGTTCCCAAACTGCTGCCTGAGTCTGTTATGATCATTGGTGGTGATCACGTTTATTGCAGCAGGATGTCAGGAAGAGTCCAGATCCAAGCCTCTCTATCTGGAAAGAAAGTAATCCCTGCTTCAGTGCATTTCAGCCAAATACGTTGACAAATAGCAGAGGTGAGGACTGTAATATGTTAGTGAGGGAAAAAGGGATTGCAGCGCTTCTCTGCAGAAGGCAAATGGGTTTCTGTTTAAGCGTAAGTTAAATATCAGAGGAATGATGATCTTACAAATGAAACATAACACCCCCAGGGGCTTATTCCTGTATCAGCCACTAATTTACTGGGTGACCTTCAGTAGTTCATTCAAGCTGTCTCTGCCTCCATCACTTTTTTTGTCAAATAAGCCCAGTGACAAATTCCTTTCTTGCAGAGGTCTTGTGGGGACTATGCATCTCCACGAGATCCGCACGGGATGCATCAAAGGCAAAGTATTTTCTCAACGAGATCTCATTTAATCTCCTCTTTAGTGATGTAACGTGGCACATTAGCTCGTTGTGCTAAGCCTGGAGCCTCCCACTCAGAGCCCATCCCACCTGCCTCACACGAAGGCGTGTGTTGCCCTTCCGCAGCCACTTCTCAGCACACTTCCTTCCTCTCCCCCTGCTTCCTTGGGTATCTTTTTAGCCTCCCTAACACCTCCTCCCTTGCCGTAGCACGCCGGTCTTCACAGAAGAGCCCTTGCCTTGGCACAGATAGGCAGAGCCAATCACTTCCCTTTAAAGAGAGATGTTGCCTCAGCAACCAAAGTTTTGAAGTTGGGCAAAGTTCTGAAAAAAAAACCCCCAACCAATTGTGATGGGAAATGACACTCGGGAACAAATGTACCACGTTGCCATGGCAGCCTGAATACTTGCACGGAACTTGGTGTTTTGAAAATATAAAAAGGCTGTGCTTCAAATGAGTCCAACTAACCTAATGCGTTCGTCAGGTAGCTGCACAATGCCAGGGTCTGGCATTTGTGTTTTATACCTGGCCTGTGAATGACTTCATCACTTCTGAAATGGAATTAACTTCTGCTCTCAGTCTGACAGACGAGTATTTGAGACCACATGTTGTTCTAGGTTGCCTGGTCTGGTATTGATCTGTTGGGTTATTTCTGTCATTTGAACTCCATCAATTCTTGGTTGTCTTGGTTTCCACATCTGTGTTTCATCTGTTATTTCATTTGGTGCACTTCTGTGTCTCAGGGTCTGGGCTAAAAACAGCAGGTGATTTGTTCAAAAATACGAGTCCTCTTGCTAGTCCCACAGTCTTTCTTTTGAGCCATGAGGTGCGTGAGTGGCTTTCCGGGGCCACAGACTTTTTCATTCAGCTCTGTGAGCTGAACCAAACATGATTTTTCTCCATCAGCTAGACGCCCTCTCCTAATTACGGTGAGGAAGAGGAATAATCAGCCTGAAGTTATTCTTTGCCTGTTAGACAGACTCACTTTGCAAACCCAAATGTGAACTGAATTCCTCTCAGAGTCTGTAAGACCATCCAGACCTGGAGTTCATCACCATTTGCCCTAGAAAGGCCTGAGTCTCGTTTGGCCACTTCTTGGTAGGGCTTCCTGTGACCTGGGAAGTAAGAGCAGAAGGAGATCAAGAAATTGAATTTTGGTGATCTGTTGTTGTTATTCTTCACTATCTAAGGCAGCCAGCCCTCTGGTAAAAGCAGTGTGGGTAGGAAAAGGACTGTGACATGCAGCAGGGAAACAGGCACTGGTCCAGTGCTGAGAAGACTGAATCCCAGACGATTCACAGAAGGAGGCAGATTCTCAGTATTTAGCTGAGAAATAACTTGGAGTGCTGACACCACGTTTCATTCCTTGCTGGTGAGCCCCTTCTGAAAGCTAAGCATGAGGACAGCTCTCTGAACTGGCCAGAGCGAACGTACGACCTTGGCAAAGTCAGCCTTGTTGGCAGAGAAACCCCTCAGCTGAGAACCCACCGTACCATGGGTGCAGCGAGGCCAGAGATGGACCCCCACGTGCCAGCCTGGGCTGAGTGCACAGAGCACGGTCACAGGAGGGCTTCCCGCCCTCGGCTGGGCCGCAGCTCGGAGGTCACGTTCCACCATCACCTGTGACTCTTGTTTACCCCTTGTCCACTGGAGTGTGTTTCTAACTGCCCAACCCTCCCTTGCATCAGATCATCTGGGGTTCTGATTCATCATCCTCAGCGTCCTCTCCGTTGCCCAGGGTGGTCCAATGCTGGCTGCTCTTACTTGTAGGCTGTGTGGGAGTGACCTAATTTGGAGAAATTGTGGAAGAAGCATTAGGAAGCCCACAGGGAATTGGGAATTTCTGTGCTCCTTGGCAGAAGCTCAAGCCATGTATCCATCCCCTGCAGCTCCTGGGCACTCTTCCCTGGGTCATCTACTCTCCTGGTCCATGTATGCATCTCACCCCAAATGCTCCTCTCCAAGGAGACAGTTTATCTCAAGTGCTTTGGAGAGGGAGTCACTGTTCCTAATTACTTGGTGGTACAAAGGTTTCCAGTCTCTCCTTTTCATCTGACAGTTTTATTATGGAAATTTTTTTACTTTGGGCTCTCTCCTTTGTGTTTTTGTGTGGCATTTACAATAGGGGCTCTCGAGTGCTTGCTCTCAAGCAGTTCCAGTGAGAGACTGGCTTCAGACAAAACACGCAGCTGCCTCCGAGGAGGCAAGCAGAGAAATGCCAGCTGTTCGGTAAGGACACACTCTGCTCAGTCCCAGCTCCCCAGCCTTGGTTCCTACACCTGCCTTTTCTTCTCTTGGCCTCTACTGCTGCAGCAGACTTGAGGGAGGGGACCAGTCCCATGCCTGGTGACAGGTTCCTCCTTGCAGCTGTGCTCTGCCCATGATATTTGGGGCTGCGGGGCTATGAGCTTCATCCCTCACGGAACTCCTCTCTGCCACTCCACTGTTTCTTATCTACTGTTTGTACAGAGCCATGCCAATAGATGGAAAGGTATGGTATGTACCCAGCAGATGAAGATGGGATCTGGAAAATAAATGGAAAGAACGTGAGCTCACTCTAAATATTCACTTCAAATGGATCCCTTGATCTGAGCCTCTTGAGGTCTGATGCAGTTTTGCTGGAGACTGATGCCACAATTACTTCATAAAGAAATTGTATAAAATCCATAATCATCAGTACATTTGGGTTGTGCCAGTTTACTAGACGAATAAGTGCTCAAGCCTACAGCAGCCCCATTTAGGAGGTTTATTTTGTGCCATGAGGGCTAAATATATTTCTGAGCCACACACTTTATAGACTTAGACAGAAACCTCTTCTCAATCTACATAAGAAAAAGTACAGAGAAGCATCATTAACCAAAATTGAAGCATTGCCCTGCCTGTGATCCTGTCCACCACATTTTGTTATTTTACACGGAATGGGTCTGTCTCCTCTGTGTGTATATGGTATAAGGGTATCCCAGTCTCCATGTGAGAACATGACATTGGAAGTAGAATGTGTGTGCCCCAGCCCAAGCCAGTCAACCTGCCCCAGCAGTGGAGGCTTTCAGGGAGTGGGATCTGTGTAGGGTGTTCAGACAAGGAGTGAAGGTCTGTTTCACGTTATATTAGTGTTTTTTGCTGGTGTCATAGTTTCTATTAGTAGGGATGAGTAAAGTTGAATTGGTGGGAATGAAGCAGAACTAGTTTCCTAGAGAAGTCCCAGTGGATCCGTAGTGGTTGCTTTGCTAATACTTTATTGCTCAGAGTTGACTCACTCTGTCCAGAGGGGGCCTGATCAGTAGTGGCAGAAGCTGCCTTGCAGGACAGAGCCTGGTGACGTGGATTTTTCCCAGGATGGTGAAGATGGCCACGGTGCCATTACCTCTGACAGCTCCTCACAGGACCTGTCAGGAAGGTTTCTGCAGTGTGGCTCCGTGGTTGCCTGCAGTTTTGGTGCTTGGGGTTTGATATGTGCACAAGTTTTTTTGTGTGTGCACTCATCTGTAAGTTGTAAATTACTGTGCTGCTCAACCAAAAGACACTGTAGCTCCTTCTCAACACCCTTGAGAATGGCTGGCTGAAAACACTAGCAGCATAAATATCCAGGGAGACCTGCACTTTCCCACATCCAAAAATAGGAAAACAGCTCCAATTTCTCACCATACTTAATTTTTCTTCTTTAAAAAAAAAGGGGAGGCTTGAGAGTGAATGAATTCCTGCTTTCTGGTCTCAGCAAATGGCAGAAACCACTGTTTATAGTGTGTGTACAGATGTGCAGAACCAGCCCCAGTGCCAGGGCTGGAACATGGCCCTGCCACCCCCAGTCTGCTGAACTGTAACTGCAGGAATTTGAATAGAAACTCGGGGAAGGAGGAGAGGGAAGAAGGAGCTGAAGGTCACACAGGATTTTGGTACATGTCTGACAGAGCAGAGAGGGTGGCATCATTGACAGTGCCAGAAAGCAGGAGAAGGGGCAGATGAGGGAAGAGAGATTAGGTGTTGGTTAGCAGGAGCTTCTCCTGGAAATTTGCTCTCCACCTAAAAGCTATCAGTCCTCCAACAAGGCATGCTGTGACAACCCCGAGGCAGTAGGACTGGATACATCCCAGCTCCTTGCAACCAGGGCAGAGCTGTTCCTGTGCCCCAGGAGAGGCAGGGCAACTCTTCCTGCTTGTGTGCATCCCTGGCGGCCTCTAGCTTGGCTGTGCACTGGTCTGGGCTTCACCTGTGACCCTTTGCTAACACCCAGTGTGAGATGCAATGGTAAAATGGGCTTTCCAGCAACTTTCCTCAGCAGAGCTCTCATCCCTCACACCAGGAGGGCCAGCAGCTCCTCTCAGGCTTGCACCCAGCCCCGAGCCTGAAGGTACTGCTGCTTTGAAGAGACAGTGGCAGCATATCTCCCACATCCAGAGGAATGTGCAGAAGACAGCAGAAAGAGATGAAAGCATGTTGATTAACACCCAAGACCACCTGAAATCAGAAAGGAGGCAGGAAGCATTATCTCTGAGTATTGAGGCCATCAGGATGGAGCTGGAGTACTGCTGAGTGGAGCAGGCAAGGACAGGTATACAGAAATAAATGACTCACTCAGAAAAAGGTCAGCCACACTTGATTTGCCAGAGCCAATTTGTGGTGAGCGTGCAGGCTGTGACACGCAGCAGTGACCACTTTCAGATGATTCGTTTTGAGGCCACCGTGAATCCCCCTTCTTGGAAACCATTGCCCTGAGAGCTTTCGGGCAGCGACGTCTCACCCTGAGGAGGGTGGATTTCAGCAGAAGTGGGATGGAGGGGGGCACAGGCAGGGGTCTTTATTGGCAGACAGACCTGCTCAGCAAATGGAAAATTTTAGTGAGATCAAAAAAATTAGGGTTTTTTTTTCAAAAGTTCATGTTTGTATTGTTTGCTTTCTCACAGAGAAAAGAAAAATGCTGGGATTTCAGAAGGAAAAAAAAAACCAAACTTTAATTTTCAATACTTCATTTTCTACCAAATCACGGAGTGGAAATTGGTGAAGATGGCTTTATGAAGATGGATTGAATGAAGATTCATCTTGGAAGGAATAAAATAGGTAATTTCTAAACACATTAAGGGAAAAGCAAGATGCTTTTCCACAATGTTTTGTCATGCTGTGTCCCATGTCTCTCTCAGTTTGCACAGAGGGTCATTCCATGAGTACTCACTTAGGACACCCTTTGGTAACATCATCCTCTCAGCAGGATTGTCCTGGGACAGTTCAGATAATAGAACAAAACATTTCTTCTAAAAACAGCTCCCAGGCAGTCTCTGGGCACTCTCAATCTGATTATGTAAGTGAGGTTTGAATACAAGATGTGATTTGGTCATTACAAACTCCCATTCTTAAATAAATTTACATTGGTGTTTCACAGGAATGTTTACTCCTGCTTCCCTGAGTTCCAGACATTAAACAAATGGGTTTTGCTTAATTAAAAGCACTCCGCAGGGGTGCTCCCTTAGCTGGGAGATGGGAGATGAAGAAAGGAAACAAATGGGGAAAAACGAGATGTATTTCTTCTTCTCTTGGAACTGCAGACCTGTGTCAGCATCTCCCATTCCACAATTTTTTTAATACATGGGGTTGTTTGGTTTCAGAGTTAAAAACCCATAAAGCAAACCAATTCATTTTAAGTTTCCCATATGGATCTCAGAAAGAACAAGATATTCCTTTGTACTGCAGCACAGTTGGGAGTCTTCAATTTTTCTTTTTTTTTTTTTCTCCGTTTTTTCTTTCCCTTCTCTAGCAGGGTAGAATGTGTTTCTGAAGGGTCTTATACCTCTCTTTCCTGAGCAGGAGTCCCTGTTCCATGGCAGAGAACAAGTCCAGTTGAGAAGGGGTCAGGACATTTAGGGACAAGGGTAGTTTACATGCCGTACTCATGGCAGAGTGCTCTCCGGAATCCTGGCTCCTGAAGGGATGGGAGCCCTTACAACTCTGTAATTTCCAAAGCAGGTTCGTGTGATTCATGCCAGTGGAGCTAACGTGAACGTAAGGTAAAGAAAGATGTGGCGATACAAGCCTGAGATCCAGCTTTCTTTTGCCTCTTCCAGCAGGCAGTTTTGCATAAGGAAGAGTACAGCATGCAGGGTAAGTCTTAAGTGGTGCTGCTTCAGAAGAACCCTTCTGAAAATCAGTAGTTACGGGAATTCCTGAGCCAGGAGATGCCTCTGGGTGACTGTGTTTAATAATCACTGAAGAAGCCAGTTACAGCTACCACAACACCTCATCAAGAATTTCTACTGAGCAATAATGAGCATTTTTTGCCAAGATCCAGAGAGCTTTTAGTGCTGTCATTTTAACTACATTTTTATACTTGACAGTTTTCAAAACACCATAAAATTATACAAGGGTGAACTGAATGCTGTTCTGCCTATGTTGGATTGTGAGGTGGAGCTGAATTTGGTGTTTCAGGTTAGCCTCTGTATTGCTAGACAGATAAATACTCCCAGCACCCTGATGATGAGCAAAAAAGCCTCCAAATCATAAAGGAAACTGAGAAAACAAATAACTCTCAACTCTGTTATTATTTATAAGATGAGAATATTTCCTATTCTTATGAAATAATGTGCAAAGCTATTTTCGTAGAAAACTTTTGCAGACCATCTCCGTGCTGAATTCTATGACCAAAAAAGGGTTTCTTGGTGTTTCTGAACTGCTTTTCCTAAACCTAGGTAGCATATAGGATTTTTCACTGATCTTAGACACTTATTTGGCTCGAGAACACACAGAAAGTCACAGTGTTCTGGAGCCAAATGGTGTTCCTAGAGATCTCCTGGTACTGGGCTTACCCTTTCATGCAAGCAAAGGTTACTGTGGAGCATTCACCTTATGAAAACATTCCTAGAGTGATGGAAGAGGAAAAAGTTTAAACAGCTGTTGAGAAAAGAGGGTTATGCAGGAATGAAATATTTCACATAATAAGCAAAACTTAAGAAGTAAGCCAAACACTTAGGAATAGCAAAACAACAGAAAGAAAAGCAGAAATATTTTTAAATACATCAGTGCATCCTCATAGAGATGCCCTTTTTACAACCTAGTGCCATTGGATTTGTTCTCTCCCTCACCATTTAAGGAGCTCCTTGCATTTTCTGTGCATCATTGCAACATTGATCCTAGCGTGCGATGAGTAATTGTGTTTTCTTTTAGTGAAAATCTACAGCCCCCAGCTTGGTTTCCGTAGCCATGTTCTTGAGAGTGTGCCTGATATTGTTCCACTTATTCATTAATAACATGTGTTGTGGCTTTTTCTGATGTAAACATTTGCCAGGCTTTCATTAAGTTTTTAATAAACTTGTCCACCACCACATACATTAAAATGAAAAATTATCAATGACCCCTTTTGCAAGTCATTAATGATGACACGCAATTTGGCTGATGAATCACGAGTTTGCTGTAGATTTAGGCTATGTTTGTGTCCATCTCAGTGGAGTCTGTCCCCTTCTCCATGGTAACTGCTCTGCCTCTGACATCACTAGCCAAAATAGAGCATGGAGGTTATAAAATCCTGAGGGGGTGTGGGGTGGGGAACGGTAGAGACAGACAGAATGAAAATACAATTCAATAAAGGAAACTTCCTTAACGCTTCAGTCACCAGACAGTGCCCCGTGCATCGATCAGGCAAAAGATGTCTGAAATGTGAGAAATGGAGATATCAGAATTCCAGAGCCGGAGATTTGCGTGAAGTTATTGAAACAACTTGGAAAGCAAAACAATCTGGTTTGGACTTTTTGGACTGAGTCACGAAGCACTTTATCCATATTATTTTCTTTTTTAGCATCAAAAATCTTCTTCATCACAAAGAGGGTAGAGAGCCTGATGTGGGAGTCAAAAAAGCTGTTTGACAGCTAGGGAAAGCCCCAAGAGCAGGAATCACAGAATAAATGTACTAAAACTGATGCCAGTACCACTCAATCTTTATCACAACTTTTATCTGTAGCCTGGGATGCTGCTTTTCTAAAACCCAGACCCCAGAAGCCATGAACTAGATGACAAATAAAGAAAGAAAAAAACAAAAGGCAGACTTTTTAGGTTAAAAGAGACAAATATAGCAAAAGAGACCAACATGGAAATTCAAAACCAGAAGGGAAAAACAATGAACCCAAGGTTACTCAGCCATTAACATTTCATAGTTCAAAGTAGAGCTGGGAATTTCCTAGGCCCCAGTTTAGTGTTCTGGAGCCATCAGTAGTGCAATTCGGATGCCAGTGCAGGACAGGATTGCTTAGAAGGTGTAATGTGGGCTGGGGGGAGACAGTGGGCATGGGGAAAGGTCAAGAGAATGGGAGGAAGTTTAGGCTGATCTCTGCTCATTTGGACAGGGCTGTTAGTCTTGGGAGGGTTAAGTGTTTCCAGAGGAATGGAAACTCAGCTCGAGCCTTGTCAGAGCTCTGACGTGACAACACATATAAAATAAACACCAGTGGAGTGCTAAGATAATGCACACACACCAGGTCTGTGCAATGTCGGTATCATTTTAGATCACTTCATAAAACTGTTATCCCTTTTTGACTTGTATTTTTAGCCAGTTTTAAACGTCCTGAGGACTGTTTCATTTAGGAGAAAAAAGCTAATAATGGAGTCCTATATTTTATTATTGCAGCCCTGCTTTATTTACACTGAAGTTGTATGAAACCCTCTTTCTTTGGACAAAACAGGAAAGAAACAGCAGGAAACAGTTTCTTTTTCACATTTCTGAGGCAGCATTTAGTCCCAAAACCTTTTTCTCTATGTTCTTTCATTCCTGTTTTCCCTTTCTCAGTGCCAGCTTTTTTTCCCCCCCTCATAAACCAGATGTAGCAGAGGTTTTGTTTATTTTTACTGTAATAAAATGTCTTCTAGGAAATTTAGAAAGTAAGTTGTGCAGTGAACAGCAGAAAGAATGCAATGTGAGTTCCCGTAAATTTGTCCCCACTGTCCCTGTCTCTATATCCTCTCAGCCCAAACGACACAGACAGTGATCATGTGGCTGATACCCATTTGCAGTTTGGCTTGTCTGCATGCCGAACAGGAAAAATCACTGTTAAATTTATGCTGTGGCCTTCCCCTCAGCACATTCCTAGCTTGAATATCTTCACTTGTTCTTTGGTTTTCATGCAACTTGTAAGAATTTGTTATGTTTGAGGCTTTCATTGTAGAAACTAGGGAGACTGATGGCCAGACTGCATTGTCTCATGTCTTATTTCCTTAGGACAGCCAGATGAAAAACAATAAATAAATCCACCTTTTTTTTTTTAAATCTCAATGAAATAAAGAAAGAAAGAAACAAAAAATGAGTGAAACAGAGAGGAAGAAGGAGGGAGGGAGGGAGGGAGGGAAAAGTATGGTGAACAAAGGAAAAATTACATTTTATGATAATGTGAGGGGGGAAAGAAGAAGACAGCAAGTAATTGAGAAGAAATAAAGAATCAAAAGTAATCTACACAATTCAGGTAAAGGAATTTTACACTGCTTATTTTGTAAAATGAATTTAAACTGCCTTGCAAATATAGGTGCAATTAAATCACGTTTCTCTCTTAAAGACAAACATTAAAGGATTAAAGAAAATTTAGTTATGCCATCTGCAGAAACAGCTGTCAAGTGTCAGCTGTTTCTGTTTATTTTGGTGAATCTGAGTGAGTTTGGACCATTGAATGTATGCACACCATATATAATAAATTATATTAAGAGAATGGGTGACATGATTTGGTCCTTTGCCAGGTGCTTAAACATACATGTTCCAAAATGCTTTTGGCTGCAAGGAGGGATGTTACACTGTGGTCAGAGACCCAGAGCTGAGGTTGGGACTGGTGTTCAGCAGGACCCAGGGCAGTGGCAGGGGGCTGTGGAAGAGAGGCAGGAAGTCCCAGCCTGGGTTCGTAGCTCAGCTCCAGCTCCATGGGGTGCAGGGCCAAGGCACCTCCAACCACCACTTTGGGCCCTCTGGCCCCTTTGAGATGAAGGTCTCCCAGATCATGCAGAATACCTGCTGCCACATGGCTCCAGACCCAAGACAGGCAGGCACAGTGTGGCCAGCCACCCTCCCAGCCTCCTAATCCATGTAGCGAGGAGCATCCCTTCTTGCCTCTGCCCCTCACTGTCACCTGTCCTCCTTCTGGCACGGCGGCTGGCCCTGCTCAGCAGAGACTGTGTCACCCTCTGATGGAAACACTCTGCTTCCTTCACGGTCATGCACCTGTGAGACAGGCTGCACTGGCATTAGCAAGGGTGTGCAGAGGTGTTGTAGGTGGTCACTGGTGCACGCCCACCCAGGACAATGTCTTCGCTTGCTCCAAAGCCCAGGTGAGAACCTGGCACAGAGCAGGAAGGGGAATGCAAGCAAACATCGTGGGGTGATTCAGATGTGAGCAAGGCAAGCCCAGAGGCACAGACATTAGCTCAGGGGTGATGAAGAAATGTCACTGTCCCTTTCCAGATCACTGTGTTTCACAGGTAGGCAAATGCTGCAAATGCCAAGTGCAGAACTCCTGCCTCATCTTCTCCTCCAACTTGGACTTTCACCACGCTGTTATGCATGGCCTGAGCTGTGCAATTCATCACCGTGCTGGAACCACTCGGTGGGCTCACAGAAAGCTGCACCTAGCAAAGAGTAATGGAGCATACCAGTATTTTTAAATTAGTGAAGAGGAGTGGCACAGATGACAAGAATCAGCCCGAGAGCCTAGCCCCAGGTAACACCACAGCTGGATCCAGCTGAAGGAGCACAGAGATTTTACGGGTACACCTCCAGGAGCAAGCAGGCAGGCTGGATACCCTGTTAATGTAGAGATGGAGCTCTTTTTTCTAGACTGATCAGCTAGTGTTGCTGCCCATTTCAGATGAGGGGCAGAAAATGTTTCGCTCTTTGGGTTCAACTGTCCTGTTGCTCTTCTGTGTTTCAGATAAAGCGTTTTTCAGGACGCTCAATTTTGTGCTGATATGGCTGGTGCAATCATTGGTACAGAGCTTCCTGGAGGCCTGAGCAGCTTCATCAGGTCCCCATGTCCCACAAGAGCTTCCAGAGAGGGAGCTTCCGACTACTGCCTAAATTGTCAGTCTCTCCCTTGTCCTGGGTTAAGCTGCAGATATGTCAAATGACGAGTGTGGGTTTTCCCCAGCCATGTGACAATGAATAAACCCTGCCTGTGTGATTCAGATCGTGCAGATGCTGTGTGATCTGAGCGAGGATGCAGGGGCTGATGCGTAGGTTGGAAGAAAGTGGAAGAACCTGCAAACTGGTGTCCTCCTTATCAGGCGGGGAGGCTGGTGCTGGTTGAAACACAATTTTTGTTTTCTCCAGAAGTGGTTTTCTGTGCCATATTGCCTGTGCCCTGAAGTTTGATTAAGGAGACATACAGTGATTCAGGTTTCACAGGCGTTCACGTTCGATTTCAGCACTGTGGGCCAGGTGAGAAAGATCGGGTGGGTCCTGACAGAGTCCTGCAGGATTCAGATCTAACAAGGAAATGACAAGGAAGGCAGTGAAATGATCTTAACTGTGGAGTTTAAAGATTCCCTGGTGATTTTTGGCAGCTGTACTCAGTCATCCCCTGTAGCAACAGACACATTTCTGAGCGTGGTGTGGAAACGGTGCTGCTGCCTGGTTGTGATGAGCACTCCTTGCTGTGGAGGGCCAAGTGCTGCTTGGCTGTGGGGAAGGTGCTTTGGGAGGCAGGGGACATCTGCCTGCTCATAGGCAGAGGGTGTGATACAGTATGATAGCACGGCTCACTGCCATTGGACCCAAGTTGTAGCTGTTACTGCAGATAATTACAGGTGTTTCAAGTTTGTCAGTGTGCTTTTTCCAGAACTGTGTGTCTTAGCACATTTCAAAAGAAGCAAGCAACCCACAATAAGCATGCTAATTAGCAAGCGGCAGTGATGAGAGACACCAAAGAGATGCTGGAGGAAAAAAAAATGCCACAAATGGTTCACAGGATTGCGCATTTCGGCTCTCAGCCAGATTCAGACCCTGCAGTCAGACTCCTGGCTTAGTGGGAGGGCATTTCCAGCCTTTGAAGTCACATTTTCTGCTGACACCTTTGTGTGGTGAAGAGGAGCCCACACTGCAATCCCTGATGTGCAGAATGGGATGCAGATGGGATAGCACAAGTCACTGCTGTGACAGCAGAGCAGTGACAGCCTGCAAGCCCTGGGGCGGGCAGGCACCGGCTGGGGATGCGGCACCCGGGCTATGGCTGTGCCTGTGGGTGCTGCTGGCTGCCCTTTGTCACCCTTGCTTTGAGCAACAATGCCCTTGGTCAAGCCAGGTCAGGCACATGCCCTGCACAGCAGGTCCAGGTTGGAAACCTGACTCCAGGGAATGCCAGGAGGCTGCTAGGACTGTTCCTGGCTGGAGGAAGTGGCACCTCACTTCAGAAATGAATCACATATTCTTCTCTTTCATATAAACCTATAAACCACTTAAAAGCCGTCCTTCTTTGCCTTCATTTTCTGGGCTCTCTCCCAAGTGATTTCTCAGAATTTCCATGAAAATTAACTCCCAGCATAATGGAAACAGAATTAAAAAATACAGTCCATCTTTTTTTCTTGATGACCTCAGCTTTTTTAAGGTGAGAGTGTCATGATGGATGAGTGAGGAAGTTCATTTCCATTTTGATTTCAAACTTCAATGGAGTGGGTCACCCTCTTCATTCTCTGAGTGAGGCATCCTGCTGAAAGCTGTTACCTCTAGGCTTGGCTGCATTAAAAGTGCATTATATTAACTTGAAATCTCTTCATGTTCTATTTAAACTCTAGGTATGCCTACCGGGTGGATTTTCAAAGGCTACTGTTCGCCCAGCAAAGCCAATCTGTCTCAGGGAGCTGCCCTTGTTGCCAAAGATGAAAGAAGCTGTACAAAATTCTGTTTAAAATGGTAAAAATGGCTTGGACTGAGTGAAAGAGGATCCTTCTTAGTGTGTGTTTTCAGTGGGCTGAATAGTGGAGAGGTAGAGGGGATTGTTTGGGTCAAACTGAAGTAGAAATTTTTACATATATTTTTCTCAAAATAAACAAGTGAAAACCTGAAAGAAAAGGTGCTTCAGGTCATCCTGAGGCCTTTTTGCTCAGGCCAAGAGAAAACATTGTCTTCTGAATCTTCTGCAAATCTTTTAATTTTTTTTTTTTTAATACAAAACTGCTAGTCAACTATCAAAACCCACTGTTTTGGAATCTGGTGATTGGAATGCTGTTTGAAAGTCTGAAGTCAGTTGGAAAATCTTTGATGTGATTTAGGATTTTCCAAAATGGAACATCTCATTTTGCACATGTCTAAGTGACATCGCATGGCATTTTCAAAATTCCTCCTTCTCTTCACAACTTTTTTTTTCCCCAGCCAAAATTATTTGTTGATTTCAACCCAGTTTTGCAAGTAGTTCCATTTAGTGCTTGTCAAAACATTTTTCAGATGATCTAGTTATGCTAGGGTGAGAGGCCAGGAGGAGACATGGGATAAAGGAACAGAGGGCAGCAGTGGGAATGGTTGAGCAGGGGCACAGCTGGTTCTGGCCACCATCCTTGGCGTGGATACTTAAATTCAGCAAATGGGGTGTCACATCCAGGGCACCGCTCAGGGAAGAAGAAGTGGGAGGAAAACCTGGAGTGCAGAAGGCTCCAGGAGAAGCTCTGAGGCAAAAGAGTGAAAGAGTTAAATGGAACAGCCAAAATAAACCATGAATGTATTCTCCTGTGACAGTAAGGGCACGCTAATTCATCACAGCTCAGTAAGGAACCGAATGCAACAAAAGTGATTTAAAGCAGACCCAGAGTCTATGAAGATGGGCATGCAGAGGGTTAACCTCAGCCAGCTGAGCAACGTCTTTGTCTGAGCTGGCCCAAACAGGAATGGAGAGAGGGTGAAGTCCCAAATGGTGGCTCGAATTTTTTGCCCGTTAGACTGCCAGTACTAGTAGACTGAGTACTGTGAGCTCTCAATCTCACTTGCACTAAAGCAGGTGGTGCTTGCATTCCTATCCCTATGGTGGCTACAGAAACCAAGCCCCTCAATGCCCAGACACACCCTGGAGTGGGAGATGCGAAGTGCTGGGTACTCTCCGTGGTTCCAGGTGAACAACGCACTGAAAGCACAGACGATGTCCCCCAAATTCACCTCTACCCTTGGATAACACCACGGTTCTTGAAGGTAAAACCTCTGTGTTCAGACACTGGCTGGGTTTCTTCCCAGCCCAGGGTTTGAGCCGGCTCCCCACGGTCAGGTGGCAATGCCAAACCGCTGGGACGCCGCAGAGCCGAACCGTGAAACACAATGGGGCTGCCTCTGCGGGCAGCAAAGGAAAACTGAGACAGGCGCACACTGAAATATAAAGATCAGGAAATCTAGGACAGACTTTCAGGAAACAAGTCTTAAAAACTTGCAGTCAGCTTTCCCCTCTTCTCTTTTTCAATGATGTCCTGGTTATAGGAGTAGAGTGCCAGTTTAGCGCTATGGGAGTGTAGCGAAACTGTATTCTGCTCCCCTCTGGGTCATTTCTGATAGCTCCTAATGATGGGGGGTTTGCAGGAGCTGTCCAGTGCACACCTGACACCTCAGGCTACAAGCTGGGTGTTTAATGAGATAATGAAAAAGAGGCAAACTCTGCAAGGCAGAGTTCGTGCAAGTGTCGTGCAAGGGTCGTGTTTCTTTTTCTTCACAAATGACTCAGCTGTGATAACTCCCTCCGGGGAAGCACCAGCACAGTTACACCCATCCTGAGGGAATCATCTCTTCTCATGGGCCATAATGGACTCAATGCCACCAGCAGAATAGGCAGCTGCAAGGATTTAGACCATCAAGGACTCCCAAAGAACCCCATGACTCACAGGATTACATCATTCCATCGTGAAACTCCCTCTCCTGGGGGAGGTACTGAGCACTCCCACCTGAATCTGAAGGTATATAATCTTAGGGTTTGGAGACCTGGGACACCACCACCACTCGATGGATCCAGAGGAGGACCAGAACTTCCACAGGACTGTAACCACCACTTGATAGGATTGTGGCTGCCATCCTGACTGACAGGGTGCCAGGTTGTACTTTGACTTTGTGGGTTTAAACCAGTTTTAGCTCTGTATTGTTACATTTATTGTAATTGCTCTAGTAAATTGTAACTCCGGCCTGAAATCTCTCTTAAGGTAAGTGAGTGGGGTTAATTTCTCCCACTGGTTCACTTTCAAACCAGAACAAATGGCCATCCATCCCTCTGTGCTGCTTAGAGACAGAAGCATCTGGGGGGGCAACACAGCACTGAGATGCCACAGTAGTTTGAGCCAAGCAGATCTTCTGGGCCCATGGGGACCTGTCCTCCCTTCTATTATTTACATCTTGGGCTGGCTCCCATGGTAAACTACCCTGGATCTGTTTCTCTTCATGTCTGTATTTTTCTGTGATATTTAAGGAGAAGAGACATCCATGGGAAAGAGTACTCACCCACAGGGCTGGGGGAGGCCCACATATTTTAGATATTCCTCAAGGATACAGAAAATATCTAGGGATAAAGGAAGCCTGGCAGCTTTGGACTTTTGCAAGCAGTGGTGGTGGGAGCCACGACAATAGAGGCTGGTGATTAAAATGTGAAACTCAAATTGCCTCACTCTCACTTATAGGAGGCCAGGTGTCCCATACCTCGTGTGTAGAACATAATACTTTGGCTATTTCCTTCTCCAAAGCCCTCCTGGGCCAGATGGAGCTGAATGTCCTGAGTGTCTTCTGATTCATGCTGCCTGAGTGGGAGAGGCACTGCAGTGCCACACTGCCACAGGAAGTACAGCAGCCTCCACAGCTGCTGCTTCCCACTGCAGCCCCTTCCCCATCCTCCCTGATATGCTGGATATGTCTGTCACTGCAGAACAGGATCACTCAAGCATTACACAGGAGGATACTTGAGAGATCTGGGCAACGGCGATAGGGGGTTTTTACAGAAAGAAGGGGGAGCAAATAGTACTCATCTCTCCAGAGCTAATTGGAGAGAGTTATTGCAAGCTCTTGTTTCTCCTCTGCATAGAGGAATAATAATGTAGATCCTCAGCTAGAGTAAATCAGCATTGCTGCTCAGCACACACAGCAAGTTGTTCTCGCACTGTCTCCTCCGTCAGTAAACTGAGAGCATCTTTCTCAGCTCAACATGAGACCAAAATCCTTAAATCCCTGATGGCGCCATTGATCCAGTTGCTCTCTCTGACTTTGGCTATGTCCTATATACTCTGCCTTCAGTTCTCTGTTTCTCATGGGTGCCCTTTCATTTTATGAATGCTCTTCCAGTGAAAACAACAAAACAGGTAACGAGCTCTTGGATATGCTCAGAAAGGAAGAATGACTCCACCGTGAGGGCCACACCGTGTTCAAGTCTTTGCTATAGGCTCCCCAGGCTTCTCAGCCACAAAAATGGGGTTAATAAAATAAGCATCTAAGCTCCTCTGGCTTTTAACCCATGAAAATTATCTCCTGTAAAAATATCAACTGCAAACACAGAAGTGCAGTTCTAAAGAATGTTGGAGAGTCCTAACACCTTCATGCAGTTTTCACCCCATCCTCCAAGTACTTAAGTGTGGTTCTGTCCTGCCTGGGTGGTGCAGAGGCAGAAGGCTCCCTCAAGCAACAGCTGGAATGAGGAGTCAGGCTGTGCAGAGGTCGGTGTTGTACAAGGCTGATCTCTAAAGTGGGAGGAAGCAACACTTGGTTGGCCCTTGGCTTAGGGTGATGTCAGAACACCATTGCCTCAGTGGGGGAAGGAGACAGTATAGGCCCCAGCCTGACCAACAATTGCTTGGAAATGTAGAACTGAAGAAGGATTAGATAGCACTGTGTTCTGTATTTACAAGCAGGGAAATATAGGCAGGGAAAAAAAAAAACCTGACAGAAACATGTCAAGGTTAGAATGAAATATCTAAGCAATGTATTTTTAAACAAAGTATAAAGATCTGGCGGTAAATGTAGAAAGGTTTTGATTCTAACAAAACAGTGCTGCACTATAGGTTAGCTGATTCTTTGTCTAATCTCTTAGTTTAAATTCACAAAGGGACTCTTTGTCATGGCAGCAGCTGCAGGCACGTAAGACCAGCACTGCCATGGATCCAGGGTATCCCTTTCACTAAAGCAGAAAAGTCACAATCCCCAGCAGCCTGTCATGGGTACTTCTGGCACACAGCAGACTCCTTCATTTGCAGATTTGACTCACTAAGTTGGAGGAAAATCAGTCCAACCACAAAATAAAAATGGTTCGTCTCCACCAAGGTACTGAGTGGATCTGAGCTCTAGCATGGGAAGGACAAGGACTTGTGGATGGGCTGGTTTGGTTCAGAAGAGGATGAGATGAGGGCACCAAAGATCACAGGGATCTCTGGAACACAGATTTTAGGGGGAAGATGAATGGTCAGAAGTCCAATGTACCAGAGGTCACATTGTATAGGAGGTTTGATTCCACCTCTATCCAGGACTTTCATGTATACAAAGGACATACATTTTAGGCCCCCTGCCTATCTCCACACAAGACTTCTGCTCTATTACACATTCCTTCCACCTCAGGGTACAGTATGTGCCTCCAAGTTATTCTGCCTAACTTGGTTGTATCCCTTCCAGGTTTGTCCTCTGCCATCCCGGGATATTTCAGCTGCTATCGGTGAGTATTAAACTCTATTTTCAATAGCAGACTGAAGGGATTTTTCTGTCAGATACAGACTTATTAACTTTTGTTGGCATGGTGTTTTCCATTCCTCTTACCTGAGCATCGACTTGATGCTCTCACTTTACCCAGAATAACAAAGAAACAGCTCTGCTGACTTACTGTGCAGAACCATTAGAGCTGAACTTCTCAAACAGAAATGTCCTTAGGGCACTTTCACAAGCTTTTAGAATCCAAGGACCAACTTTTGTTTCTGAAACTGCTCCAAGGACAACTTATACTCTGTCTCCATGGAGGTTTTAATTCACAAGCCAGTAACAATTAATCCATGAGAAATAAATCTATTAATTCGGTTAATTCCATCTGTGTATGTATTTCCCAACACCTACATCAGAAGAATGTGAGAGTAAGTTAGGAAATAAGGGGCTTTGCAGGCATTTTCCTGGTCACAATCTGAGGTAGCTCAGCCAACTTCTGATGATACCATTCTTTAAGGGAGGTTTCTCTCCTTTGCTCTGCCACCATGACCCATGGTGCAGTCAAGATGCAAGAGGTGTGGAAGGACCAATGTTAGGGCAGTGCTGTGCTCCCCTTGACATGACTTTTGCACTTCCAGCATCCCTGGAGCTCCAGGCTTTGTGGCTTTCTTAATCCTAACCCTCTCCCAAACCCTAGTTGCAGCCTTTGGCTGAGATTCATGTGGCCATCACCACAGACTGTCCAGGTGAGAAAGGTGTGTGACAGCTACCATTTCCCCTCCCCTCCTTCCTGATGGAACTGGGGCTCATTTGGCCCCTTCAGTAAACTGGTTCAGAGAAAAAAATCTCTTGAGAACTATTTTTTTTTTTTTCCCTAACCTTGTTATCTGATTCACTGCAGGTACAGAAGATCTTCAGTCTCCAGGTGAGGGAAGGGGTTAGGGGACCTGGCTGGGGACAGACTGCAGGACAAACCTGCCAGAGACAAGTGGCCATCAGACTGGAAATCACACATTTCAGACCATACTGGTCCAGCAGGTGGGGAATGCTTGCCAGGATGTTGATGCTCTCTAGATGCTGAACTGCTGGGCCTCACTGACATATTTCTTCCCGCACTATAGATATTTTTTAAAAATAGTCATATTAAAACTGAAGGGTTTTTTTTAAAAAAAGAGTAATAATCGAACCCTCAACAATGCAAGAGATTACAGGTTTGAGGGTCCTTACAAAAAAGACTGAATTTGGGGAGTGCTAACACTTTTCACTGCCAGCCACTCATTCAAACACAACCTTGGTCATTAGTAACTGGAAGTGGTTCCTGCCTGATGGTTTTTTCATTGAGCTACATAAATAGAGGTGAAATGGAGAGGATCCTTTACGCAATGGCCAGATGCCAACATCACAGCCCCCCACTATAATTTTCAATGGAA
This sequence comes from Callaeas wilsoni, assembly GCA_013398955.1. Taxonomy (NCBI): domain Eukaryota; kingdom Metazoa; phylum Chordata; class Aves; order Passeriformes; family Callaeidae; genus Callaeas; species Callaeas wilsoni. The sequence goes on from VWPU01009517.1 coordinate 36,250, forward strand.
CTGAATGGTTCAAACGTATTATGAACAGCACCTTTTTCACTTGGTCTAAGCATTTTCCTCCACGGTCCTCTCCTGGTGGTGAGTAGCTTGCCTTCCCACTATCACAGCTGTAGCTTTATTGTGGGTAAGTGGAAGATTTCACTCTTGTAGGCTGCCAATTAGGTGGCTTTCAGTACCAGCTAGAGTCAGAGGGATGATTAAATAAAGTACAGCCTTTTGTCCTGTCCTTTGCAAAAGGAACCATCGGCCATTTCAGAGGAGAATAAAGACTTATCCCACCTCCTGCAGTCCAAAAGATGAACAGAATAACTTTCAAAATGTTAGAAATACATATTGATTTACTATAATTCTTGTTTCTCATTTAAAGAGACAACTTGCTTTTTTTTGTATGAACCCTGGCATTTTATTTTAGTGTTTTGGCTTTCTTGTGAACCCCTATTTACAGTGTTAGTGCAAGCTAGTGACAAGTTTTAGCCTAGCTCTTACAAAATAGACATTTCTTTTCCTGCTACTTGGCATAACTGTACAATTTTCTTTCCTCAGAAATGTAATAATGTCTTTAATAGGAGGCTGACATTCAGGTATCAAAAGACCTTCTAAATTCTGATCAGACAAAAACCCAGGCTGCTCATCATTCATGGTCATTTGCAAGTACCTTCTCAAAGAGCAGTGGTCAGACTGCTCATGTCCTGGTTGTATTCCAGTCTGGCAAGTTTTAACTGCAGTTTGAGATGGGATTTTTTTTTTTTTTTGGACTCTGGAGAACCTTAAAGCTCTCTTGAGACTGTTACACAGATGCCACATTTCATACCAGATGTGAATTTCCTAAAGTAAATCCTGCTGTCTATAGAGAGGACTAATGTAAAGCCTTTGAAGTAAGTAGTGAAACCTGCTATTGACTCTGGATCATACATCTATGGGCTGTAAAGATATTTGCAAGTTCTTTGGGATAAGAAGACCACATAGATGCAGAACACCCCTGCAGGCCAGTAGAAGTGCCTATGATTCATTTGAGATAGAAATCAGCTTGCTGTCTTCAATGGGAGATATATTTTAGAATAAATACGTATAGTAAATGTATTTTTCCATCCTTAGAAGTTTTTGGAAGGGCAAACATTCTTCTATTCCTGCATTAATATGAATTTACTGGGGGATGGGTCTCTCTCTTCAGTTTCAACAATGGCAAAAAATACACAGCAAAGTGCTGAAAGACAACCAAATTCCCCAAGGACAAGTTTCAACTGAGATGGCTTATCACTGAAAAAAATTCTCATTTCAGTGGATGGGCATGAAAACATTAGAAAAAAAAGCTTTTTGGAAAGTTCCTGACCAGGAATTTTGTTACAGAGAGTTCTAAGCACAGGCTGATACTGAGAAGGAGACTGGGAGGTATTTGGCTCCTGCCAGACATTGTTTCTTAGTTTGATTAAGCTCTTAATCTTGTGTTTCCTCTGTGAGTATCAAGCTCCAGAAAACTGCCTTATTCAGATGCCTAAAGGGAAATAAGATTCAGCTTCAAACAAACAACCATCACTGCTCCATTTTTGATCATAATCTAGGGGGAAATGTATCATGAAGCATTGTGGCTCGATACCTCCAAAAATCAAGTTTGGGAGTCAGAATTTAAGAATCTGTCAAAGTTAATCACTTCAAATAATGCTGCAATAGAAGATTGGACTCACCACAAGAAGCATTTGCAGTAGGAGATAAAAAGATTACATGCTGAATGGTCTGATGTGAATAGGAAAGATGCTATTCTTAAAGCCCTGGGCTCCCATGATGCAGTATTACAGCTTTGGACTGAAATGGTAAAGCTAAACTAGAACTGCACTGATAACGTCAGAGCAATCAGCCTCTGGGATGAGAGCAGAATTCCTACTTCAAAGACACTTTTTTTGTTGAATTGCGATTATTAGTAGTTAGAACAGCAGCAATTAGAGTTACTGAATCCAAGAGGCATTGTGCTGGGCTTTATTCTGTGCTTTATAGTGAAAAGCTGCTGCCCCAAGGACTATAAATGTGTGAACAGACAAAACAGAAATATGGACGGAGGGGATACAGAGAAGGAATGACCTGCTGAATGCTTAATATCAAATCAGCATCACAGCCAAAAATACAACACAGGGTTGTAATCTGCTGCCTGCTTCAGCCATGAACCCCCCAGGCTGCCTTCCCTGAGAATTCACTTTACACCAAAGGAATCTCATCTCAATGAGACTTCATCCTGGTGGGAATGGGAAAGGAAATGACAGCAGCTGTGATAAGGTAAATTCCATGGGTTAATCACCTGTTCTGCATTTACCTCTGAAATGAAAAGCCTTTGGAATGAAGCTTCTGGGAAGATACATTCCTAAGGGAACAGGAAGTGAGTCCAGGTCTTCTGAGGATACATGTGAGTACCTTTTCAGGGAATTAAAAAAAACTACACAGATGCTCAGCCATCTAAAGGATAGTGGGTATCAGCTGCAGTGAAACTCAGGCTGGCAGGCTGCATTCAACCCCAGTTGAGCCATGCTCAGGAAAAGTGAATCCAACAGGCAGAGAAAGGAGTTTCCTGGGGAGTTTGAGGAGATGCTGTCATACAGGGAGAGACCACAACAGCCTATCTCTTGAGTCTGGCTTCAGCTAAACACAGCAGGAGGAAAATATCAACTTGGGAGAGCATCTGTTCCAGACACAGGACGATGTTAAAAAGTGGTAAATGAGCAAAAGTTTTCCACATATGCATTTAACCTTTGAGCAACCCCTGCTGAGAGGACTAGTGAGGCAAAAACTAGCAATGCTTTTAAGTGGAGCTAGTGAACTGGGTATTGCAATGCGCTTTGCTATGGGAAAGGGAATAGAGTTAATTGGTCCTCCCAGGCCTTTGTTCTAAGAAGATACTGCTGTCCTTCATAAGATACTTTTCTAGAAAAAAGCAATGAATTTTTTTAAAAGCTCTGCGTTCCACAGAAATCTTGTAAAGTCTCTTTCCTGTTGCAACATCATGACATATTTTATAAATGTGGGAATATCTGATAACTTCTTGAAGAGGCTCTTGTGATCATTGAGTCATTTAGTCTTTATTATTTTTCAGTTGGTCATTTAACATTTTTAACAATTATGCTTCTAAAACCTGAATCTTTTTGGCCAAAAAACCCCCCAAGTTCCCCTAAAATTCAGGAAACTGGAAGAACAAAGCTCCTCACCTGAAAAGCAAGCTGGTGAACTGCAGTTATCCTAAAGTTCATAACAGACATATTTACAGCGATCTTTTGACCCACACACTTCAAGATGATTCATTTTTGAGACAGTTTAAAGCCTGCCTTTAAAGGATGTCTTCACTACCACGTACACCCATATCTGTTGCCTCTGGGGAAAAAAATTAATTATAATACACTGCGTTGGTATTGATATATTAATCACACATTTGTGATGATTATTCTTGATAATGCAGCTTAACAATATAATACAGCATTAAGGTAGAGGTCTGATTACACGTCATTCAGCAAGGGTTGAGCCACTATATTTAGATGCTGACTAATTTGGGAGAGCGCTTCTCCATCTTCCTGAGGAATTTCTGCAGCTCCTCTTCCTGTGAGATCTGAAGACTTCACACTAGCTGGGCGTTTCACTCCCAGGGTTTCTGCAAGATTGCAACATGCTGACCTCTCCATTCCACACCTGCCTCCTGGGCCTCCCTCCCTGTGCTTGCCACAGTGTCTTGCAGGTACCAACCCTTCTCCTGGCTCTCCCAGCAGTGGTGAAGACCTGGTTACACCTGGACAGGGGTTGAACTGAAGGACATGTCCCGACAAAACTGCATCTGTGACGGTCAAGATCTGGTGTCTGTGGTGCAGCATTACCCAGATGTACTCTGGCACCTAAAATATGGGTTTGACTTAACTGAACCTGATTCTTAGTTAAAATATGGGCACTTTATTCTTTTGTATGGCGTATGTAGGAAGGGAGGAGTAGAGAATTCTTGAATAGGTGTAAATGCTTCCCTTCAAGTTCCCCTTAAAGGTGCCCAGTGTATTTCCAGTACAGGGCACCGTGTTCATCTGCAAGGTATCTCTAAGGAAGCACCCTTACCTAGGAGACATGAGCTCCCCACATCTGCAATGCTGCTACGACACATTTGCTGGGAGCTAGAAGAAAACATTGCTCACATCTTAGATGAGGAGCCATGGTTACAAAGTCCACAGGGACGGCAGAAGTCAACTCAGTGGTGACTTTCCCAGATTGAAAAAGATCCATGTCCCAGACAGACCTAGGGATTTGTAGCCAAAGCCTTTTTAGGAGCTTGTGAACTGAGCATGCAGACAGACCCACCAGTGGCAAAAGCTGGAGGAGGCGTCAAAGGGCTGACAGAGAGGTTGGCAAGGAGAAGCTGCAAGAGTGAAGCTGAACCAAGAGAGCCAGGAATCACCCATCATCCAGCCCAGAGCTACAGCAACATGAAAAGACAAGGCAATCAATCTTTCTAACTTACTTGGCTACATGATCAAGGAACATTAAGCACTGCATCACAAGGCTGCTGTACTTGGAAAGGTATTTTGGGTCCACGGTGTACTGAACCAGAGCATACTGAGCAAGGCTGGGTAGGAGGTTATTGGTTGATTCTTACAGAGACAGCAAACTCCTCGGCATAGGGAGAAAGGACCACACATAAAGATCGCACATGTGAGCTATACAATTATTTCACTCCTTTAAGCAGACCCCAGGATCCAGGCAATGAAGGACATTTGAATGCCTCTGGCAAGAGCACGATCCCACGGAGTACAAAGACAGCATGGTGCACGCAAGGTTAGAGATAGCTGAGCCAGAGGACACGGGAACTCAGTCTCATTTCAGCACAGGGACCTGTCTATCCCTGCTTTATAGCAGGTGGACAAACAAATAACAGGATCATATTTGATTGCCCCCCTCAGAAATGTCAGGTCATCATTGCAAGGGCAGCTGGCTGAAATGTGTTTTTAAAATCACTGCATTTAGCTGTGACTAAAGCTACCAAACAAGAAAGTTTAATCTATTATTGTTATTCATGAGTTTGAAATTTTTGTGTTGTGTTTTGTTTTTTTTCATTTTTCTTTTAAATTGTTTCTCTGGAAAAAGAGAAGTAGCTTTTTTCCCCCCTGCTACTTGACAGTCAGATTTGCAACTAGTTACACCATGAAGAATAAATAAGATATTTCTTTTTGCAAATCAAGAGAATAACTTGGCTGCATGCTTAAACATCTTAGTATAGTTGAACAACCTTTCACTGTTTTTTAAATAGTTACATTTTTAAAATTCCTAATCTATGTAAATATCATTAGGAAACAGCTTAGAATCCAGAAAACTAGCATTTAAACTGATGTTATAAACTAAGCCAAACAACATTACATGTGCTGGACAGAAGTCACTTATCAAAATACTTTACATTAAAACGAATGGTTTGTTACCCAAAGAAAATATGCTAATGGAAGTTATTTTCCTTTTGGTGTTCATGAGGTCTGTAGAACTAGTAGATATCAGCCTAATTTTGAAGAGAAGAGACTTTCCCTTTTCATTGTCTATCCTGCTTAGCTTTGAGTGGATTAACTGTTGGACTGATGTAATCTGGAAACAAAAGCAGAGAAAATATTATTCAGCTGCAAAAAGGATCTCAGTTGTCAAAGTGATCCACCACTTCAGTAAACTCTCACTCCTGGGAAATAGCCTGTTCAGCCAGTTTTTAAAATTTACAGCAATTAATCTCTCCTGACAACAGTAATTTTAAACCTCCATCCTTCGCCTTTATCTCCCAGAGGAAGCAGTGCGAATCCTTAAGGCTAAGAGCAGCCTCCACAGCCTGTCCCATCTGTGTCCCCCTGCTTCCCCCAGTCTGTGAAGGCAGCTGGATAGGGTATAGCCAGGTACAGCTGGCACCTCTCACATGGGGAGAGGGAAAGGGAAAAAGGCAGAAGATGCTACAGGCAGATGCTATAGGAGAGGAGGGGATGGCTGCCCAGGTGGCCCACTGTGAGTCAGATGCCTAAGCAATTCATCGGGAGAATTAGGGTTTGCAACTGGTTTCCTTGTAGACTAAGACAGTGCCTAAACTAGCTAATACACATCTGAAAAGAGAGTTATAGCTACATCCCATCTTTCCCAGGTGCTTTGCTGACTGAATTGCTGGGTAAATACTGCAAAAGATCAAGGTGATTAAATACTGCTGCAAGAAGCAGACGGGGACTGACTGTCTTTTAAAGCATGTACATAACCATGACTTATTTTTGTTCTGGAAGCAACTTATGTTCTTCCCATATGGGTGTTTTTGAATGCAGCCCCAAAATAACAACCTCCAGTTGGTTGGAAGTGAGAGTACAGAAGAATGAGCAAAGCTGTAAACAGCCAGATTCTCCAGGGAAATAAGGAGCAGTTAGGAGTTCCTAATCAAAGGCTATTTCATGCCTTTATAGGCATTACTAAACTCCTAAAGGAGCAAGTTAGACTTGGAAACTCCCCATCTAAGAAATTTGCTCCAGAAGGTCTTGGATGGAAGTTACATGCCACCTTGCCATCAAGTCTCAGATCCTGGGAGAGCACTGATTAGCAGTGGCTGAGGACATCATCTAAAAACTGGTTCCCATAGATTTGGAAGGTGTATGAAACTCCTTCGGCTGCTGGGCAGTGCCCAGGGATTACTCCAAGGCTCACACGAGACAGCCAGCACTCTGAGCCACAGAAAGAGCCAGAAAAGCACCCCTGGCAGAAGACGTAAGCAGTCGGTGCCTGGGGGCACAATACTGAAGGGCTGTATAGGGTTGAGGAAGCCAAGCCTGGTGAGGACTCCACTCTTCTTCCTCAAGTGTGAACCTAAATGTCCATAGAAGAACACACAGCTTTTGCCTCAGTAGCAGCTGCTTTATCTGTTCCAGCAGAGGCTAGGAGTAAGCTAACATACATGTAGTGTGGATGTTCCCATGATCATGCTCTGCAATGAGAGAGCTGACCTAAAATCAGACCAGCCCTGTCCTGCTGCTGGGGTGTAGGACAGACAGAGCTCATGGCCAAAGCAGCAGACTATTCCCCTGCCCAACTACTGGAGTCTCTTGAACTGCCTCTTAATATGGAAAACTGATTTTTCTCCTGCTGCCTCTGATGCTGCTGTCAGGAAGGGGCCTCAGTCTGTTCCCAGCACAGGATTGTTATTAGCACTTACACCAGCGCAGACTGGCTGGGGGAGCACCAGTTCATCACCTAGGTGGTAACTGCAGCACAATGCTGCCTCAGCCCAGGATTTCCCTGCTCTTCTCCCAGGCAGACTGTGTGCTGAGGCACCCTCTGTGCAAAGCTGGCGTGCTGCACAGCCTTTGGGAGATGTCGAGGCCCATCTTCCCCCACACGCACACACAGCTTTCTGAACTACGCCGCTACTGAACAGAGATGTTCCATCCGCCAGCCTCTCGTATTTGTTCTCATCTGTCAAAAACCAAATCCGAGCCTGAAAGCTCCCAGGAAAATCCTGGAGTCCAGATCCAGGCTTCAAACAGAAGGAGCAAAAGTCACAGATATTTATGTTAACGTGTATAGTTTTTTACATATTGCAAACATGTTAAGAAAGCCAGAATTATCAACTATATAGCAGATTTTTACTGTATATTTAATATTTAGCTCTACATCCATGTTCATGTTCAGACTGGCTAATATGTTTTGCAGCCATATGGAGATGCCATATTTTGAACTTGGTGTAAAAAACATGGCATCAGTAAAATGCCATATTTCAGTTAAAAAGAAAAGTCTTGAAAGAATAGTCCCATCTACCGGTAATGAATACAGACAGGAGAAATTGCACCAAGCTGGCTTTATCAGTAAGGAAGAGATGGAAACTGGAGAGAACTGGCTGATCCCCAGGTCCCATTTAGGACTCGGCTCTTAGTGGCAGTTTTGAATCATCTTTAAATTCTCCCTGAGCAAGTGCAAAAGGCATTCTCCAGAACTGACTCCAACGAGTGTATCCAGTGGTTCCAGGTATCCATGATATGTCTCTTCCCACACTTTTTTTTGCTTAAAACCTTCCTTTGGAAGAACACGGAAATGTACTTTTTCTGGATTGCCGAGTGTGCTGATGCACAGACCACTCACGAGCCAGACTCTGACAGCGGTGCCAGGCTGTCAGTCAGCGCTTAGACTATGGATATGGTTCATCCCAATGGAAACAACAGCAGTCTTTCACCACTGAGCAGCTAATTACCCATAATGTGCTGAGATGCTTTGCAGTTACAGATGGAGGCAGAACTGGCTTCTAGAAGTAAACTGTCTGTAAGTCCTGCATCCTCACTCTGACAGTAAATAGACAACCTCTCAGTCTCTTGTGGCTAAGGTCTAGTGTAAACTGTGACTTACAAGATTGAATCTCTTTTCCAGAGTGGATTTACAGGCTCTGACTTTACCCTCTTCTTTTAACTCAGATGGGGATTTGCAGCTGTGTAAACGAAATGAGAATTGCATCTATATCTGTGCCAAGAAAATGTGCTAAATATACAAATAGGCTGCAATGAATATGATTTAATCCTCAAAGCAGACACATTTTGAAGGATTTGATTTCCTTTCCCTTCTAAAAGTCAAGCTCTTGCTGTGATCCTGTATCTACAGAAAAACACTGTTTGCAGGGACCCCTGGCTCTCCCTTGGCTTAGGGACTACCGTGACCCAGAACAGTTCTGGCAGCCTCTGTTTCAAGACCCTTATAAAGAATGGGGAAACCTGGGTAGGATGAGAGGAGGAAATCCTTTCAGTGGGCAACAGAGTGTGAAGGGATGTTGGCATTTTGGAAGAGGACTCCTAATGAAAAGCTTTGCAAGCCAGTATTTCTCAGATGAATCACACAGAGGGAGGCTTAGGACAAGGTGTCTCTTGCCCAGCCTGGATTAGCTCTGTGACAAGGACGCCTGTTTCTCTGCGCTGTGGCATTTCACTTTCAAGAAGCCAGAGAAGCCATGGCTCGTTCATCCATGTGCTGGTGGCCTTTCCAGAGTCACGTCAAAGCTGGGCTTGGGGCCATTCTGGCAGCATTGCTGGCTTCGGTTAAATCTGCCTGTTTATTAAGGTGATGTCCCCTTAACTCCCAGTGTGCTGAGAGTTTCCTGTGAGTGTGCAGGCAGGTGGGTGTGTGTAGGTGCAGTGCAGCGAGGCCGTGAGAAGAGAGGCAGGGAATGTTATATCCGTATGTGGCAGTAACTCAGTCTGGGGAGCTGGGATGAGCAGGCAGATGAGGGCACTCCTACTAAAGCAAGTGGGAGCCCCAGCCCACCCGGGACATTTAGAGGAGCTTCTGCCACGCCTGTGTTTGCACAGGGACCGTTTCACATCAGGTGTACGGTTTAATGAGAGGGATCTACCTTCCCTGGCAGTAGCCTGGGGCACTGACTGGCTGAGCTGGGAGGACTGGGATGCAAAGCCGTGGGGAAGCAGTGATTTGCCATGAGCTGCCCAGACTCTGGCACGAGCAGTGGGTCCAGCTGGAGACAGCAAATCTCTATTGCTTAAAGAGAAAAAAGGAAGCAAGAAAAGAGGTTAATGCTGCTTACCCTTGATAAAGCTTTTAGCTGCAAAATGTCACATTCTTCAAAACCCAATCAGCCAGTCATGCCTTAGGCTTTAGCAGCTGTAACTCTAATTGGACCAAGAAAATTAGTTGATCTGCAGCATGAAAACACAAAACACGGCAAGAAAACCTCACAAAGCACATGCTAATGGAGTTAACATGGTGAGAGGGTCTGTATGACATGAGTGTTGACTTCATTGCCAGTGTGGCTTTTTCAGGCCCCTCCAGACGACAAAGTCCACTCTGAACTCTGCCTCCAAAGTGCCTGAACTCCTAAGATGCAGCAACCATACCAAGCTGCCCCATAAAAAAATGCAGTTTTAATTGCTGGTATCAGTCAGCCTTGAAGCAGAGGAACAACCAGCTCACCCAGATGATTAGCATTCCTGCTGCTGGAAGAGCAGGAGTCCAGCCTTGTAGCAGGACACAAATGTTGACTGACACCTTCCCACACTCATTGCACTGTTGACTCCTTCCCGGGGAGAAGGGCATGCTCTCCTTTGTCCATGTCCAACAGCACCATACATCACCTCTCTGTTTCCTGCAATATTAATCCTCTGGCACTACCAAGAATAGCTCCAGACCTCAGGGAAGGGAGGGAGCTGCCCAGGGTCTGAGTGTGGAAGCAAAGAAAATTATTCCAGGAGCCAGTCAGATGGAGAGCTTCCCGCTTTAAGCTGTACATTTCATATTTATTTATCTGCACTGCCTCCAAGCAATCTTCGTAATGGCAGAGTAGACCTGGATTTCTGATTGTGAGAGTTTCCTGCCCTGCTGTGTCCAAAGGTGGAAATGTGCTGCAGCCTGCCCTGGAGGACTCCTGGGGCTCTTGTTCATGGAAGGCAGGGCTCTGCATCTGCTTGGGTTATTTAGGGGCAAGAAAGGCTGGTGTTTATTGCGATGGTTACTCCTTGCCAGAAGAGGACTGCTTACTACAGGGCACCTCCCAGAGTCTGAGTCTGTCAAGATTTATACAAGCAACAAAAAGCAAAGTGGCTTTCACCACTTTCCCTGGAGATTAGTCCAAAACCAGATGGATCCCAGCATTCAGAGACTGCCATGGCATTGGACAGAATGTCTGCTCCACAAACCATGTCAAAGAGCTCTCTTTTCCTTGATGTCTGTATCCTTGGGGCTTTTGTGGACTATGGCTATATTCTCTGTTAATCTCCCTGTTTTAGGCATTTCCCATATGCAAGGCCTTACTGCCTATGGAGGGATGGATCTACAGCTGCTATGTCTTTCAAGCAAAGAGTAATTTCCACCAGGCAAAGAAATTGTTAATGCAGTTGGAGATTTTTTACATGGTCCTGTTTGTTTAACAAGGAGGTATGAAATCCTGCTTCCATGCAGCTGCTTTCCTCTTGGGTCCTAAAATCTTTTAAAGAGCTTACAGCACAGCAGGCTCTCTTCAGGGCCATTCTTCGATGCATTTCCTCTTCCAAATGTTGCTGCCTGCTTTTCATAGGAACGGTAATAGTTAAAAGCCTTTCATTTGCCTTCAATTTGGGCAGAAAAACCTATCTATATTTGAGGTAGCAGATGCTCTTATTTTAGTTACTCATTTCACAAAGAAGCTATATTTTAGGAAAGGCTTTATGGATGTCTCTGTATAGGTATCTCATACAAAAAGTTTCATAATTCCTTGATTTGCAGAAGTATCATTGTATCGACATGGGAAAACTCAAGAGAGCAGAGGAAAAAAGTGTTCCAGGATCCATGGGATGGTGACACAGTCATCCCCACTTTCAAAGAGGAGTAATCCCAGTGAGATTTGGGGTCCTCAACTCATGAGTCATCAAGGATGTGATTGGTCAGGTCATAGTTCCAGGAGCCTGGGTTTGACTCTGCTCTAAATAGAGCAAAATAGGTATGTAAAAAACAGGTTTATTCCCTTACAGATTCCTGTGGTAGATTCTGACGGGGTATGACTGAGAAGAGAGGGAGATGTGACCCTCTGGGAGATGAGAGTGATCTGAGCTGGACTCTAAGCAATGAGTTTCCCCAGTATATTTCTGGTAAGTGCCCACACTCAAGATCGCTGTTCCATAAGATTGCCGGCCACAGTCACCTAAGCAGTAAGTGTTGCCTTCCAAGGCTGTGACAGAAAGCAGTGCAGACCAAACTGCTTGTGTTTAGTTTTCTGGCTGACATACATGACCTGTGGAGCCAAGACCAATTTGCTGCCCACTATCCCTCTCCCATGTCTCTTTAGACACTGTTGTTTTGCATTTCTCCCTCACTGGGAGTGCTTTTTGCTGTTTCCAACAGTTAGCACTTGACACAACTTGCCCTTTCTGTCTTGTCTACATATCCCTCTTCAGACTGCTGATGCAACCGTGGCTGGTGCTTTTGAACCTGGACTGGTCTGCAGATCTCAGGGTTAGTTGTGACTGCAGGCTAGGCTTCAAAAATTAAGTGCTTTGTTGGAGTCCTGTCTGAGAACTGGAGAAGGATCAACTGTGTCCACTATGCAGCCATCCATCTCCCTGGAGTTTCATAATATTATCCATCTGTTCTTTTGCTTTCTTACGAGAAAGGATCGTGGGGCTACAGAGGTACAAATTAGCACATCATGTTGAGAGTGTGTTTAAAAATATTCGTTGTCCATCTGTGTGGAAAGAAAATTCAATTTCTGTTAACATGGTTGTTTTCCTTCTGACACTTGCTGTCTGCAGTACCCAACTCGGAGCAATGAGTTTTGGAAGAAGGGGAGAACTTCACAGCGAGTGGACCAGTGCCTAACTTCGCATGAGGCTGGTGAGAGTCAATACTAGGGAGCAAGAGAGAAGGTTTGGGTGTGGAAAGATGGCAGAGGAAAGGGAAGTATTTGTAATGTTTCCCCTTCCCACCCCCACATGCCACTGGAGACAAAGCCTGCAATGGTATGGTGCCACGCTTGGGGTGCAGTATCTAACAGGGCTCTTTTTAGTGCATGCTGATTTGTATCTTACTGAACAAAGAGGGACTACAAAGGGAGGTTTTGCAGAGAACAAGCATGGCATTGACCACAAATTGGCATCTGCTTGTCTTACAGGGCTCCTTAAAGGTCTGATGGCAATAGTGCCAGCCATTCCCTACAGCCACTGAGTTCAAGTCCACCACACTTGGACACTGTATCTGTGATCTTCTTTTACTTTCCCTGGCAATGGCAGACAACAGAATGCAGCAGAAATGTGAAGGAATCTGGCTGTCCTCTCATCTGACCGCAGCTTTGGTCGTCAGGCCAAATTCAAGAAAATGGCTGGCATGGAGTGCTGGTAAATCCCTTTGTGAGCAGAAAGACTGAGGGGGTAGCAGCTAGGCAGGAGAACAATGAGCCATCCCTCTGCCACCCCCTGCAAGGCAACCCCTCCAAGAGTCACTCAGCCCATTTTAAATGTATTGCCTGTCAACTTCCTTCAGCAGCAATGAAGCACCGTGAAAGGCAATCACCGTGTCTCCCACAACTCCCTCGAACACCTGGGATTTGACTTCCTAACTGTGTCTGTATGCTGGGTTAGTCTTGCTGCTACAGCAAGGGAGAAGCACATAGCAGCCGTGGCTACAGCGGCACTGGAGAGAAACAGCAGGCAGCAGCTCATGCTTGGCTGTGCAGTCCATGTGTGCTTGGCCTACGTTTCGCACTGGGCTCTGTCACAGCCTCAAAAGGCAATGGTGTCCCTACATAACTCTGGCCTGTTGTGTCAGACTGTCTCTTGGGACAGACAGTGGTCAGGGAGGAGGGGGGTGCTGTCTGTGTGTGGTCGGTAGCAAGGTCGGACAGTCTGAATGAAGCTGGGAGACATCTCCATTACCACACACAGATACAGGTGATAGTCCAGAACCTCTCGGCCCTGCAACAGTGGGACAATTGGGGAATGCAAAACCTTTAGCTTAAGCAAGAATTTAAAATTGTTCTGTAACATTTTTTTTGGCTATTTATGACTTTGTGAGATCTCATTGTAGTTGGCACTGGCAAGCTGCAGCCTTAGGTCTGTGTATCTTCCTTCAGCAATAACCAGAGGGGAGGTGACAGTACCTACCATGCCATTCTTAGGGCTGCCTGCAATTTTCATCTTCGTTTTGTAGCCTAGGGTAGATCAAAAAGGAAGCCTGAAGGAAGCTTACAGACCCAAGCCACCAAATGTGAAGACCTTTCAGTGCAGGCTGGTTTGCATGCAAGCGTTAATTTGCCCAGGTGCTGGTGAACAGACCATAATCTTCTTCCTCATTGTGAGCCCAACAAATCTGAGCTTGCTCAGGGCAGGCTCTAGCAGGAGCAATGTTCCCCTCTAGAGATGTTGGCACAAAGTGTGAATGTCCCTTTCTCCCTTTGCTTTGCAGACCCATTTTCATGATGACAGAAGTTGGGGCAGAGGGCTGGAGAGGCTGTTAAAGGCAGTTCATGTAGCTGTCCCCTTTCCATAAGTACATCCATCTTCAGGATAGTTGGGATGAGCTTACCAGCTCCTGTCACCTTCCTCTGCTTTCTTCTGCCCAGAGGATGAGAAAAAATGGAAGTACCCCAAAAGAATGTGTATGGGTTAGCTTTGGTTCATCAAATCATATAATAAATTCCCTGAAGCTCGGTGTCAGGAGTGCTGGAAAACTGCACCCTGGCTAGAGATGATTTCCATATAGAAAAAAGCCATCCAGCCACAGAGCAGTAGAGAACTGCTTGAGCTCCTCACCACCTTTGATGATCCTAAAGAGGCTTGACCGGGTTCACTGAGAAACACATCAAGGCATGTTTGGTAGGCCAAGGCACCGAGGGATACTAACCTGGGAAGCCAAGGCTTTTTGCATCTGCAATGGCTATGTGGGAAGTCCTAGCACCTCTGACTAGGTGCTAATGGGACACTGAAGGTGTTTGTAGCAATGTCAATGCTGGCTTGCCAAAGCATCTTGAAGCATGAGTCACCTCTTCCTGAATCATGAGACTGGCCTACAAATTATTAATATTTATTTTCCGGCTGAAAATAGGAATGACCTGCCCTTACTTCCAAACCTTTGAATCTGTAGGACTAATTCCAATGATGCTTACAGAATTTTCTCTGCATTCATGAAAACTTTGTTTTGTTGTCTTTGTGTTGCTTTCCCTGCTTTAAAACAAAAATAAAACTGAGGAGTTTTTTCTTCTCATCACACAGATCCAAATCCTGAAGGACTCATCAGCTGTTAGGAGATTTACTGTAAAACCACAAGGATTTGCAGTGGTTATTGAGCAGCCATATGCTCAGCTCAGTGCAGTGCCCTTTTGCACTTCTGACCAAGCTGCCTATCTGTCCACTTTAAAGCTCTCCCTGCTGGCAAGAGTTTACATTAGCTCAGCTATAGCGAGGACATCAGATTTATTCCCTATTTGCCCTTTTCAGTATTCACAAATAATATTTGTCCGGCATGATAGATGCAGTTGCTAGTGCCGTCTAAAAAACTCATAACTGAGGATGCAATAAGCCAAGATGGAAGCAAATCTCCACTCAACCCTATGAACTACTATATGCTGGAAAAGCACCTTGGAGATTCATTCTGCTAAAAAAACCCTGGCTTTTCTTCACCTTTTTCTTCACTTAAATGGGGAGGACAGAAGAGCTGCTTAGCTATTCATCTGAAAACACTTAGAACCTAAAACCTCCATGCTTCGTATTGGCAGTAAGAGCAAAAAGCTGTCATACATCCTTTCCGTCTTCTCCTCGGAGGTGCAGGATTGTGTCTCTGTGGTGCAGACCTGCAGCACATGGTTTGCTAAGGCTGAGTGTGTAAGGGCTAAAGTGCAGCAGTCAGTGGGTCATCCATTCTATTTTTAGTCATGCACTCTGTACCTGCAGCACCCTTGGTTGGCTGCTGGTGGTGAGTAAAACCCGGAAAGCCAGTAACCTTTCTCAGGTCATGCTCTCATGGGTGATGGTAGGGTGAAGGGCACTTTGCAGGCTCCTGCTGTTGCCCAAAAGCTTATAAAGCCTCCAGAAGGAAAAGCAGGGCAAGGGGGAGGCTTTGCAGGAAGCTCAACGCTCTGGCAGATCATTTCTGCTTAATTGCAAGGATGTGAAGCAATTGTTGACGAAGCTCTGCTCTGCAAGTGCGAGAGAAGGGAAGTGCCCTTTCCCACCTTCTCAACCTGTTGGTGGTTGCATAAGCCTCAAAGCGAAGAGCCTGAGGTTGCTATGCCAACTTGCATCGTTCCTCCCATCCACCTCCCCGTCTGAACAATGCCTGGCCCTGAAGGAGGGGAGTCCATCCTGAAACAAAACAAATGATCGACCAGCAGCAGAGGCTCTGCTCCATCAGCGGAGCAGACTGAAGGACTCTGAGGGCTTTGTGTACCCCTGGTCCTTGTGCCACCGATGAGAGACTGCACCAGAGCAACGGGTTTGCAGCACTTCTGCTTCGATGTCCCGCGTGCTTTACCTTTGCTGCTGAATTTGGTTTCAAGTCCTCATTGACAGCACAGAGTCTGTGCTGTTACCCATCAAAGGAATCACAAGTTCAGCATGAGTCTGTGTGCCTGCTTTCCCTTCTGTAGCATTAAAATAAAGTGCCTTTCAAAGGCACCAGGAAGGAGGAATCACTATTTCCAGGGGCTTATATAAGCTGTCTTCAAGTGCAAAAGTGGAAAAACTTGAACTCCTTTGGCACTTCCCCTACCCCTTCCTTAAGAAGAACACTAAATGGACCTAGGTTGTATGGTAAAAGGGTCAAATCCTTGAGAGAGAACAAAAAAGCACTGTGACTTAGGTCTATGCAGCATGGAAGAGGCTGGCAGAGGAAGCAGCTCCCTGTTTTTGCGTTTTATCTTAATTAGCAGTGATTTCCAGCACAAATTCTTATGGTTAGCCCCTTTCCCATCTTTGTTTGACCTCCCACATAAACCACAAACCCTTTTCTCTACACTCCGGCAATACTAGGAATGGAAATCCTGACGAGTTAGTTTGCCAGTAATTAAATTTGTCCCTTCTGTTCGTTTCACAGATGCAGTTGCCCTCTGATTCGAAGCAAAGTGCAGGTCAGTGCCAATGGGAGCCTTTAATAATCTGGTCGTCTGATTGGGCGCTGAAGATAGAAAGTTTTCTTGTTAATTGGACTGTTGTGTAATTATCTAAGAGGAACATTATCTGGATAGAGGAAGGCTGAGAGCGTGCATGCAGTGCAATGGAAAAGGTGATGGGTAAATTTATACTCCTGTACACATCCTCTAAGCCTTCAGCCAGAACAAACACATAGAAAATGCCTTAGATCTTATTTCCTTTGAGCAGCTTGCTTCGTCATTTACACCAGAGTAAAAGGCACTTTGATAGGCTTTCATGTCAGAATGATGGCTCTTTACATTGCTAAAAGTGGGGTGCCAGGCTAGCACAGCCCGCAGCCTGAGCAGAGGACACGGGCTTGCAGCAAGGAAAGGCTGGTGCTGCCCTCCTGCTTCTGCTGGGCAGGGCTCCAGGGAGATTGCCCCAGCCTTGAAATCTGGCCTCTGAGGAGGCAGGGGACAGCACCACTGGCTTCATACAAACAAGACCTGATTGTAGCTGTTGCTAAAAAACTTGAATTTTCCTGATTGCAGATCATCAGAGAGATTTGCAGGCAGAGGAACTAGGTAGGTTCAGGAAAATTCTCCAATTTCACATTAACAAAAGGAGCCCATTCAAATTTGACCCGTCAGTAAATATGTGCAAATACAGAAGCTTTAATCAGAATTCTGAATTTTTAGTTAAAAAAATAAGATGCTAGTCATTCCCACTGCAGAGAAAAACCTGACCCTGCAGCACCCTCAGGGTCTCTTCCCTCTTATCTAGTTGGTTTTAATCTTGCAGCTTTTAAACCTGTTTTATGATTTTGAGGACCTGACATATATTTGTGAGATTGTAGCAGGCAACACTGCCTTTTAAAAACTGGGCCAAAGCAGTTCTGTGCTCCGGTTCCTTTCAAGGACACAGATGAGGTTATTGACATGTCCATTAGTGTACTTCAAGGAAGGTTTTGGTGCTCTGCAATGAGTTTGACACATCTCTGTGTGCTGTGTCACCTCCTGGCCATGCACATGATGCTGGGGACTGGGGACCGTTTCCAGTCATGCAGCCCAAAGGCAATTATTTGTGTGGCTCTTTGCAGACAGATAAAACTCATTCTGCTCGTGCTCTGAACTAGCCAAAAGCTATATAATCTCTCACCAGAACCAATTAACTCACGCTCAGCAACTGGCTCATTAGTAATCACTGCTCAGTTTTTAGTTAGTTTGCAGTGTGGGCAGGGGGAGCTTAAGTCTGGAGATGCTTACTCCAAGTAACCTGGGAGTAACTGTTTAAAACCTGCATGCACATTCAGTTTTTCAGAAATATTTATGTTCCTGCTGCATAGGACAGACTGAGCCTAATTTCCTAGATATTTGCAGAACGTGTGGAATATTAGCAAAAAAGTTACACTAAGAGTATGTAGTATTACCATTATTATTATTATTATTATGGATTTTACTTTGGTTCTTGAGTACATTATTGCAGTCCTCTGAAGGGGGGAAACAGGACAAGAACAAAAAAGAAATATAAAAGAACAACCTGTCATTATTACCTGTTCTTCCCTCAGAGTGATACTCCCATTCACTGGTTTCCTTTCATGAAAATGAAGGTGTATAATATCTCTCAAATCAAAGGGATGAGGCATTTTTCAATCCCTACCACATTCTTTTCTTAATAAAGGAACTGTAAATGCGCAGGTTCTAACATGGAACTGATCCTTTAGATAGAGGAGGGCACAGAAACAATTAACCCTTTGTGAAGACACAGAGCTCTAATTCACATGTTCTTGTTAATAACTGCAGTGAAACCAAGTCCCAAATAAAACCTAGGCAGAACCATGCAGATGTAGAGCCAGAGCCACCATGGAGCCTCAGGGTGGTAACCCAAGAGGATCACTTACTATTAAACAGCTTTAGTGCTCAGGCTCTGGCTCCAGGAAGACAACCAAGGGAATTATCTGAGAGATCAGCTTGTCATCGTGCAGTCCACCCATATGGCATCAGGGAGAAGCACTGGATTTAGAGCAGCTTGGCAGCCAGACATAAAAAGACACTGGTGTGAGCAGAGCTGTGCTAGAAGGATGTACCTGGAAAGACTGACAGCTTCTGCAGGTGAGTTAACCCTGTTTTCTGGAGGCACAAGTGTAGATTGGAGGTGGTGGTGTAGTATGAAGGAATGTGAGAAACCAGATCCTTAGAGAAACAATTTTCTGTCCTCGACAGCTCACTAGGCAAGAAGAGCTTCTGACTGGGAATGTTTATATGGAACTAGCTGATATCAAATATAGTGGCCAGACCCAGATTTGCAATTGCCACTTCTTAATGGAGACCCAAACACAATAGCTGGTCACAGGCAGCACCACATGGGATGCAGAGGGCTCTGGCTTGTCAGTCTCTCTTTCGTGCATTTTTCATGCACCTCTTCTTGTTCCATTTATTTTTGTCTTTGTTTTTAGCTGCATCTAATGAGGCTTAATTGTGCTTTTGATTAGCTATTTTTCTGTGGAGTCTTACAGGGCTCTCATTCCCAGTCCTCTTCCTCTTCTCCCAAGTCTTCCTTCCCCTCTGCTCTCCTTAGTTGTCCATATTCCAATTGCAGATAAAAATGTTAAAGAGATGATCATTAGCCTTGATAGGAATTCAGAATGGATGGTAAAAGAGTACAAATAAGTACATATCTTGGGGATCCAAGCAACATCCCTGGGGTCACAGCTGTAGGAAATGGCCCAAAAGGAGTAATTTTCCTCTCTGTCTTTTGGAATGTGTCAGTCAGGGGAGAGCTTTTGGGGCCTTTTTGAATGAATCCCTTCCTACCAGCTTCATTCAGCAGGAGACACATGTGTTGGCTCTCTCATAGGTGTGCAGTTATCTGCGTGGACACAGGGCCTGGGAGCAGCTAGGGAAATGGGATGCTAAATAGAAACTGGAAGTCATGAAGTTTACCTACAACCACTCCTTCCTGAAGCACTCTGTAGTCACTGTCAGGTGAGTGCCTGACTTGCCCTTCTGCTCCAGCAGGATCATAAACTACACAGATGGATGTGTTGGGGATTGCTTTTGCTCCATCAGAGCCTGAGATATCATAAACAACCCGACCTTGATATTCACTGAGGGCCAGGAAATTAATTGTACACTTTGGCTGTTTTTTTCCCCCATGTTCTATCCTGAAGGTTTTCCAAATAAGGGGAGGGAAGTTAAGCTTTAATTTTGCTTTTGGGTAGTTTTTCCAAGATGGGGAGAGCTTTAAAAAGTTCAACAGTGAAATAAAAATGAAAGAATGTACGCATGTCTGGTAAGGAAATCTGGACATGCTGTGCCGGTGGCAAATGGAAAGGAGGGGGACTAGAAATGCAGTCTCTCCTCAAAAATATTTCATTAAAATGTAATAAAAAACTGATTCTCAAGAAATGCAGCAAAGAAGAGGTGACTTGAATTCATTTTTCACAGCAATGTTTTTCCATTTTGCAGGGATCTCAGTAAATACTATTAATACATTTTACACCGTAGGACGCTGAGAAATTACAGCCATGCACAAGTCCTGTGACAGGACCAAGAATCTAAGTCAAACCACCACTTTCTAAATTGTATGCCTTCTCCAGCTACATTCTGTCAAATATTACTGTTCTCACTCATAACTAATGATCATTAGTTATTTTCCCAGTCACTGTAACACCCCTGGAGAGCCCTTCCTTGAGTTTAAATGCTGGGGGGGAGCTACCAGATAATTCAGAGGCAGTAACAGATCAGCTGCTCATCTATTTGCTGTTCAGAATGTGACTTGGTACCTGCAGTTTACTGGCTCCTCAACAGTAACTTTTCAGCACTGCTGGAAGGGAGGAGCACCAAGCAGGAGGGATGAATGTGGGAGAGAGGGAGAGAAGAAAGGTGAGGGGGTGGAAAAATGAGTCTGCTTTACTGAATAATGAGGAGAGTGAAAAGGAATGGGAAAAGAGACAGAAAAACTGGTTTAAATATTTAATCTCAGTTGCATTTGCTTTTGAAGAGGAGACAAAAGGCTTGGAACATCTTTTGTCTTGAACTAATTCTGACCAGAGATGAACAGCATGTGATTGCCACTTCTGTCATTTGCCTTAAGGTGGAGAGAAACAGATTGGTCCTGCTGCATCAGCCCGGCACATCAGTCTCTGTCTCCAGCCACAGCCGGTGCCTGAAGCTGCAGAAGGTATTAAATTACTCATGACAGTGAAATTTGGCTTCATGAGCCCACATTGCCCTGCATCCTGGTGCCAGTGTGGTCAGCACGTGTGCTGCCTGAGAGCTGTACCCTTCTTTGGAGAAGGAAACTCCTTGGAGAGGTCTGAGGAGCAGTTGTGTCTCCTCATTTAGCAAGTCACTTCACTTAGGTCTTCACCATTTGAAAGCAGGTGGTTAGTGCAACACACATCAGCTGTAATTTCCTCTTGTCTCTCCCCGTTCCTCTGTACATCTTTTTACTCAGCCTCTTCTGCCACACTCTTTCGCTTCCCTTAACTCACCCTCTGTAGTCCTCCGTCTCTGCTCACCCACGGTCAAGGACGGCCAAAAGCCACACAGCTGCCTTGTCTACGAGTCACAGCTGCACAATTTGCAGCACCTTCCACAGCTGAGGCAGCCCCACGGATGAGCTGGCAGGACCTGCACGCCAGCATCAGAGACAACAGCTACGTGTGCTAATGGCCATTCCATCGATAAACCACAGAATCACAGAACAAGTTCTTTTGGAAGGGACCTTAAGGATCATTTAGTTCCAACCCCCCTGCCATGGGCAGGGACACGTTCCACCTAGACCACATTCCTCAAAGCTCCAGCCAACCTGGCCTTGAACACTTCCAGGGATGGGGCATCCACAACTTCTTTGGAAAACCTGTTCCAGTGCCTCACTACTCTCGTAGTAAGTATTGTTTTCCTTAAATCTAATACAAATTTCTCCTTTTCCAGTTTGAAATCACTACCAGCTGTCCTATCCCCTCTCCTTTTTTGTAGGCTCTACTTAGGTAGAGATAAGTATTAGGTACTGGAAGATGCTATAAGGAATCCCTTCTCTTCTCCAGGAAAGGAGAGACAGTCTCTCAGGCTGTCTTCATAGGAGAGGTGCTCCATCCCTCTCATCATCTTTGTGGCACTCCAGGCCCACTCCAACAGATCCACGTCCCTGGTATGTTGAGGGCCCCAGAGCTGGATGCAGCACTCCAGGTGGGGTCTCATGAGAGTTGAGTAGAGGGGCAGAATCCCCTCCATTGACCTACTGGCCATGTTTCTTTGGATGCAGCCCAGGATACAGAGCTGTGAGTGCACATTGCTGGGTCATTTTGAGCTTCCCATCCACCAACACCTCCAAGTCCTTCTCCCCAGGACTGCTCTCAATTCCTTCTCTGCCCTGCCTGTATTTCTTCTTGGGACCACTCCATGTGCAAGACCATGGACTTGGCCTTATTGAACTTCATGAGGTTCACACGGGCTCACCTCTCAAGCCTGTCAAGGTCCCTCTGGATGGCATCCCTTCCCTGCAGCCTGTCACTCAGCAAGGCAGGCACAGCCCTTCAGAGCAGTGACGGTTCTCTGTAGCCACTGCCTGTCATCCTCTGAGACAGCCTTAGCTGGATAAAAACCTCATTTAGGCTTTCTTTATAGACTGGAAGAATGAGAGGAAGAAATGCCTCTAGAGAATAATACATTGTAAGCCTGGCTTTTAAATCAATATATATCTGTAAGCTTCAAGAAAGGATGATGGTCTCCGACTAACCAGAGGAAACTGCTGAGACTGGGAACTTCTCCTCTTGCTTTGGCAGAGACTTTGTCGCTCTGATTCACTTATTCCCTTTATAACCGTCAAAGCAAAGAGGTGCTGCCATTCCTACTCCTCAGATGAGGGCAGATGTAACGTGACTTCTCCACCAGAGCCACTTGTAGGATATCTTTGAAAAAGTGGGAATTTTTGAGCTCTGGTCTCCTGAGGGAAAGCAGGAAAGCCCAGCTTTTTGTCAACTCCTTAACTAGTAGCACACCAGAAGAAATGAAACAAAAACCACTAGCCCAAAAAGCTACAACAATGTCTTTCAAGCCTCTGAAGGCTCACAGTTAGCAATTATCTTTCAAAAGTTATTACTTCAAAAGTAATTTATTATTTTGCTAGCTATTCAATGAGCGATCAAATAAAGCTAAGGTGCCTAGTTAAGTATGTTCTTATTTTATTTTGTTATCATTTGAGGAACTTGATTGGTTACTTGAAATGCTGGAGAGAATAGCTGAGTAGGAGTTTGGGCTGGGTGAAGCCAGCTACTCGAGAGTTTTGCATTTGGTTTACAAAAGAGCTTGAGTAGGCTGAAATTCCAGGCTGATGAGATGGTCTCCACTATGACTACACTTTCCTTGGTAGAGAACTCGGTACACTTGACATGTGAGCCACAGGGATGAAAGAGGAGTTTATTTTCTGTAGCACTATAGGATTTCACTTTGCTGGGGTTTGTCCTCCTATGGCAATGATACCAGGATGCTGGTCACTCTGGATCTAAGCTCCAAAAGAGCTGACAAGACACCAGAAAAGGTCCAGGTTTGATCTGAACTAAATGAATTAGAAATGGGAAGCATCATATCTTATGTCAAAAATTTGTCTGAGCCATAAAAGTACCCCCTCACCTTTTGCCAAAAGGCTCAGGAGCTGACAAAGGAGACCTGGTACTGTGGTCTAAAAGGAGTTCAGTTCTGGTCACAACCCAACACCAGTTCAGTACTGCTGCAATGTTTCAATGGTGCTCTGCCAAGTCCTGCCCCTTCTTCCCAAATCTATGCGCATCATGTCCCCAGATGCACATCCTGCTTAGGACGACCATGACCCTGACTTCAGTGGGAGCTGCTTCCTCTCACAGATAGTTCCAGCTGGACTCATCCCACAGCCTGTATTGTATCCTTTGAGGTCTGTGGGCACAGAGACACTCACAGGCGTGTCAGGCTGTGCCTGCAACAGCCGTGGAACCCTCCTCAGTGGTTGCTGTGGGTGGCCGTGGTATGGGTTCCGTGCAGCACCAGGAGCACGGGCAAAGGAGGGAAGCTTTATTCCAAGGGTGGCAACAGAAACATCTCTGTGCTCTGAGGAAAAGGAGGGGAGAAAGCGAAGCGTCTTAGAAATTCCTCAAAAGCTGCAGGAATTGGTGAGGGGAGGAGGTTTCGAGATGATACATGCATGGTAGTTGAAAGAATCTTTGTGTTCAACAAAGAGTAAATTTCTCAGGGGAAAAAATAAACAAAAGGAGAGGGAGAACTGTGGGAGACCTGAAACTGCGTTCGCATTTGGAAGACTGTGCCTCCCTTCCATTTTCTTATTGTCAAAATATCTTGAAAATCTCAACGTTTTTCTTCCTTTCCTGCCCCACGCCCAATTAAGAGTTTAAAGTGGGAAATGCTGAAGTATTTAATTTCAAATCTTTCAAGATCAAGATTTTTGGCATCTTTTAAAATAAATTCATAGATCTAAACTATTATTTCAGCTCAAAAAGGAGAAAAAATTCAAGTCAATCAGCAATGAAATAAACTGCAAACGCAATGTTTCGCTTCGGGTTGAACAAATGCCTTGAATTCACCCTATTTTTAGTTTGTTTCTCTCTTTTTCCTGAGCTTCAGTTCCACACACTTTCAGTTTGTTTGACCTTTTTTAACATTTCTATTACTCATCCCTTGTTTAGTCTTTCATTTATTTAAATATTAATGAAAGAACAACAGTTACACATTATTCTTATTTCTTAATCAAACCAACCAGCCATTCTAATGTAAATGTCTTGAGGTTGAGCAAACAGGGGAAAGCATTCCATACAGCAAAAGATTCATAGAAATTATGGACAGAAAGCCCCTACTTGGGGAATAAGTCAGTCTGCTGCTGTCTAGCAGAAAAAATCAGCACGGAAGTATAGAGCTTTTAGAAACAGCTTATGAATTTACAGCTTGCAAAGTAAATGAATTCTCTGTGTCTCTCGAGCACATAAGCTAACTCATTCCCCACACATGCATACGTACAGGTCTCTGGTGGAAAGACAGGCAATGTGCAGTCTGCAATGCATATGAACTTTCTGTTTAGAGGAGAAAATAAAAGATTTTTCCAACAGGCACAAAATCCCACCCCCTCAGCACCCCTCCTTCCCCTGTGTCTGACACTGACTTCAAGGGAGGAGTTGAGCCAATTATCTGTGAGTCCTACAGAAGGAAAATCTGCAATTTGCCAGTAGTTGTGAGAGAGAGAGGGAGAAAGGCAGGGAGGGAAGGAAAAAGACTTAACTGGCAAATGTGAAGAAAAGCCCCTTCTGTCCTAGAGAGAGAATATTTTAAAGCAAATTTCAGACCAGAAGAAAAGAAGCTCGTGGGGAGGGATGAGCCAGGCAAGATCTGGGGAAGCACAGGGTCACTGTAGACAACTTCCATGCCCACCCTGATCTTTCTGCAGAGGATCTGAGCCGGCACAGAAGAAGGGTGGGCCACCTGGACGCCCCCACTACCCTGCACGAGTAGGTGCTGCTCCTGAAGTTCTTTCCCTGCAGCAGAGCCTACAAAGTACAACTTGCAAGAAAAGGCAGTGGGAGCGGCAGAGACTCTGCCTCTCCTTTTTTTGAACTGAGGCTGTGAGGAAAAGAGCTCATCTGCCCAAAGGAAAAAACTGACACCAGTTCTGAGGCTCTTCTTTAGCCTATGTCGGTTGTCTGATCCAGTACTTACATCCATGGGAGAACGCCCTCTGGAGCCCTGCGGTCCTTCCCAATCCTGCTAAGTTCTTGGGAAATACTGGAAAAGAACTGAGCCCAGAACAAGCAACGTGGAATCCACAGAAGAACAGCCTTTTACAACAGCAGCCACCTCTGATTAAAATTATCAGCTTCATCAGACTGCACCAAGACCCAGGACTGCTCCTCCAAGGAAAGAGAGGTAAGAAATCAGCAGGGAGTTTGAGGTGAAAGTAGGAAACAAACGTCCCAGAGGAGTGATTGTGGTGTGCATGAAAATTACAGGGACACTAGTAGTGATTAAGAAGTGACAGGTCTGTTATGCATGATACAGTTTGTGTCTGCCTATGTCCTTTTTAGCTGGGTGCAGTGATTAACGCTGGGGTGGCAAACAGAGACACAACCAGCAGCTGAAGACAGAGGAGTGCAAGGGAGGTAGCTCAGAGCCTATTCATGAATGGAGAGTGGTAGGGAGAGCATACACCCTGATGGGAGGATGGAAAACTAAGGTGCAATAGCTCTGGGCAGGTTGAATAAAGAGTATCTTCCTTAGATACCTCCCTAGTGGGTGCTCAGGATCAAATTTGTCAGTACCTCATGGGAATTCAGACAAGCGCTCTCCAGAGCATACAAAAGCAGGTTCATTGTCATTCACTCCGATGCCTGCCTATAAAAAGAGCAGTGGTGGTTAGCAGGGTAGAGGATAAGAGTGTCAAGAGAAACGGGGTTTACTGTTGATTTTGGACCACAGTTTCAGCTCTTTCTGGGCAAAGGAGCCTTTCCCTTTATTTAGTGGAGATAACATTAATTGCCTGTATTTCTATGACATTTTGAATTCCCTGCACTCTACCAATATAAAATACTAATATAAACTTTCTAGCATCAAGCCAGTACATAAAGCAGAAGGTACCACTGGGAATTAATCTATGCTTAAGCATTAAATAAACTGGGAGGAAAAGATGTAGATTAAAGCCAGCTGGAGGTTGTTTGTCTCCTCATTCTCTTCTGATTGATTTTGCTTTACTTAGTACATGAACATGTGGTCTCTCTCTGTTTCCTTTCTTCTGTCTTTAATCTTTTTCACTATATGAGCCCCTGTGCTCCCCTCTGCCACTCCTGGGTGTCAAGGCTGAAGTTTCATTCCTTTTCTGAGGAGGAAAGAAGGTAGACTGTGTTGAACTAGAGAAAAACTGGACTGAGGGGATATGAGAAGAAGGCTCAAAACACAAATATAAGCTCCCACTTCAATGGCATGCTCTGAGTCAGGTTTGCAGCAGAGGTGATGAGTAGCAACTCCATGAATCGAAGTGCTGAAAAGCATATTTTGACTTTGAGTGAAGTAAAATGCAGTTAAGAAAGCACAGGAGTCCTGTTGACTGAATGCCTTGACAGGTGGAACAAGGACGGTGTAAAGTGCTCAGGTCCCTCAGCATGTGTGTTCTGTACAGGACATAAAAGGCATTCGCTCAAGATTCATAACTGCTCTCTCCCAGATGCTTTTGCACCGAGTTGTATGGAACTGCTCTCTAGCAGGTGTAAACCACACAGTCCACCTCCCTCACACAGCTACACTGCTCCATCGCGGTCTGAAGAGCTGCCTCACCTCTAGATACGGGTCCTGGGCGGGAAAGTAGTTTGTAGTTTTTACAACTAACCTATTTCCCTGCTCTTCTCTACCAAATAAATAAGCCTGAGAGGGAGAAAGGAAGCATTTTTTTTGTCTGCCCGTGGATGCAAAATAGTATTAGACTGGCTATGTGAGATAGTGTACATGGCAGTTTCAGAGACTGTTTCTGCACTACTGGAGATAGGTCCTGTGGTAAACAAAACACAGAGTCCCGTTCAAATACCAGCTGGGCTCCTTGCTGTCATTCCTGCCACAGTAATCCCAACAGTACCATAATTCTGCATGCGTGTGTCCATCCAAAGTTGTGTTCTGGCATTAATCTAATGGCTCTAATATTAGGCTGTCCTGCCCTCTGAATGTAATTCAAAGTGTAAGCTACTCTGAGGAGAGCATTGCATTTTCTTCTTTGCTTTAGGTAGGGCTGAACATGCCATTGTTGTGCTGCAAATTATAGCAATAATAATAAATAGTCGTGTTTTGCTGTTTCCTTCGGCTATAGCACAGAGCTTGTAATGATGCCGGATCAGGATTCCAGAGACTTCTTTATTTAGCAGTGACTGTATCTTCACTGCTGCTTTGGTGCTTAGCACATGTTAAACAAAGTAAAATATTTTAAGCTCTTCACTGAGATAATTGTCAGCTGCATAAAAGCTTGGGAGATAAAATTCACTCAAGGGAAAGATAGGAATCCAGATCTGGACCCAGAAATGATCTTTCAGTATACATAAAGTACTTGCATTGTAATATTAAATAAACAACACCTAAGTTAAATAAATGGCACAGTGGGAACTTGATTATTCTTTAATAAGAACCTAGTAACCAAAATAAACTCTGTCCAAAATGTGCCTCCTTTGCTGTAACAGTCAGCTTTCCCCACACAGGAGCTGTATTTTTCTTTCGGCACACAATTCGTTTGAACTGGTACATGAAAAATGTCTGAGCAGCACTTTTTCTTTCCTACTGAAGTTCCCTGCATCTGATTGCTATGTCAAAATGCAGTCTCCAGGGTCTCTAGACTCATTTTAGATGTCAGGGGTTGGAAATCTTGTCTAATAGCTGTTTAAGATGGCTGTCCTTCATCTTTTCTCCTGCTTGTACTTCGCACCCGTGCTTAGCAAAGCCAGTGGCACCCACAACATCTGTATGTATGTACCTGGAGCTCCTAAAGAAATCTGTGTTTCTGCAGTTCCACCCATTGATAGCCATCCTGTTGCAACAATGATAGTTTGCTTATAGGGAGTTCCCACACTACCAGTCCAAACAGCAAAATTAAAATCTAATTTCTAAAAGGTCATTGGAGGCACAGATCTTTGAATTTATCACCAGCCAGTGCTATTTTGTGGCTCACACTCCCTGCATCAGCAATGAATATTGTATGGGATCAGCTATTTAAAGTTATTGAGATGTCTAGCTTGCACTGATGTTAAGCATGATTCTTGTTTCTGTCTGACTTTTGGCTGATCTCAGAAAATGAGTATTATACACAGCTCCTATTTAAGCAACCAAACGAAGCGATGTAGGTTCTAATGGCAGCTGCAGTGGCTGTAATATATTGGGGAATCTGACCTCTGTGTTTATGTACCTAAATGAGAACCAAGTTCTACTGAAAAATCTGGTAATGTGTAAGTGACGCAGATGGTGGGAAGGAACCTGGTGTCTCAGTTGAAGCGCAGCTGATAAATTCAGCCCTTAATGTTTAAATGTAACAGCACATTACAATTCAAAAGCATGTTATTTTCAGTGTAAATGCCTTCATTTTTATATTACTTTAAAAGAAAAAAAAACACCACCAACAACAATAATTAAAAAATAACCAAACTAGCAAAAAAAACCCCAAAAACCAAAAACCAAAAAAAAAAAAAAAACAAACCAAAAAACCACACAAACAAAAAAAACTCCCTGGAAATGAGACTGAAAAAGTTTAAGCATTTCCAGTGAAAAGATTTCTGTCTGGGCCATTGATTACTCTGCTCTGCTATGCAGGACTATGCTCCAGAGTGCTCTTTGGCAAGCTTGTGGTGAGGAGCTGCCTTATTTTATCCTCTGTTTGGTTTCTGATCTTTCCTCCAACTCTGCTCTTTCCTCTTTCAGGACCAAGCAATGATGAAGACTATGTCTGGTGGAAACTGCAACCTGAATGTGCCGGCCAAGAACTCATACCGCATGGTCGTGCTGGGAGCCTCCAGAGTGGGGAAAAGCTCCATTGTCTCACGCTTCCTCAACGGCCGCTTTGAGGATCAGTACACTCCCACCATCGAGGATTTTCATCGCAAGGTCTACAACATACGGGGAGACATGTATCAGCTGGACATCCTGGACACCTCTGGGAATCACCCTTTCCCTGCCATGAGGAGGCTTTCCATCCTAACAGGTGAGAAAGCTGAGAGGAAGGTCATAAGGGTAGACATTAGCTTGAAAAGTGTAGCCTGGAGATGACTGGTTTTTTTGGGAGATAGCTAAAGGGACTGCTTGATTTGCTGCAAGATGCATTTCTATAGAGAGATATTTTCTGGCTGGCGTGTTCCCAGCACTATAAGGAATGCATTAGCCACAGTGGAGAAGTCCAGTGGATGAAGGTCTGAAATTGAGATTTTCTCTTATCCATATACCTTCCCCTCCTGCTTTGTATTTTTATTGGCGTCACAAATAAGTGGCTGGATGCAATTCTGTGAGTATAAAGCGCAGCCAAGGGCAAATTAAGCATGTTGTTTTAAGACACATACAGTGAAAAACAATGCAATAAAATGCACAGAAAGGGAATTCTAACCAAGAAAGTCCCAAGGATTTTTTTATTCCTAAAATTTCCAGCCTGATTTCCTTGATTTAATATTCCAGTAGAAGGATAGTTCTACTTTCACCCTTTCTCCTTAGTCTGCGGCTAATCAAATGTGTTTAAAGGGAAAAAAAAGGAAAATGGTGGGATCATTTTGCATCTTCTCACTGTCAAGCCATTTTTGTTGTGAGCTAAAATATATTCTTTAATTATAAAAGTGACAGTAGACATATATTTAGCCACAGCTCACAAAAAATATTCTTTCTGGATTCGCTATTCACCTTTCTAACTGGCCAGTGAAACATGGCAGTCACACCTGACAAGGCTACAATCCATATTCAGTGAGGTTCTAGAATCAGTTTCTAGGATGCAAATGTGAGCTTTAGTCCCTGAAAGCTCTCTTAGCATGTTCCACACGAATGTCATTCAACAGGCAATGATTTGCCTTATTTTCTACTTGCAAAAGGAATTGTAAGTCGGGAAATGTCAAAAGGAAATGCCAGGGGATGTGTGTCATTTATGTATTAGGTTTTTTTCATGGTCTGCTTCTCTTGAGCAAATGCAATGACAGCAGAGTGCACTGAGAAACCTCTCATTCCTGACTTGGGTGTTCAGGACTGATTAGCTGTAAACCTTCAGTTCAGGCGTTGCTTCGCGTATTGTGTAATCAAAGGGCTAAGGCTGAGTGGCTACCAGCTCTCCACTCTTTCTGGTGCCAGAACAGGATGTGTTTTACACGGAGATACAAATGAAAGGAAGTAAAAAGAAGAGCAACACAGCAGAGCTGAGACAGAAACATGTTTACGAAGGAGATAAAAACAGGCAATAACTTGCAAGCCCAGTGCTAAACAGGAGTGCAATGGGATACGACTGAATGAACATCATAGCCAAAAGTCTTTTCCACAGCACTATAGAAAGGTGTGGGGAGCTGATTCAGAAGAACTAAAGTACAGCTGAGCGAATAGGTGCCAAGGGACCAAACAAAAAATATGGGGAGGAAATGGAAATAAAAGAACTTCTTTTTAAAAATTTCTTCCTCTGAAACTGGCTATGACCAACAAGCCTTTACAGTATCTTTTCTTTTAATTGCAGGGGATGTTTTCATCCTGGTGTTCAGCCTGGACAACAGAGAATCCTTTGATGAGGTCAAGCGACTCCAGAAACAGATCCTTGAGGTCAAATCCTGCCTGAAGAACAAGACTAAGGAATCAGCTGACCTCCCCATGGTGATCTGTGGCAACAAAAATGACCACAGTGAAGTCTTCCGCAAGGTACGCACTGATGAAGGTGAGAATCTTGTCTCCAGCGATGAAAACTGTGCTTACTTCGAAGTGTCAGCCAAGAAGAACACCAATGTGGATGAGATGTTTTATGTCCTCTTCAGCATGGCCAAGCTACCTCATGAGATGAGCCCTTCCCTCCACAGGAAAATCTCCATCCAGTATGGTGACACTTTCCAACAGAAATCCTTCCGGATGCGCCGAGTCAAGGACATGGACGCCTATGGCATGATCTCTCCCTTCGCTCGCCGGCCAAGTGTCAACAGTGACCTGAAGTATATCAAATCAAAAGTTCTCAGGGAAGGTCAGTCCAGGGAGAGAGAGAAATGCACAATCCAGTGAAGGAGGCTTGAGCTTCTGTCTGAAGACAACATCCACATGCAGTGCCTTAAAGAAAACATGGTCTGTGGAAGCAAAGAACAGGCTTGTGGGCTTCATTGAGAAAACCCAACACGGAGAAAGGATAACTTCCTGTGGATTCCGCTGAGTCGCAAATGTAAATAACATCGTCCTTGGAGATGACTGGGAAAAATCATACACCTGAGATACGAGTGCATTTTTTTGTCTTTGTAATGTAGTTCCTCTTCATTCCTTTCTTTGTTTGAAAAATACAGTCCTGAGAAGGAAAGACATTTCAACCTTATTGTTACAAAGAAAATAGATCAAAAATGCACAGAAGGCATTAACAGTTACCCAGCATGCAGCTCTTGCTAAGAGAGGGGAGGTTATGTGTGTGTGTGTATCTCTGTGTGCCCATGTGCACGTGTGCATGCATGTGTGGAGCTCTCCTTTTAAAAAGTGGGTCTTGCATTTCAAAGGGCAGCAGTCTTAACTAAGGATTCCCAGATTGGGAGTGGACTCTATATGTGGATGCATGACTTTCACTCACTTCTGAGGGCACCTGCATTAAGAACTTGATTTTATGTTTGTTGGAACAGTTACCATTTGACATTGACATAAATGTTGGTTTGTATTATAGATTTTATTTGGGATTTGTTGGTTTTTTTAATTGTCTGGGGGTGGGTTTTTAGCAAAATCAGATGGCAAGTGCATTTGATATTAAACAGTGTCTGCTTTCTACCAGTGAAAAGTGGTTTTCTTCTGTAACACTTCTAATATGTATATTGATTGAAAGTGAAATTTTCCGCAAAAAGCCAATTCATTTGACTGCTTTGCAAGCCCGGTGTGATGTTTCTCAAAGCAGCCACACCAGTTCTGAGTACCATAATGCAAATGCCACCCTTTGCCTTGCTGGCCACTGGACTAATGATTCCTTCCTTTGCCTGTATCAGCTGAGAGTGACCAGATTCATATGTAGACTCAGACCACTTCAGAGGCAGGATTGGATTTTTCTTCAAAATTAAGAACTGAATGGTTATAGGGCCAGCTCCTTCGTATTTCTTCTGCTGACATGCCTCTATTCATTTTGTTCATGGTTTCCCTCACTGTCCAGTAAAGGTTGCCTTGATGGAAATGTTTGCACTGCAGAAGTCCTTCAAAATAGAAGCTTTGTCCTGGCTGTTCAAACAGGATTGAACTGACTGGTCAGATAAATCTGGGGCTGTCCATTCATTTCTTTCCTTTCTCAGCCCAGTACAGGCTTCCTTATCTTCAGCTCTCTCCCTGTTCTGCTTCCAGCTCTGTTGTTTGATGAGCTCCTGTATGCCCTCAAAGCCCAGTACATTCTCTCAAATGTGAGCTTGCTACTCTTGCTGACTGGAATGAGATGTGTGCACACATATCTGTGGGCAAAGCACGGCCCCGAGACCGTACACAACAGTAGACTATATATGTTATATATACCTCAGAAAGACCTTCAGATATATTGTCCCTCCCTTGCCCTCAAGTTCTGTGTTTAGCTACGTCTGCCTTGCTGTGTCCTGGGCAGAGCTGTGAGCTGGTTTGTGCTATAATTTGACAGGAAACCAAGAATGATGATTGTAAAAATTAGCCTCTGGGACTCAAAATCCCATATTCATTTATCAGCTCCACCCTTCATTGGTACTGTATTGGTAAAATACACTGTTCTTTTATTCCTGTTGCCAGGGCAGCACCTTTCTGACCACATCTTCCTCCCTATCTATAAATATGTACATGGTTTATGATTAAACCTGATTTATTTATTAGCTGTGTCCTGGTTTAGTTGTTTGGGTTTTTTTAACTTTCTTCAAGAATAATGAGGAAGGTCCTGTATTTATGTTGTGCAGGTGTGTCTAGGTAAGTGAGTTCTGGGTTAAGAGTCCTGATGAGATCTCCAGTAAATTCCGGAAGAGCCTTTTACGTCCTCCAGACATCAGGGGCTACACAGAACAGAACTGTATCTATATCCATATGTATCTATAATCTATCTATCTATCAATCATCTTTTTGACCATTAACTTATATATACAGGTATCTGCAGAGGCAGACAGTTATTCTTCCCCATGCTGCCTCCAACATGAGAGAACAACAACTCTGTCCTTCATGCACAGAGCTGATGTGTTGATCCCTGGTGCAATTTAACGTGGTCTCTGCAGAGACACCACTGTTTTCCTCCGCAATCTCTCCAGGTTACCATCTGCACCTCCCACTTCTGGGAGTCCTGGTCCCTCTGAGCACATCCTCACCACTCCACAGACTGCCCACCCAAGTGTGTGACTCTGAATGCACCAGTGATCAGGCTCTGGGACTCCTGTGCCACAAGGACATGGAGGGGGTTTGAAGATGGAGTGAGAAAGGCATAAGTAATGGATATTCGTTGGGTTAAGGGACTCTGGGAAGCTAAATGAGAACTCCTTGTGCTACAAACCATGCACTGCCTTACTGACCCTGCATCCACTCTCCCTGGCCTGCAGGATAAAGCTGAATTTTTTAAGAGCCTTCAAAATCAAGTCTCTGTCTTATAACATTGGCCTTACTATTATTTTCCCTACATCTCTGCATCTCCACAAACACAATTTTTCCATCTCCGCAGAGACACCAGATATCCACACTCTTCCATGTTCTGCTATTCCTGCCTCTTCCACCATAGACACAAAGCCACCCAGCATGGAAAAGCAACGTTGCAGTTACAACAGAGGCACAAGTGTAGAGGAGGCTAAAGACTAAGGAGCAGGTGCTCACAGATATGCTGGATCCCATGGAAAGGCCAGTGAGTCCCAGCTGCACAGTCCAGCTTGGCCAGCCAATGCTCAAGGTGAGAAGCATCAGAGAAACTGGCTGGGAATGAAGGTGAAGCAGCATTACAGTCACCCACGAAAACAAATGGCAATAAGCAGATAATCTTATTAAAGTAATCCTAGTCTTCTCACTGCATTTCGTTACCGATGGTAATTGCTTTTGGAGTTAGATTTTCATGCTCCTGAGGCCTTTTTTTTTTCTTTTATTGTATCATTACAGTCATTCTATTAATATCTATGTATTATTTGGGCTCTAAAAGTGCTTACAGCCCCTAAACCAGACAGTATGTGTATCAGTTGTTTATTCACAGTTAGCAGCCATTATGTTCTGTGGAAAGGGCTGGGACTGGGAAACAGAGAGCAAGGCTATCTTCCTGCACAGGGGACATAAGGTAAGGCAGGAGAAGGAAAGGGGAATTGTTTCCTCCCTGCTAACCACTGAATGCATCTGGCTGTAGAACAGAACAGGGAAGAGCTTTATGGGAAACTCTTATCGTGTGTGTTCAGAAACTGTGAGACCCTGAAAGCAGCAAAGACGAGACCTACAGCCAAGTCTCAGAGGCACTTGCAAGAGAAAAAAGAGAAACCACCTCTTTTCTTTTTATTTTCCCTTTGAGATTCAAGGGACCTTCATGGAACTTCTGCAACGCAAGAAATCATGAAAATGCACAGGACTAAGGGCAGGTCTGGAGGAAGGAATTTCTCTGGAAAAGATGCTGAAAGCACATGTACCCTTACTCGGTCTTACCTGGTGTAATTAAGTTGTTTTATTCTAACAGCAACCTCATCCTATGTTGCAGGATATAAACCCCATCACCAGTGATGCAAAGCCTCACTTATGGTTTTCGTCTGTTTACTTTCAGTACAACAAGCAGGGACCCGGCTGAGGATCAATCACAGCCCTGGAACAAGACAAGACTGAGATTTATTTTGTATATTGCTCAATACAGCAAGAAAATTCTTGTCCTGAAGAAACTACAAGTCAACACATAGGAGCTACTATAAATATTGGCAAAAATCTAATCGAGTCACAGGGTCAGTACAAATCAGGAAGGAAATAGTGATCCTGGTGAATTAAGTAAAAAACAAACCAAGGGTGGGAAGGACAGAACGAAGGCCTGTTTTGACATCCAAAGGATTAAATCAGGCTTCTGTTCTGAAGGATCCCCAGGAGAGCTGCTGCCACCAGGCCAGCCTGATGCTAGAGAGAGGCTTTCATGGTACAGCCTCACAAAGAGCGTTGTCTCCCTGAGACCCTGGAGTCCAATATGTCTGATTGTCTGAGAGGCCAAAGGCCTTTTACAAAGGCAAGTAGGAAATGGTGGGATAATTTTTAAAAGGGCAGCAGAAAAGAGCTTCAAAAGGCAGCTCACAAAGGTAGGGTGGCACCAGGAGGTTGTCCAGGTAAATAAGCAAAAAGACAGGCTATAAAATGTACCTTTCATCTTTATTTCATACTTCTCTACACACAAGTCAAAAAGAAGACATTTTATTTAGCCTTTTTGTCCTTTCTCAAATGTTAGCCTCTGCCTACTGCTGTGTAGAACCCACTCCCCACCTTTCATTACACCTTTTGCTGCCTTAGATTTACTCTTCTGTCATCTACCCTATTATAGGCTGCTTTGCTAGCCCTGTCCCAATGTCTTGGCTAGGGTAGAAGGTTACAAGAAGAGGTGTTTTTAAAGTAACTGATGATTATTTGATTTGATTTGAAATCACTGTTACATTCAGGGGCTTTATTAGCATTATTTTTTTCTGTAAAATTACATGGTGTCAGGCTCAGATTAAAGGATCTCCTTGGAAAAGTATGTAAAACATGATATAATGTACATTTTCCCCACTGGTTTCTATAGCAACAGCCTTTTCTCTGCATTCAGAAAGAGCAGAGAATTTGCAGGGGGGAGATGAGTAGCAGTGGCTCTGCCCTGCTCATATCTTTCACTTCTGAGTCCTCAAGGGAAATTTTCCTCCCTTCAGTTTCTGTTACGTGGAGAAACAAAGACCACCAGCCAGATCTGCTTCGCAGACTACTCTATATGTCTTGTAAAGCTGTGGTATGGATATTTACCACAGATAAGAAAGTTTTTTTCCACGATTTCCACTTCCGTGATGTGATTGTAAACTGGGGCATTGCTCCTGGCACAGTGCCTGATATGGGGAATACACGTGGCAAACTGCTATGAACCAGCTGCTGCACTCAGGTTTGGTTAGAGCTAACTGTGAGCCTTGACCATCTCCACTCTTCCCTGTGTCTGGTACAGTCTGAGCCTAAGCTTTCCCAGAGAAACATTTCCTTTTGCATCATGACAACATCAGCCAAAGACCTTTCCTTGCCTCTACCATCATTGGTCATCCACAGCGAGCAGAACCACCCTAAGTCCCAGGCATCATGTTCCTAGAAAGTTATTGACAGCTTGGAAGGAGACCAAGAACTAGCAAGAAAAACATTTTATGAGCCTAAGGGGATTGACTTGAGTAAGCCTTAAGAAAACTCTGAAAGGGATAATTCTGTGTTATGCAGGCAAACAAATTCTGAGAGAGCCTGGCTGAAACCCCCTAGATGTGTTTGAGAGGTGGAGATGACAACTGAGACAGCTCCTTTTTTAGAGTTGGACAGGGGTATAGTTCAGTGGGAACAGGAATATTAAGCAGGAAAATATAGGCAAGACAGCAGGGCAGATTTTAGGGCAGTGGAATCTACTGGAAAATTTTCTAAGAGATGTCAGGAAAGTCCCATTAGGAAAACACTGGGAAAAACACTGAAACCTACACGGCCAACAGGGGTAACCTGGTGTTGGCAGTGGGCTAGACTGACTGAGCCAGTAGGTTATCTTGATCTCACACACTTGTTTCTGTGATGGACTCTGAACCCAAGTCTGCTTCAAAGAAATTTCCTCGGACTGTCTGTCCTCACTGCACGCTCTCAGTCCCACAAGTGGAGGGTTGGTAGTTCACTGGTCCCCTCCCAGCAAACCACTAACAATAGAGACAAGACTTCTTACGTCAGACCCTGCTTTTCAGAGCATTTCCACAAGGATCTCTGGACTGTTTGGAGCAAACAGCTCCTTTGGTGAGTAGTCCGTGAACAGCTTTTTGTGCATTTGTTTATTTTTCAGAAGTATTTGATGACTGATTAATGCAAATGGGTCCTATGCTTTTACTGGGGTGGTTAACTAAGATTATCAGTTCAGATTAAACATGGAAACAAGGACGAATGAGGTCATTGTGTTTCAGGACATCATGTAGCAAAGTAAAATAACATAAAGAAAAAAAAATCCAACTTGAATAGCTGTCCTCAAACTACTCTGACCTAGAGGCATTTCAGATGGAGTGTATTTATTCAAAAGCGTCCTCTCACAAGCATTTGGCTTTCAGCAGTTAGTATAGAACACTAATTCACACATAAAACCGCTGAATATTTTACACTTTTTCTTACAATGTGTCTTGAGTCCATATTTCGAGGTTAAAAAGAAGTAAAACGAAAAAACCCTACAGTTTTCACAGGTGTGGTGGATGAAGGGGTGGTGATGGATAATTCTAGCTGGAAGAAAAAATTCCTTCATCCATTGGGACCTCATCTGGAAAACTGGACAATTCTATTACACTGGGACTTGTGGTCGTTCTATGGTTCCACTGGGAACTAAAGCTACACGAAACCACAAGAAACACATTCCCAGCAGTGGAGCTGCAATCTTGCATTTCAGAACCCACTAGCATCAGGACTGTGACAGATCCCAACTAGCTCTTCAATGTCTTTGCAAGGTTTTCAGGAGTCTCAGAGTTAAAGTAAGCTCAAGCTGGTAAAATAACTGTGTGTTAGGTAACATGGGTTTCTGTCTTGTTCTTCAGGTCAGAGATCTAACAGCCTCTAGGAACAGTTCTACCAGTTTCCACACCCTTTACATAAATCAGCATCTTGGTTTCCCATCCCTGAGAGAGGGCAAATAGCACTCATGGGACAGATGAGAGAGGATAAACATCTTCTAGATTGCGAGGCACTTGGGTACCACAGTGATGGATAAACACCTTAAAAGGTGAAGAGGCAGACCAGAAACAAACATCACCTCAATCAGGAGCTGAGCTGCTGCAGTGCCAGCTACACAGAGAGCAATTACACTCTGCATAATCCCTGATTTCTGCTCTACCTACAGGCTTGTTCTCTCCAGCATCTGCTGAGCTGGGAAGCCCTAGGAGCTCCAGGATTAAAATGACGCACTGGCAAGCCCCTGTCCCTCAATCACTACCTATCTGTGTGCTAAGCAGTGGTGTGCTGCAGAAAGGTTTTAGCTCAGAGACCCTTGGGTGGATGCACAGCATATCATCTTCTCTCGCCCTCTCTCTGCTGGAAAAACAAGTGCCTCAGGAAAATACAGGCCTTGTTAAACACAACCTGAGGGGTCAGAAGACGGCATAGGGAAGATCACTGGCAGTGCTCCTGGCTGGTCCAGGGCAGAATTTGTCATCTTTTCTGTCACAAAACAGTTTGTTCCTTGCTGGGTGGCTCATTGCCAAGGTAATAAATAGAAGTTTCTAAAAAGAAATAAAACAAAAAGGAAAAATAAACACAGAGCAACGACTTGTTCTGCAAATTGACAGGAGACTTGCCTGAGGCAATGGATAAGGGGTGACAGGGATGAACAGCTCTCTTGTGGAGCCTTATTAAAGAGAGGAGCAGAGCTCTTCTCAGATACTCTTTATGAGATGCTGCCATCTGGGAGAAATCCAGATTGCCAATTATCAGAGAGAACAATTCCAGCTGGCCACAACACTGTCAAGGCAGAAATTATCTCCTTACACAATGGCACTGACTCAGACTGCTTGCAACTTTTGTCAACTTCGGGGCAGTTACACAAGGTCTGCTATTAGCCATAGTGGTATTTATTTGTATTATGGAGTCCTGCCCACAGACCAGGACCCCATTATACCAGACAATATACAAATGCACAACAAATAGAAAATCCCAATGTATGCAAACACCAGGGCAGAATTCTACTCATTAACTTCTGTGCTCCACAGCATCTGTCTTATATCCTACGATGGCTTCTACTTGTTTCCTACCAGTATCTTATCTGCAACTTAAAGTGAGAATAAGCTGCTGTATGCAATATTAACCCACCACTTTCCTGATTAACATCTGAGAGCTAATTATTTCAGTAGAGACCTTGGAACTACTACATTGTGTCAGTAGCAGCACCAAGACCTAATACAATTTAGTAATGCTCTTCCTTCAGGTGGTGTTACTGAAACAGAGAAAGCAGGTGTAAGGATTACACACCACTTCCTAAAAGATCATGGGATGGGTAAATTCTTTATTATTCCTGCACTGGTTCCTCGCAGTGCTTCCCAACAGTCCTTGCCAAGGAGACTTCTTTTACGCAAACAGAGCATCTTTGTGGCATGTTGATATTCCAGTTGTTGTGCCAGCCCCAGGCCAGTTGTGGCTCATGGTTGTTCAGACCCAGCCCAGGACTGTGTCCTGAGACAGACAGAGAAGCTGTCTTATGCAAGGCTATCGTGAAATCTGAATCAGAAATCTGAATCAGGGCAGGGCAAGGAAGTGAGGCAGCCACACTGGCATTGCCAAGTCATGGCAAATGCCTGCTGACCGCCCTTTCCTTTGGTGACCAGATGATATCTCAAGGAATGTCTGCCCCTCTCCTGCCTGTGATTTGGGACCTCCCACAGCTCTCAGGAGAAAGAAATGCATCCTATACTGCTATGAGCAGGGTATGTACCCACTTTTGAAACACAAGTTGATGGAACAGACATTTTTAGCCACCTGTAGAATTTAAAATTAAAAGCAGTGAAAAAGCACAGACTCCTCAGTGACCCCTTTGTACAGCTGTGGCCCATTCAAGAGCTGTTATTTGACCTTGATCTCCCAGAGAGGAATATCTCAGGCACAGGCTTTGACAAAACAGTTCACAGTACCCTAAAACTTTGTTTCCTCCCTCCACAGCATGATCATCGGAGAAAGGGCTGCCCTTGGATGGTAAAACCCTCACAGATGAAATAGAATTCAGCTGATGGAAAGCACCCAGGCAGCAGCAGGACACCGCGCTCTGCTAGATAGTGAGAAGATGTGTAAGAAATGAACACCCTTGGTTTAAGGGAGAGCCTTAGGGATGTTTACTATCCCTTCTTCTTGGGACTTCACATCTTCCCCAAATAACTTTCTTTTCAGAGAAGAATTCTGACAAAGAGGAAAATGTCTGAAAGCACCTCATTAATAAGGAGCCTTGAGTTTCGATGATTTTCCATGAAATTTCAGACTCTGAATTGACTTTTGAAAATGAAATGAGCTTAGGCTCACTTAAGCACTTTTTCAACTTCATCCAGATTGGTTGAGTGAAGAAGGAACATTTAAGGACTGAGATTTATGAGGAGGAAGCATTGTTCTGAACCAAATTTCCACTAAAGAGAAAACTGAAAAAATAAGTGACTTTGCCTGAGAGGTGCTTTAGTACTGAAGGTTTTCTCAGTAAAAGAAGAACAGTCTGAGAGACCTTTCTGTTTTCCCATTCATTTACATTTTGGAAAAAGAAGGAAAAAAAAAAAGAAAAAAAAAATAGACTCTTTCTGTCTCTTAAAACAACTGAGAAAAGAAGTGTATTCCAGAGTGAAATGTTGTGTTTGCATTTTTTCCCCATGATATCTTTTTCTCAACCAGGAATTAAAGAAAAATGGAGGGTGGAACCCCAAACAAAATCCATGCCCCCACCTGGATTTGGCCGGCTCTGTATTCTCTGCCTCTATCTTTTACCTCACTGATGATAGGAGAATATGAAGCAAGAACATATAAAGCAGCCAGTTTTGTTTTGACTAGAGGTATATGGGATGCTCCAGGACCCCAACACACTAGAACATCATTAGCAAGTAAGTGAGAAAGCTATCTCTAAATTAGTTCTATATTTTGTGTCTGCCACTGTTCTTAACTAGAAAGGTCCCATCCTCTTCTATTCCACTCCAGCTTTTTACAAAAAACCCCGAAGGGAAAGAGAGTACCTGTTATTTCTAGCCTTGGTAAACTTCAGGTGAAAGCTTCCTCTTTCAAGAGGAAATCAAATGGCTCTGTTAAGCTGTGCTGATACTGCCAGATACTTCCCCATTTTGCATGTCAGACTTGTGCTCTGACTGTCCTCATCACCTGCATGTTGTTGCATACTGCAGTGCCATGTTTGTGCCTTCTTGCCAGATCCTAGTCCATGACCTTGATGTATGCTCAAGCCAGCAACCAGAATCTCCAGAGTTTCCACAGCCTATTCCCTTCTGGCATGTCTAGGCAGGTGGCTGAGGAGACAAAGACTTTTTGTACACAGGGCACAGTGACTCGTCTCTGCAATATGTTGTGTTCCACCTCAGAAAGCCATCGGATGTCATTTCATGCCATGTCACACAAAGAGCGACAAATTACCGCCAGAACTGAGGGCTTTCCCCTGTCTTGTCCTTCTTCACACAAGTAAACATTGGTGCCAGGCAAAGCATTAGAAGCTGTATGGTGAAGATCCTAGATTACAGGAATCTGCCTGAATTTCCATGCCACAGTGCTTATCTTGTCTGTGTCCCATACCAGACATAACTATTTTGGTCTGCAGAGAAATGAAACTAGCGGTAATACCCTAAAAATGGACTTATGATATGCTCCAACAGATGCATAGTGTCTTCCAACAAGTCCATTGTGGGGCACAGCCCCAGATCATCCTAGAAATAAGTGTACAGCCAGCCAAAATGGCTTTAACTTCAGAAGTGAGAAGTCAAGTGAGAGCACTTTGGAAGCCTTGCAGTGCTACACCAGGGCAGTTATGCAAGACTCGCTGGATAAGCAGTGCTGTGTTCAAACAGTTTGGTTCTGGGGTACTTACAGAAAAGCACAGCTGAGCCCAGAGCTTAGGGTCAGTCGCCTCAGAGGGACCAGAGTATGCTGGGACAACACTAACAAGCTTGCAGGGCAAGTTTAGGGACAAACCGGTCTTTGAGACCATGCCAGCAAGGCAGCAACCTCACAAAGGCCTGACACACGATAACTGGTCCACCAGTTGTCTGCTGTGACAGGAAACGTCGGAGGCTCATGCCTTGACATGACTCCAGCTGAATATGGGCATTAAGCCAGAAACTGCTCTGTGGTGGGACGTACTGCCTGCCTCTTTGCCAGGAGCTGAGTATAACAAAAAAGGTCAGGCCAAGGGTGACAAGAGTCAATCTTCAGGTTACCCCAACACAGTTAAAGACAATTCACTTCCTGAAGCCTGGAATGGGCAGAGAAGAGAAAACACAAAAAAGTGGGCAAAACATGGGAAAAATTAAACAGACAGAGCTGTCACAGGGTAAAGTCTGTCCTGTGGACAGGAAATGTCTCTTTGGGATAGTTTTAAAAGTTTCATTTTCTGCCTGTGTTCCAGAGGCCAGAGGCAAGAGCCTGACTATTTTTAAAGATAAGTTTGACGCATTATGCAGGACCTTGTGTGACATGATAGGATGTTGCAGTCAGGAAATGGACACTCTGACCCAGGAGAGGCATTCCACTCTGCGCTCCTGAGCTTGGGTTCTGGCTGTCTGCAGGCTTCACTCTCTTTCTCAGAAGGAGACAGAAAAAGAAATGAAAAAAAAAAAAAACAAAAACCAAACCTTTCATTTCTCTCAAACAGAAATAATTCAGAGGGAAACTAGAAACTTCAGGAAGCAAACTCAGATGAACAAAATAATATCTAATGGTATGTGTATATCAGATGTCCCCTTTAACTGAGTAGAAGTGCTATTCCTGGGATCTGGGGTTTGACATCAGGCCAGCAGTAGTAGCTGGGCGCCAATGGCCTATGACTTGCTGGGTTGATGTGACAGCACAAGCCCATGCAAGGTATTCCCAAAGCCTGTGCGTCCAACTAGGCTGGGAGAACATGTTGCCAGAGTGAGCCCATAATAGCGTGTAATCTGATGCAAGCCCAAAGAGATGGAGGTGTTGATCCTGAATGTTAAACAAAAACACTGGAAAATAATACCCCAAAGACATGGTCTTTTATATCTGACCATAAAACTTGAGAAGCTGAACAGTGGTTGAAGAGACAACTTATCTGTTGGAAGTATAGGTCTCATCCTTGGCTAGAAGTCTTGACCGCTTTCCCCAGCCTGAGTACCAGAGCTTCACAGTTCTTGCCTCGTCACAGAAACAGCAAATGCACATTCAGGCAAAGGGACGGTACAAAAGCTGGGACAGTTTCCCACCTGGGAAATTACGGTCTCTAGCGTTCTGCTAGGAGGTGGAGCGACATAGGCCTCTGCCGTGCAGAGAGGAAGATACTGTATGGGAGATTCCCACTTGGTGTTCCTTTTTGCTC
Source organism: Callaeas wilsoni (assembly GCA_013398955.1). Lineage (NCBI taxonomy): Eukaryota > Metazoa > Chordata > Aves > Passeriformes > Callaeidae > Callaeas > Callaeas wilsoni. The sequence goes on from VWPU01009517.1 coordinate 79,665, forward strand.
CACTCCAGCAGGATTTATGCTGCCTCCATCTTCCCTTCTTCTCTGGTCCACTGTCACCTCTCACCCTGACACAAAAGAAAGGGCTTTAAGGTGGCAGTTGTATTACAGAATTTACAAAATCAAATGCTCAAAAGCAAGAGACATCTTGGTCATGACTGTATTAAAAATTAAATGGTGCCAGGCTGTGTTCCCAGACTCGAGAACTGAATCACCACTCTTAAATTGTAGTACATTCCCTGTCACTTTTTTGACCCAGACCAAGGAGAGATCCTACCAGACAATGGCTTTAAGCACTGTGATTTTGCCCAGGCCAGGAACAATTCTTCATAAGGAGTTTGCAGACAACCACCCTATTCTGGAGGGTGAGGTTTAATGTAAGTAAAATGCAAACCTTTCCATTCCAGTTGGTTTCAGTGCCAGAGAAAGATCCTACATTTAGTTTTCTAGTACAGCTGTAGCCTACAGTATCATGGTAAGCTACAGTAGAAAAGGCTACAGGGTTTGGAAATATCTCTAATGCAACCTGCTCATAGAATGAAACAACACCATCCTTCACATCTCTCTAACAAAGAGAGCTGTGGCTGCTTCCTTCATCTCTATCTCTGTTTATTAAAAGGCCTACTGGCAAACTCAGGGGTATAAACCACAACAGGCATGAAACTCACCTTTTTGGAAGGTATGGCAGAGAAACAGCAGCACATTTCTATGTCTAGGGCTCTGGAGTAGCAAAAAAATATATGCAGTGAGGAGGAGGAAAGGAAGACTGCTCAAAAAGAAGTGAGGGCAGGTTACACAGGGCTAGGTTGCTGACTCTAACCATGAGTCAAGGGTCTCATGCCGATTTACATCGCCCAGCTGATGCTATTCAAAAAGCCTAAATGTACATGCAAGTCAAGTTACTAACTTTCAGCTCCATTCATCTTTTGCATCAGAAGTACTTGGAGCACAACAGCAGTAAATTAGTGCCAGCTCTCCCACTGAGATAATTCAGAGGATCTTTTCCTGCCCAGCAGGGTCTGATTTTTCATGTAGATTCCATATTGTGATTAACATGGAGGCATTTTCTCATTTAACAGGAGAAAAAAACCCAAAAATACTCCAAAATCTTCCCCAAATAGGGCTTTTTTGGGGAAAACTTGCTTTGGTTCTTCTTCTCTACTCAGTGAACTATTAATTTAAATGAAAACCTGTGCCAGCAATGGGCAATGTTACAAAGAGATTGATTGATCCACCTTATTTCACCCTCACGTACCTTTTGGGGTACATGTACCTTCTGAGTGAGGCTTGTCAATCACCTTGGTACTTGATATTGTCCCTACCTCCCACACCACTGATTAGTGTCACTCACTGAATGAGCAGAGAGGGCGCGGAGGCAGATTCTGCCAGCAGTAAGAGCCTTACTTCAAATCAAACTTGTGAAATACAGCCTAAGATTCATGCCATGTAGGTGGAGGGAGGAGGAGAGGAAAACATCTTTTCCTTGAAGGACTCATGGCTTCATGGCTGCTTTTATATCTTGTGAAAAAGAACCTGTCTAGTTTAAGGAGGAGAAGAGAGAAGGTAGGTTGATTTTTAGGACCACTGTGTGGCGCCTTGGTAGCAAAACAGCTCAGGGTGAAGGGGTGAGGGATATGCCAGGAAACTGCACTACTTGTGGGGGGTCTCTCTGAAAGCAGGTCATCCATATCCATTTACCAGAGACAGCTGGGGAGACAGCTAGATTGTTTTTATGGAATTATTTCCACATGGCAGGAGCCCAGGGGACTCTGCAATATGATAGAGAGGTAGGGAAGGAAGAAGGAGAGAAGTGGGAGGCTGGTTTTCATGTCTGCATGTTGACAGCCAACATCTTGGAAGCTTGATGGAGAAGTCTTCTGCTAAACGTTGGCCTAAGAAGAGGTGACATGTGGTAGCTAGAAATGGTGCAGAGCTGCAAAGAACTGAACTGGAATCTCTCCAAAGCTTGAGCATGCCTGGGAATTGGAGCTGTGTTCACATCCTGTGAAGGGTTAATTGGGATGTTATGGAGTTGGAAGGGGGGTTGGAAGGGCCTAAATTTTATCTGGTTGTGAATGAAGAACAGGAATTATACCTCAGACTGGGGTGTGACAGAAATATCTGTGTTGCATAGTGGTTTTTCAGTGTTTTTGGAGTCAGAACTTGTCTGGAGTGGGACAGAGACTTACCTATATGGTATGGGTTCCATCTTCTGCAAAACTAGGCTGTTAATATTGCTAAGATAGGCACTTAGGATTAGGAATGCTTACAAAAGTGTCCAGGGGAGCCCTAATACCCCAAAGTCAAACAACAGTGAGCCCCCACCACTTCCATTGATGGCAGTAAGATCTGAGTGGAGGAAGGGAATGGGGCAGGCTTGCAATGGGGTTGGACTGGGCTTTTAAAAGAGCCACATCGTTGGAGTGTCATGAGCTTTGACATCTGTGGGATGAGGAGCCTGGGCAGGTCAATTTTGATGTGAGAAAGGAAGCCATAAGGAGAGAAGATGTAAAAGACAATGGAGGGCTGGGAGAGAGCTCTTAATGGTAGGGGTAAATGCTCCTGCAGTCACTCGGGGGAAAGAGAGCACTTGGAGCAGTAGCTGCTCTTCCCAGAATTAGTCATCAGCCCCCGCCAAAGTCTGTCAGGAGCCCCAGCCAGCTTCAACAGCCCTGGCAGAGGCGAGGGGAGCTGCAGGAGCAGGGCTGCCCTGTGCCTGCCCAGCAGACTGCTGCTCAAGGAAGCCTGTCCTGCCTACACCCAGACCCACCTCCTCCGGCCTGTCTTGTAAAAGCAGCAGATCCTGGGCTAACCTGGCACATGGACTTCCACCCCCTTCTTGGGGTACTAACTACAACCCACAGAGCCACCAGTACCATTAAAAGGCCCTTATGTGAATACATACAATTAGGGATTACAACACAGCTTGATTCTGCACCCTCTGACACTGCCAACAAAGCCTGCTCGGGCAGGAGTCCTTTTCAAGGCATGGATGGGGTTCTCCACGTGACATTCACACTTTCAGGAACTGATCATTTCACTGCCAAACAAAAGCCATACAGCTGGATTCCACGCACAAATGACTCCATCTAGAAATAGATGTCCAATTAAGGGAAAAGATGTTTCCAAAAATCATTTTGTTTCCTACAGTTTAGAAGCTTTCCTTTTTTTTTTTAATTGACTTTTCATGTTAATCAGTATCCAGAGAGAACAGAATATGCTATTTATTTTGGGTTTTTTGAATTGCAGAACAGCTATCACATTTTCCACTCCATCTTTTGTACCAAAACCTTTCATGCCATTGTAATTCAATGGACCTAAGATCTGTTTTTAAGGGAAGCTCAGAAGATCCAACACCAGGCAAGCCCTTTGGGCTTTTGAGTGCTCTTAAGGACGATCAAGAGAAGTAAAAAGTTTTAAGATTAGATTAGTGCAATGATCTAGTTTACCCTCCTGACGAAGTACATCCAACAGTCAAATAAATTACCTGTAACAGGGAAAAAAGAATGAGAGTTCACAAAACAGATCCTTCTGCCCAGCACAGATCCCTGCAGCCTCATGATGGAGAGGAGGGTCCCCATCCTTCCCAGACCTCCAGGAACACAAAAGCCTCCTGGAAAAGCATGTTTTGCCAGAACGTTGGGCTCCAGTTGTCCAGCTGGTTTGGCACCGGCTTTCAGCAGGATTTCCATCCTCTCGCATTTTGTTGTCCCTCACCTGCAAACACCTGAGCCTTTGGTACAGGGCGACCAAAAACGCAGGAGAGGCCAGTGGGGCGGGTGGAGGTGCAAGTGGGGGCCAGAGGATGCAAGGAGGAGAGGGGAGACTGAGTTCTCCTACACCACGCTCAGTATGGATTTGAGCCACGCTGTGTGTCAGCACGCTGACCCTTCTCTGCAGGTGCTGTCCTGGGCTGGGGATGTGTGTGGGAGCAGCAAACGGATGGGGCAGCGCGCTTTCCCTGTCGGGGGCTATCCAGGGAGCATCCTCCGCACCCCACGGCTGGCAGCCGGGATCCCACCGCTGCTCTGCGCAGCCCGCTCCATCCTCACCCCCAGCTCTGCACAGGTCCCCAGACTGGCTGTGGGAGACGATGGGGGGCAAAGAAGCCGAGGAGAGGAGAGGAGAGG
>VWPU01009518.1:0-40448 GCA_013398955.1 Callaeas wilsoni
TTCCCCTCCTCTGGAATTGTGCTGGAAGACAGCAGCAAACCCACAGACAACACCAAGTGATCACGGCCTGGTAAAAGTGGTCAAAAAGGATGTTTAGATAGAAATAAAGAAATCCTGCTTCAAAAATATGAGAGATCTTTGGAGGAGTTAATAGGCGATGAATTGGAGTTGATAAGGAGTTAATAGCTGATAAATAGGAATTAATAAAAGATTCACAGGTTAATAACAGAGGCGTTCATAGGTACAAAAGCCAGATGATGAATTCGTCTTTCAAAAAATCCTTCACAAAGTCCCTTCACTAACAGACCTGAAGGAAAATGACCTGTCCTGAGCCAGGGGAGGGGCCTCTTGTGGCCTCTGAGTGACCAAGAGAGTCACTGAGCTTCTTCGAGGAAGGGAAAATGCCCATAGAGTTTCCCAAAAATCTGGCCTGACCTTGTGCCTTTTAACTTTCTCACCAGCGAGTTTTTGCTGGTTGTATAAGGTGTGGTTTTCAAACTCCCAAATTTTCTGTGCTTCAACAGCCTCCAGGACAGTCAAACCTAAAGGTGCTTCTGAAAAGCTGAGGGAAGAGCTCCCAGTTCTTAGGATTAGGTGATAAAAAGTGATAAAACGCCAGGACAAGTTCATGGTCAATAAAGGCTGTCATAAACGTAGGTGTGAACAGCCCTGAGAGCACACCCAGAGCCTCGGGTGTGAATGGAAGAGCTCTGAGAGGGGACAGGGCCATGAAAACCCCTGCTCAGCACTCCGAGTGCCAGAGTTCTCAGGTTTATTGGGAAATCCTCCACTTCCAGGGCAGGCCGGAGCTCAGGGTGGAGGGGCTGAGCTCGCCCTGCCTCAAGAAAGGTGCTGCAGAGTTGGGGGAGGCTCAGGTGGGGCTCAGGTGCCTCTGCACAAGCTCTGAGCATCAGCTAAGAACAGCATTGCCTCTGGTTTTGGGTTGAAAAGGCATTTGGACAAGTTCCTGCTGGAGATTTTTTGGGAATTATCTGGGAAGCTGGATATGAAACTTTAGTTCCAGAAGTGTTTAGCCTGTGGTTGTCAGGATTGGAGCAGACCAGCCACAATTAGAACACCATGAACACTTTCGTAAATGATCTTTTATGTCCCTTCCAACCCCAACGATTCCATGATTCCATGATTTCTGACCACAGAATCCCAGCATCGTCAAGGCTGGAAAAACCTCTAAGATCGTCGTGGTGGTTATCAGTAAACCGTGTCCCCAGGTGCCACTTACTGAGCTTTTGAACATTTCCAGGGATGATGAATCCTCCACTTCCCATTCCAATGTCTGCCAGCTCTTTCAATGAGGAAATTTTCCCTCATATCCACTCTGTTCCTATGGAAGTTCTTCTACAAGTAAATCATTTTAGGGCAAAGCCAAACATGAAAGGAGTCATCCAAACACCAATTCCTTTCTATGAAGGAAAATAACTGGAAGCTGGATAAACAATTCATATTGTTCCTCATTAGTTCACACTAATCAGCAGAGTGTCTCAAATAAGCATTTAATTAAGAATTAATGTGGCGGCTGTTATAAAATGAAATATTAATTGGAAAAGGGAAGTTTCAGGTTTGTTTAGGTGCAGGGAATCTGCCCACCTCATGCTTAACTTGATTACACAAGTGCTTTCCAATTTGTGAATTGTTTAATGTATACAAGTCAGAAGGACCTGACATTTATCGAGGGAACACTGGCAAATTAATTCCATTCAGAGCTAAAAATGCAGCTTGACATTTGGTGGCTGGGCTGTTAACCAGGGCCTCCTCATCACAATTCCATGTCTCCCTGTGTGCCAATGGACTGCCCTGGGATCACATGGCAAAAGGGTTAAGGAACAGTTGGGATTTCATGGATCGGTGACCAGGGAGCGATGGCAGCTGGGATCTGACACTGGGGACACCTGAGCTTGGGGACAAGGGGATTCTGCCCCTCTGCCCCCTCAGGTGAGACCCCACCTGCAGAGCTGCCCCAGCCCTGGGGCCAGCACACGAGGGACCTGAAGCTGCTGGAGCCAGTCCAGAGGAGGCCACGGAGATGCTCCAAGGGCTGGAGCCCCGCTGCTCTGGAGCCGGGCTGGGAGAGCTGGGGGTGCTCACCTGGAGAGGAGAAGGCTCCAGGGAGAGCTCAGAGCCCCTTCCAGAGCCTAAAGGGACTCCAGGAGAGCTGGCGAGGGACTGGGGACAAGGGATGGAGGGACAGGACACAGGGAATGGCTTCCCACTGCCAGAGGGCAGGGATGGATGGGATATTGGGAAGGAATGCATATCTGTGAAAAATTCCAAGGGTGTAGGGACAGACTCTGAGGGATACCTGGGAGTACACCTGGACCATGCTGAGCTTTGCCCCAGATCAAGAAGCCTAATGGAGGAGACAATTCCCAGGAAAATCATCTGTCTGAAGAGCCAGGGCCCAACATTTCTCAGTCTGTGAAAACTATCCTTGTTCCTGGATGGAACAGGAAATACACAATTAAAATAAAATATCCTGGTCAAGGAGAGTAAGGCCAATGATTTTAAAACTGAAAGAGAGTAGATTTAGGTGGGATATTGGGAAGGAATTGCTCCCTGTGAGGGTGGGAAGGCCCTGGCACAGGGTGCCCAGAGAAGCTGTGGCTGCCCCTGGATCCCTGGAAGTGTCCAAGGCCAGGCTGGACACTGGGGCTTGGAGCAGCCTGGGACAGTGGAAGGTGTCCCTGCCATGGCAGGGGTGGCACTGGATGGGATTTAATATTCCTTCCACCCAAACTACCCTGGGATTCCATGAATTCTGCTGCCAGTGGAAGCACTCTCACATCTTTCTGACTTCTCCCAGTCATGACCCAAGGACTCCCAGGCATTTCAGCACGAGGAGAAGGATGGGATTTACAAGAAGGAGCAGAGCAGATCCATCAGCACCTGGATGTTCCTCTGGTGCTCCAGGCACCTGAAGCTCCAGAGCTGCCGGAGCTGAGCCGGGCTCTGAGCTGAACACAATTATCCACAGTCTGGAAGTTTCAGGGACTCAAACTTTTCTACATTGCTGCTGCCTGAATTTGCCAAATGCTTTCAGCAGAGAAGGTAATAAAAAAGAATTTTTTGAACATGTCAAAACACTTCATTTTCACATTTTCTAGAAGGAAATATTTTGGTTTGGAAATGAGAAAATGCTCTGTGTCAATATTCTCCATGTGACAGAGCTCAGACTCCTTTCTCTCTAAATGACACGGTTTTGTTGTTTCAAATTGACAGAGATTTTCCCTGTTAGTGAACCTTTTATTTTAAAGACCCTGAATAAATATGGCAAAATATTCTCCGCTGTTTGAATGAAAGAACTCGAGTGAGCCCAGAATATTCCAGTACTTTTCCTTCACTGAGTTCTCTTGGTGAGCATCATCAGAAGCAGTTTCCTTGCTCTGCCACTCCTCTCCGTTAGCACGTCCCAATGTCACCTCAGCATCAGGAGGAAGGGGAATAATCTGGGAAGGGGATTCCTTAGGACCATTTATAATGTGGTTTTTTGGGAGAGGGACATGGGCGACATGGGGCTGCCCCGCCCCTGGCTCTGTGCAGGAGCCAGGTCCCAGCTCCTTTGCTGTGTGTGTAGTGAGGAGTAGCTGCAGGCAGCAGGGAGAGGATGTTAATCACCGGGAAAAATAGAGCTGTAAATCCCTCTAACAGCCTTTCAGCCTTATCCCTTTTCTCCTCTCAGGTAAGTCCTCTCCCTGCGCAGCTCCATCTCCCCAGGCTCTGTCCTGACCTTCCAGATGTCGCTGTCTCTGCTCTGGCCTTGTTTATCTCTGAGTTTCTCGGTTTTACACAGGTAATTGTCCAAGCTGTCACTTTTCAGGGTGAGTGCTTGGGCACACTTTGTTCCGCTCTGAGATCCAGCACTTTCCCTTTGGCTCCTCAGCAGGGCTGTCTCAGCCTGCTGGCACCTCCTGACAGCCCCTCTGCTGCTCCATCCCAGCAGGAGCGGAGCTGGGGCTGCAGCCAGCAAGGACTAAAACCCTCCCTGACAACCTGTGGCAGGAATCACCTGACTGCAGGTGGGCAGAGCTTTGGCTCCAGCTCCACACGCCCTCTCCAACACTTCCCTCCAAATGTTCTCAGCTGAGATCACAGCTCCGTGATGCCTCTACAGAGCAGAGAAACAGAGAAACGCCTCTAAAAAGGGGTCAAATCTCAGAAGGTTTGGGGCACAATGCATCAAACTCAGAACTGCGAGCTGCGCAGAGATGTCAAAGCCCAAACTGGAGCATCCTACTCAGCCGATTGTGACTTGTGCCGAGAGCCCCCAGCTCAGCCCCCTTGGAACTCTCTCCTCTCTCAGGGCTGGCTTGAGCAGCTCCATCTGACCGAGGCTTCTGGTGCTCGTTTCCCACGTTATCCGTGAGCGTGTCACTGCCAAATGCCAGAGCTGAAGGCTGAGTTCCCAGCATGCCAGCACCTCCTGACTCCTCCAGCTGGAGCTGTGAGCCAAGGGCGGATCACGTGGCCCAAACTCCGGGGGTTGCCACTCGACGGAGAAGAATGGTAGGTGAGTGCTAAAAGCGATGGTTTCTCACCCAAACGGAAGAGTTGGCAGGAGGACTCCAACTGCTGCATCCTGCCCACCTACACAAGCCCAGCCTGACAAAGACGGGATGATTCCATGCAGGAGCATCACGTTATCCCTGGATTCCTGCAGGGGCTGAAACCGCAGTGCTGGGAAAGCTTTGCGGGTTCAGAACCTGCCTCACCTGAGCTAAAGTGCCCTTGTCCCCAAAATCCCAGATTTGCCAGGTTTTATCTCCTGGGTTTGGATCTTTTCTCCTGGGTTTGGATCTTTTCTCCTGGGTTTGGATCTCTTCCAGCTCCTCTGCACAGCAACTTTTGCCCCCAGATTTGAGTGACACTCCAGTCCCTGAGCTGTCCCTCTGCTCATGCATGAATTCAGCTCAGCTCTGAATGCCTTCTCTTCTTCATCCAGGGTACCTACTCTCCCATTCTTCCTGGCATTCCAGAGCTGCTTCTTCCTGGCTTTGACAGGACTGAGTGAAAGGAGAAGGTTTTAATGCGCTTTCCAGTCAATTGCTTTTACGAGCTGGATGTGGTGGAAGTGCTGCCTGTGAAGCTGTGAACTCAGTGGCTGTGCCCGGCACATCCCGGTTTTCCCGTGCTCAGGGAATTAGGGAACACTCTCCTCATTCATCAGAAAGCACAGAGAAGTTCACGGGCCAATGATTAAGTGCATTCCAGTGCTCAGAATTTAATTTCTTCTTGACTTTCTCCTTGAATGAGACAGCACCTTGCTGCTGCCCAGAGTTCAGCTCAGTCTGAGCTCAGTGTGGCTGCCCGAGCAGCCCTCAATCCACAATCCCGTGGTTATTATCCAGGGAAAACCTCTCTCTTCAGCCTATGCTCTAATACCAGCCACGCTGGATATTGGGAAGGAATTGTTCCCTGTGGGGGTGATGAGGCTCTGGAACAGGGTGCCCCGAGAAGCTGTGGCTGCCCCTGGATCCCTGCAAGTGTCCAAGGCCAGGTTGGACAGGGTTTGGAGCAGCCTGGGACAGTGAAAGGTGGGAATACTCAAATTTCCTGTTGGCTCTGCCATGCTTGGAGTGGTGAAGAGCACAGGGAGAGTGAGACACAGCCTCAGAGGGGAAGGGGAAAAGCAGGGAAAAGCAGAGATGGGGAAAAGCAGCTTCCATGGGAGATTTTTTCCCTGTTTGCTCTTTGTTTCCAGTGGATTCTCAGACCCCTTGCCATCATCCTTGCTCTGGGGGACTTTCACCCAGCACTGATTTCTGCCCAACATGACGGTGGTTTACCAGAAGAGGTTTCCTTTCATTCTCAGTGATGGAGCTCAATAATTGCTCAGCCTTAAAGGCTTTCTCCTCACTCAGGTCTTGCTCCCCAAAGGGCTCCCAGTGCCCATCCTGCCCTGCTCATTCCCCTTCAATCCCACTGATGTCCCTGTTGGAATTGATCCCTCTGCCATTTTCCCAGCAGGGTGCTGACTTCTCTCTCTCCCCCAGGGATGTTATGATGTTATTGCTCTCTCTGATGCTCCCTCATTTGTCTGTTAGACCCTTCTGCCCAAACCCATTCTTATGGAAAATTCCATCTCTCATTGCAATGCTGGGAATTAAAGGAGAATCAAATCCCAGCCAGGGCTGTGCTGGGCAATCTGGAAATTGCCCAGGAAATGTCTCAGCTCTGCAGAACCTGTGATTTCAGCGCTGTACGTTCAATAACCTTTTCAATGCCAGTGGCTTCACAACTTCTGATTTTTATTTAATAGCCAGCTTGGTGTTTTCCCTGGAATTTGGGAAATAACTCTGTGTTGGATTTGACCGCAGCTATTACTTCCACAGTTTTATGCTGAGAGGGAAGGCATTCAAGGAGCTGGAGAAATTCCCTGGAAGCTGCTTCTCCTCCTGGGAGCTTCCCCAAACCTCATGATTTGTGTTGTCCTACTGATATTTTGTCACTGTCCCCAAAAAGCCCACCTCATGTCCCCTCCCATGCGAGTGTAAGCACCTGGGCAGGGTCATGGATTCCTCTCTCATAAAATTCTTGGGAATTCTGTGTCCAGTTGAGAAGTTTAGCAGCAACGTCTGGAGGTGATAATGGCTCTGCTCCCAACCCACACAGAGCTCCACATCTCAGCCCAGCTGTCTGCAGGAAGTCTCAGAGAAACAAGATTTTTCCTAGAATGGTTCAACTCACTCGTTTTTGAGGAAGCTGGACTTGGATCTTGGAGACCTTTTCCAGCCTTGGTGATTCCATGGTTCTGCAAACCCCACATTTCATACCTGATCCTGCTCCATTTACAAAATTAAGAGATCAAAATGCATTCTCTGAGCCCAGAGTTATCAGGGTTTGTGCTTTTTGCAGGTGAGGGGTGCAAAGCTCTTAAAGCCAGGGCTGAGTTCAGGGGAGTTGTTGCAATCTGTGGGCTCAAAAGCACACATGGCCATGGCTGATCTGGTTCAGCTGATGTGGGATAAATTCCTTGGAGCTGTGCAACCAGTTAGGAGATTTGACTATTTTGGCTCTGAAGATCTGATGAGACCATGGGAAGATGTCACTGGGAAGTGTCCCCAGGAGCTGCAGGCAAGACACGCTGAGTGGCTCCTTGCTCCCTGTCAAGCTGCACCCCCAGTCCGTGCCAGGGATTGTGGTGGGATCAGATCCCATTCCGGATTGCTTGAGCTGGAAGCTTGTCCCTGTGTGAGGAACTGGCACAAATCCCAGTGGCCACAACGGGGGAACGGAAACCCCTGCCTTGATCCTGGCCGTGGGCTGAGACTCAGCTCTGATCTTTCAGGTCAGTGTGGAAAATCCCCACACCCTGGGACCAAGGGAGCTGTTTTGGGAGCAGCCCTTCAGCAGGTGCCCTGAGGAAGGACTCCACCCCTGTGCTCTCATGGCTCAGTTTGGACTGGGAAGCCCAACCTGTCCGAGCCAGGATGTTGTGTCTGGGTTTAGCAGTTCCTTTCCTGGGGATCAGTTTGAAGCACTTTGTCACACCTGAGGAGGCCATTCCCTGCTGCATCTCCATATCACGGAATTCCAGAATGATTCAGGTTGGAGGGACCACAGTGGGTCCCTGGTGGCACCTCCCTGCTCCAGCAGGGCCATCCCAGAGCACAGGGCACAGCAGTGTGCCCACACAGCTCTGGGGTATCCCCAGCGAGGAGACTCCACAGCCTCTCTCGGCTCTGCTCAGGGCTGGGCACTGCCCAGGCCAGACGTTGTGCCGCCCGTGCAGGGGAATTGCGGGGATCAGCCCTGCCCGTTCCTCTGGTGCCGCGCTGGGCCCCGGAGCAGAGCCGGGCCCTGCTCTGCCCCTCCCTGCACACGCGGCCACCCAGGCCTGAGGGCCCCTCTCGCTGGGGCTCCTCTCGAGCCTGAGCAGCCCCAGCTCCCTCAGCCTCTCCTGGGCACCGAGATGCTCCAGGCCCTTCCTCGGCTCCGCAGCCTCCGCCGGCCCCGCTCCAGGAGCTCCTGTCCCTGCTGGGCTGAGGCTCCAGAGCTGGGCACAGCGCTCCAGAGGAGCCTCCAGGGCTGGGCACAGGGCCAGGATCACCCCTTGACCTGCTGGCAAGGCTCTTCCTCATCCTCTCCGGGATACCCCAGGATCTCCCACCTCTGCTGCCCGGCCCATCCCCACAGGCTCCTCCTCTTGTGCCCATCCCTCTCTCCCCTGAGCATCCCCTGCTCAGATTCCCTGTCACGCTGATCCTGGCACCCAGCCCTCACACCTTTCTAGGACATTTTCCCCATTCCTGGTCCCCTCCTGGAACCATCTGCCAGTGGCAATAGCAGGGGACTGGGAAGGTGGAATGATCCCAGTGGAGGTCTCACCGTTCCAGGCTTTTCATGTCTGGGCTGTCCATCCAGCACTGAAAGCTCTGTGACAGGGAATGTGCCCTGGATAAACTTCTGGGAAATCAGGCTCTGAAATATGTGCAGGAAAATGGACACGTTAATAAATTTTATTTGAGCCTTCAATTTCCTGAGCAGGAAAGAGATGATTTTGATCATGAATATTAATAATGTGAGGGCAGCAGATGAAGAGAAAGTCTGAGGCTGCCCATGGGAAGCCAACGGCTGTATCCTGGTGTAGGCAGGGAGAAGGAGGCCAGCGCTGCCATCCTGGAATTCCCACCATCTACCCCATTCTGGAGGGGTAGGAATTTGATCCTGATTTCCTGCTCAGCTGCTCCAGGCTGTGGAATCCCTCCCAGCATGGTTCGCCATTGCTGGAGGCTGATCCAGGGGTGGTTATTTCATCGCTGTGCTGCTGGTGAGATCTAACCACATTCCCGTTATCTTCCTGGCAACCAGGGCCACGCCATGCCCGTCTCCCCAGGCCGTCCCATCCAGCTTCCACCAATGCTGCTGGAAAGGTTCATCTCCTGGAGCCTCCCCATTACATTAACATAATCTCATTAAAATGGAAATGAAAGTGAACATCAGCAGTGCCAAGGCTGCTGCAGTGAGATCTCAGCAGCTCCTGGCGCAGGTGACCTGGGCCACCAGGAGGAGGAGTCCCACCTTTCCCTGCTGCCGTGGGACATCACTCCTGGGTGCTGCGGGACAGGGTGACAGCCCTTCCATCACCTCCCAGCCACCTCCCTCCACATTTCCTTCTTCTCTTCCATCTCTGCTGGTTCCATCCCCGCTGCTGCTGCAGGAGTTGGTTCATTGCCAGACCTACTTTGGTCCTGAGACATTTTTTAATCTTCCTTGGGTTATTTGTCAGCCTGGGAGCTCCTGATGCCTGAGAACCATCCTTAGAGCCAGACCCCCGAATCTTTATTCCTCACACTTAACCTCAGCTCCCTTCTTTGTGTTTGACAGTGGAGTATTAATAATAACAGAATATCACTGATGATTATTAGGGTTAAATATTACTTTTTATCCCCCAGGTTCAGGACAAGCATTTGCAGAGTTCAGGCTCCTGAGAGGGGTTTACCCTGTGCTTCACATTTAAACAAAAAGTAGTGGCTGAAGTGGACAAATTTTCTCACTCTCAAATGTCAAAAAATATTTTGAAATAATGTCAAACCTTCCTTTTGCTCCTCAGAGTGACCAAGGGCTCCCCGAGGACTTAATTCTGATGTTTTCGTTGGGAACATAATTTCCCGGTGTTGTTCTTTTGTTGTCTTTTTCCCCCAAGAACCCTCAAATTTACAAAATTATTCTTTTTCTTTGCTCCTGGTAGCATTTTATGTTGAATTTCCTGGAGAAGTGCAAACAAACAAACAAAACCTTGTGTAAATAATGAAGGCAAACCTTATTAACCTACATAGAGAGCAGCAGCCAGCTCAGGGATAAAACCGCCCTACTTTAGGTGGGAAATCAGGAAAAAACATTAAACCTGCTAAAAACCAACTGGGTTTTTACATATGCAAAGGTGGTGGTGAGAGGGAGAGCTGGGGAATAAATCAAGGAGCAGTTTATAGATGGATGAGGGGGTCAAAGAGGGATTCAGCCACCGGGATTTGGAGTTGAGGTGTTTGGGGAGAGTTGTCCCCAGCTCCAAGTGTCCCCTTGAGCCCTGCAGGACCATGGCCTCCAGGCAGCCTGGGACACCCATTTTGGAAGAAAAGGCCATTTTGTTGGAAAGGGATCAGCTTTACCAAACTCCTGCATTTGCTCCAAAAGGTGTTGTTCCCAGCAGCATCCTCAGGAAGGACAAGGGACACAAACTTTTCCCAGCTCTCTGGCCAGTGCAGGGATCGTGATGATCCCAGAGACTGCACTAAGTGCTGAAATACCATGGAATCATGGAATGCTGTGGGTGGCAAGGGACCTTAAAGCCCATCCAGTGCCACCCCTGCCATGGGCAGAGACACCTTGCACTGTCCCAGGCTGCTCCAAGCCCCAATGTCCAACCTGGCCTTGGACACTTCCAGGGATCCAGGGGCAGCCACAGCTTCTCTGGGCACCCTGTGCCAGGGCCTCCCCACCTCCCAGGGAATTCCTTCCCAACATCCCATCTAAATCTACTCTCTTTCAATTTAAAGCCTTTCTCCCTTGTCCTGTCCCTCCAGCCCTTGTCCCCAGTCCCTCTCCAGCTCTCCTGGAGCCCCTTTAGGCTCTGGAAGGGGCTCTGAGGTCTCCCTGGAGCCTCCAGGTGAGCACCCCCAGCTCTCCCAGGCTGTCCATTACCGCATCATTCTACGGAAACCTTTCAGAGAGCCCAAATCTCTACAAAAAGCCCTTAAACAGGAATTCTCAGCCCCATTCCCTGTTTGCAGACAATCCGTAGGGGCTGGGCCAAAGCTCGTACTTCCCAGAGCGGGATTACCCAAATCACAGCATTCCCAAGCAGAGCAGAAACTGTTACAAACAGCAGCAGCAGCATCAATCTCCAAGGCCCCAAATGTCACTCCTACTGTGGATATTTCACATCGAGTTTCCCAGGGAATGCCCTTCTCCCAGAATGATCCCACCTCACCCTTCTCCAATGGATATCCTCAGCTGAGGAAGCAGAGTGAATTCTCATCATTTTCCTGGCCTTCTTTTTTTTGCCTTCCATGGATATTTTGTCAACCCCTCCCCAAACAGAATTTTAGGATGGAGCTCTTCCATGAAGGCTCTTTGATCCATATTCATAGCAGACTCCTGGCTTATCTCTGAGCACCACTCACACATGCAGCTCACTCGAGCTGTTGTTTTTTTAAATGTTTAACATATAAAAGTTTAATCACAAAGTTGCCCAATGTTTGTTTCTTATGAAAAGCATTATTATTACTCAAGAAACTCCTCCAGAGGCTTTCCATGTCTGCGTTGTGCCGGATCCGTGCTGAATTTAGATGGAGTGTTCTGGGATGCAGCGGTGGTGCTGCTCCTCAGGGTTTCCCAAGGTTAAATATTGGGTGGAAAACTATGGATGGGACAACTCAACCCAGCTGTGTTCATCTTCTGCGAGCATTTGGGGACATATTGAGAGGAAATGTCCCAAGTTCAACCAGGGAAGTAAAGGTCCTGCACCTGGGGAGGATCAGCCAGCACAGGCCGGGGGGACCTGCAGCTCTGTGAGGAAGGACTTGGGGACAACGAGGTGTCCCTGAGCCAGGAGAGTCACCTGGGACCCAATGGGATCTTGGGGGCATCAGGGGGGGCACCGCCAGCAGCTCAGGGGGTGATCCTGCCCCTGTGCCCAGTCCTGGAGGCTCCTCTGGAGCGCTGTGCCCAGCTCTGGAGCCTCAACCCAGCAGGGACAGGAGCTCCTGGAGCGGGGCCGGCGGAGGCTGCGGAGCCGAGGAAGGGCCTGGAGCATCTCGGTGCCCAGGAGAGGCTGAGGGAGCTGGGGCTGCTCAGGCTCGAGAGGAGCCCCAGCGAGAGGGGCCCTCAGGCCTGGGTGTCCCCGTGTGCAGGGAGGGGCAGAGCAGGGCCCGGCTCTGCTCCGGGGCCCAGAGCGGCACCAGAGGAACGGGCAGGGCTGAGCCCAGCAATTCCCCTGCACGGGAGGCACAACTTCTGCCCTGGGCAGTGCCCAGCCCTGAGCAGAGCCCAGAGAGGCTGTGGAGTCTCCTCGCTGGGTATACCCCAGAGCTGTGTGGGCACACTGCTGTGCCCTGTGCTCTGGGATGGCCCTGCTGGAGCAGGGAGGTGCCACCAGTGACCCACTGTGGTCCCTCCAACCTGGCCCATCCTGGGATTCTGGGATATTTCCTTGATAATTCTGACAGGGATGTGGGACTAAACAAAGCTGTTCTGAAGCCAGACTGGGCGTTAAGTCCCCTTATGGAGCCTGAAGAACAGATGATCCAGGAAATAAGCCCTTGGAGTGGCTGGGAAGGAGGAGATAAGAGCGGGAGGAGTCTGCTGGGAGGAACTTTGTGATTAGGCTGTGCCTGGAGTCGGTGCTCAGGAATGTTCACTCCCTTCACAGAGAGTCACCGTTCCCAGGCTTTTACATATGCAGAACCTGTTCTGGTATTTCCAGGGAAATACAGCAGCCTGGTGGCTGCTGCCTGAACTGCTGCGGTGGCCCGAGGGCAGGTGGAAGCAGCAGCAGGAGGAGGAGGAGGATGCAAGGAGCGCCAGTGGAGTCACGGCGAGCGATGCAGGAGCCACTGGGATCAGAGAAACGCAGGACAGGGACATATCCTGGTCGTGCTTGATGCGGAGGAGGCAATTATGGCTACAGTGGAGAGACACCAGATCACAGACGGTGTCCAGAACCCCTCTGAAGGGCTCCCAGAGTGTGCCTGGCTCTGTGTCACCACATCCTCTTCAGATGCCTGAAATCAGCTGCACTTCCAGAGGGAGGGATGGTTCCCGAGGGCTGCTGACAGGAGCAAAGAGCTTTCACCTCCTCTTACCCAGACGGAATGTGATGGACACAAAACCCAGCCAGGCCTGTCCTGATGCTCCCCAGGGCATGCAAAGGCAGAAGATTATTCACGCTGCACTTGTTGGGATGCGCAGTGGTCCAGGATGAAAAGAGCCAACTGAGGGTCAAAACAGAGAAAATCCAGAACAGGGGAGGCTCCCGCAGCAGCACTGACACATCTCCGTGTCTGCCTGGAGCAGTGCTGGGCTGCAGACACAGCGTGCTCTGGATCTTGTTGCAAAGAGCTCCACCCGTGCTCCAGGGGTGGCTCCAGTGCTCGTGGAGGGTCTGGCTGAGCCTTCCAGTTACCTGGAGAAGTGCTGGCCCCATGGAGAGGGCACACTGAGGATGGCTGGGTCTGGCAAAAAGCAGGAGGATAAGAGGGGTCTGAGAGGCACCTGTGCTTGGCAAGCAGTTAAAAGGTGATGCAGCCAATTTCTGTGGCAGCAGGGCAAGGGAGAATTGTGGCTTGAAGTGCAGGAGGCTCAGGCTGGGAATTGGGAAAAGATTGTTCCCTGGGATGGTGGCGAAGCCCTGGGACAGGCCACCAGAGAGGTGGGGAAAGTCTTGGAACAGCTGAATTGACCAAGATTTGCCAAGCTGGACTTCAATGATCATTGTGGGTCCCTTCCAGCTCAGGATATTCCGGGATCGTAGATCCAGAAGCAGAGACGTGGTCTAGTGTGGTAACAAACCTCCAGGGGTCCCTTCCAGCACAGCCCTTTGGGACAAAGTGGTCTTGGAGGGGTTGCTAAGGTTTGTTGTCAGGAAAGGAGATGTCAGGGATACAAAACATCATTGGAGAGGTGTGGACATTCCATTTCTCCTCCTGGCTCTGGAATTATTTGTGACTTTGCCCCTCCACTGGCAGGGGAAGAAGGTCAGTAAGGAAGGTTCCCAGCAGCTCTGGTTCTGCACAACACCCTGGGACCGAAGAAGGATGAACAACCTGCAGAGCAAATCTCATTTCTGGCGCTGCTGCCAACCCAGTGCCTAAAGCCAGTCTATAGGATGCTCTGCTGGGCCACAAACCCGTGGTCTGAGGGGTGTTCACATCCTGGTTTGTTCTCCTTTCTTCCCACTGTGCACAGGCTGGAATTCTCCCAGGAGCTGGTCTATTCCTTCTGTGCAGGGGCCTCATTTTATCCCTGCCTGCAGCAGCCAGTCCATGACCCCCAGCCCCTCCTTGCTGGTCCCCCAGCCACTGGCACCTAAAGGAACGTGACCTGCAGAGGATAAAACCGGCTGAGTTACGCTGGCATTTACAGACATGCTCTGAGATCTTAAATTGTCATTCACAAATGAGATCTTCAGCAAGTGAGTGGAGGACCAAAAGTTAATAATGAGGCAAGAGATACAAATAATTAAGCAGCTCTTCCTTGTTGGGTGGTGTTCCCTCGCTGCCAAAGGTCAGAGTGGGACTTTACAGAGTGCTCAGCCCCCTGATCCCAGCATTCCCAGCATCACAGCCATGGAACAGCCTTCACGAAAATGCCCTTTCAAAGGGGATGTGCAAATTGACACAGCAGTCTGCAAGGAGCTGGGTCAAAGGCCGAGCTCCACAGCAGGAGATGCACCTTGGAATCCCTGCCCAGTCAGTGCCCTCCTCCCCATCTGCTCCCTCTCCTTGTGCTTTCCCAGGAGCAGAGTCCCTTGCAGATCCTAGCTTTTCCCCCCAGGAATCAGCTGTGCCAGGCTCATGTGATTCCCGTGGACGTGACCTCTCCCATCCCCACACTGTGCTGTTCGTGTGCTGGGCTGAAGGGCAGGCTCAGGAGGGACCTTTTGCCAGGCATCCCTGACCTTTCCCGTGGCCTGAGCTCTCAGACATTAAAAACAAAGAGTCCTTTGCTAATGAGCTGGTCCTGGGCTGGAAGAACAACTCGGCCCTGCTCCTCCTGGCTCCCCTCCCTCATCCCCAGCAGCGTCCATCAGGAAGGTGCCAGGAGCAGGGGCTCGTGCGGATCCCATCCCTGCAGAGATGGGATACAGTGGTGGTAAAGAGTTGGAAGCTTCGGCACACCCCTTGGAAAGTTGTTTTGGTTTTTTTTTCAATGGTAGCTCTTGGCCCTCTCAAACCAGAGTGGCTAAAATGTGGAGGCCCCTCCACATTCCCTGAGCTCAGGAGGCAGAAGGAGGCACTGCCTGCAATGTTCACCTTGAGGAAGGGCTCCAGTGCCTTGCTTGGGACTCTCGGGGGGGATTTTCCCCTGCTGTAAACAACCTCAGCCCTTGCAGAAGTGAAGAAAAGCACCAGCGACCTTTGAGGAGGCTGAAAGTCATTTCTGAAGCAGGATGAGTCACTCTGTGTTTTGTGGCTTCCCAGACTCTTTGTATCATGTGTCCAAGTCAATCTCCCAGGCCAGCAGTGTGGGCACATGTCCTGATGTCCTTCCCAGGCCTGGAGTAAACAATGGCCATTCAGCCACCGAGTCCCCCAAGACTTCCCAAATTGAGAAATCAAGTAGGGAAATCCCGGAGTGGAGCAGCTGTCAGACAAAGCCCTGTGGTGGCTGCACCAGAATTCCAATGTCAAGGAGAACAAGGACTGCACAGGATGGGATAGGGAGAGGACCTGGAAGCTCAGCACAGCCTGAGCCTTCATCGACACCCCGAGCTCCACCACAGAGCCCTGTGTTTCAGACACTGCTTTGCCGAATCCTGTAAAAATCTGTGAGTTTAAAAATCCTTTAAGGAGATTTTAAAATCCTTTAGAAATTGCCCAAGGTGACAGTGTGGTGTGGGAGCAGGAGGACAATGAATGGTGGAATAGCCGGAGCTGGAAGGGACCCACCAGGACCACGCAGCCCAGCTCCCAGCCCCGCACAGACACCCCAACAATCCCCCTCTGTGCATCTCTGGGAGCGCTGTCCCGGTGCCCCTGGAGCTCTGCAATCGGGGCTGTTCTTGTTTCCCCTCCCAGGCAGGTGTGTGTGACCCACGCGGCCTGTCCCGCCCAGGGGCTGAGGAGGAGCAGCTGGAGCCGTGGCTGATGTGCAGGGACACGTGCCCAGCTGGTGACAGGGGTTTCAGGAGCAGGGCGCATCAGTCCCCGCGAGGAGGGAGTGAGTCCCTTGTGGGACTGCCCCAGGCCCTCAGCCTGAGGGTCAGTCCCTGCTCGGGCTGGGTCCCCTCCCTCTCCACGCACACCCCAAGCAAAGCCGTGACCAGAGCAGGGAACCTCCAGCCCTTCTCCTTGTGGAGGAGGAAAGAAACCATATTCTGCTCTCTTTTCCAGCTGCTGGGAGCCAAGTATACCTCCCTCCTCCTCCTCACTGTCAACACCTTGGAAATGCCTCGATTCCAGGCAGTGCTGGGATGCCTTTTTTATCTGTCACTTGCTCTTCTAAGTTGATCTCTCTCAAATCACTTGGTTTTCTTGGCTCCCCATGGCTGAAGACAAAACTCAGGGATGCTGGAAACAAGGGGAACCAAGGTGCTCCAAGGGTTTCTTCATGGCACAAGGGTCCCACAGGGGTGGGACATTCCTCCTGCAAAGGCAGAGAGGTGAGAAAATGGCACAAAGTGAGAACTGCTGAGTCCCCAGGGACAGGGCTCCTCCTGGGGAGGTTCAGGTGCCACGTCCTCTGTCCCAATCCTTTCTTTTCTTTATGGAACATCTGCCCCCATGACAAAAAACATGGATAGCTGACAACTTCCTCCCCAGAGATCATCCAGTGCTCTGGAATCTTGATGATCTGAGGGTGGCTGCATCTAAATTCTTCAAGCCAAGCCCCTCTCACAAATTCAACATCAGCTCTTTGCTCCGATGCTAAAATCCCAACAATCTGCCCTTGGAATTCTTGGTGCTGAAAAACCCCGAGCCAAGACCTTGGAGGCAGTGCAGGGAAAAGCCCTCAGTTGTCTGGAAATGACCCTTCTGCTCCTTCCAGCCTTTTTTTTCCCCTCTTCCCTTTGCTTCTACTGCTGGGTGAATCCATTTTATTAACAGCTCTTCATAAAGCCTGGCAGTGTTTGAAAGACTGCAACGTTTGCCTTGGAATATCAATCAGCAGCTGCCTTTCCAGCCTGGGGAAGGTTTGAAGGAAGAAAGAGGGGAGCTGTGAGGATCAGTGATCAATGCCAGCCCCACGGGGAGCCCGAGTTTCGGAGATTTGTTAGTGAAATATTAACTCAGTTCCTGCCCAGAGTGGGCTGAGCAGGAGCTGTGCTGAAGGATTGAGGAGCCTCCAGCCACGACGTGTCCTTCAGCACTGGCAGCATCCCTGGAGCATCCTCTCCATCCCACCCCAATGCCATCGGCTGCATCCATGGCCAGGAGAGAAACTTCCAGCTCTCTTCTTCCAATGGAGATTTTTTTTTTTTGCCTCCAGGTGAAATGTTAAAATCATGGAATCTCCTGAGAGGGAAAAGACCCCCAGGGACCACCCAGCCCAGCCCCTGGCCCTGCACAGACACCCCACCCCTCCCAGCCTGGGCATCCCTGGCAGCGCTGTCCACACGCTCCTGGAGCTCTGGCAGCCTCGGGGCCGTGCCCATTCCCTGGGGAGCCTGGGCAGTGCCCCGCACCCTCTGGGGGAAGAACCTTTCCTGATCTCCAGCCTGAGCCTGCCCTGGCCCAGCTCCAGCCGCTCCCTGGGTGCTGTCCCTGTCCCAGGGAGCAGAGATCGGAGCTGCCCCTGCTGCAGCTCCCCCTCAATCTCGTCCTCCCAGAGTTCCCCTCCTCCTGCAGTAGACAGGAATGGAAGGTCAGGGATATCAGTCCAGCCAGTGTCCAGCTTGATTCCAAGCTCTCCTGCTTGGGCTCAGCTCCAGGAGCCTGGCAGACCCAGGAGGGCACTGCTGGCCAGGCAGGATGGGGGTGGGCAGCACGGAATTGCTTTGGATGCAGTGTGTGTTTATTTTGTAGAAAACACCATTTCATCAATTTTTTTCTTTTTTTTTTCCCACCCAAACACATCGGTTTTGATGAAATATTCATGGGAAAATTGTTTCTCTGGTTGAGGAGCAAACTTTTAATAAGTGAGTGACAGACTACAAGAACACTTTGCCCCATGTTCGGAGCACTGACATCAGACTCCAAGGAAATCCTAATCCTCCAGAAGGGACTGGAGCACAGAGCTCCGACTCCACGGCAAATCCCCTGCACTGGAGCCTTGTTTTTAAGGTTGACTCCCAGCACATTTTTGACCTGAGATCTCATCCCAGATCTTGGCAGCTTTCCCAGTTCAGCTTTAATGGAGACTTTCCAGCAAGACATTTCATTTTTGACAAAAAAAAAAAAGCAAACAAGCAAAGAGTGGCAAAAAAATATTGTATTTAGCAAATTCCCTGCTCAGCCTCTTGGCTGTCTCCATCCCAACCCAAAATCTGCTTCTGTTCCTACAAATAAAGCCTGTTTTGGCTGGATACAGAGCTGCTCCTGGCCATCCTTCCAGATGGATGAGCCACAGCCATTAGGAATCTGGTTCTTCCCAGCTGCTGGTGCCTCACAGCTCCTGGGGATTTGGGGTCCCTGCAGAGGAATGACCTGAGCTTGATCCTGGACTTCAGAATCCACTTGGCCAAGGGGGAACAACGCCGTGGACGGGATGGAGAAGGAGCAAACCCCTGCCTGGGGGAAATTCTGGGAAGCAGCAATCAGACTGTCCTGGCTCTCCTCTCTCTGGATGTCATGGACTGCAGGTGCTGCTCTTCTGGGATGAAGGGCTCTGGCAGGAGGAAGGACCACCAGTGACAGGAGCAGCTGCTACAGGGGGACAAAGCAGGAGACAAGGAGGTTCAGGGGGAATTTCTGGCTCTGCACAACTCCCTGCCAGGAGGGGGCAGCTGGGGGAATTGGGCTCTGCTCCCAGGAACAGGGACAGGAGGAGAGGGAACAGCCTCCAGGGGATGTTCAGGTTGGACATCAGGAGCAATTCCTTCATGGAGAGGGTGGTCAGGCACTGGAAGGGGCTGTCCAGGGAGGTTTGGAGTCCACATTCCGGGAGGTGTCCAAGGAAGGCCTGGATGTGGCTGGAGACAAGGTGGGGATCGGGCACAGCTTGGGCTCCATGACCTTGGAGGGCTTTTCCAGTCTCAGGGACTCTGGGATTCTGGGATTCTCTAAGTCCTTAAGGAGCTACAAGGACCAGGCTGATTTAATCCTCCATGGATGGCTCCCTACACGTGAATTTTACCTGGATATTGTGGAGCCCTTTCCTGACATCCAAAGAGGAAAAATAAAGATACTGAGAGGAATTTGGTGACACCTCAATGCACTGGGTTGGAAAGGGTGAGGAGGCAAAGCGCTGCAATTCAAAATTGCAAAATGCCTGAGGGAGGATCAAGAAATGGAGGGGATGAAAGACATGGAAATATCCAGGGAGCTACATGGAGAACATGGACTGGAAAGCAGCAAATACAGACAGAAGAATCCTTCAAACACGGTTAACAAGGGCTGGAACACGGGCAGGGCTGGGAAACACTTGGGTTCCAATGCTCAGGGATGGGCGGAATTCCTCTGGCCTTCCTGCTGCTCTCAACCCCTGGCAGGAGAACTTCCACACCTCCTTCTGCCACCTCCTGCTGCTGCTGGCTCACCACAGGTGACAGCACAGTGGTGGCCACCTTTGGATGGTCACTGTGTGAGGAACTGGACCAGCCTCAATCCCACTGGCGTTCATCTCTGTCTCCACCAGCACCAGGAGAAGGAATCCATTAGCAGAGTCCAGACTGGATGCGTTTGGATAAGGAAGGGCAGCAGCAGTGCCCTGCTTCCCCTCCCCTCCCCAGGTCAGCCCTGCTCCTCACCAGGGGCATCCACAGCTCCTGCCCCGGCTGCCCCTGCCCCACCCCGCATAAAGCAGCCGGATCAGTGCAGGCAAGGACGCCCCTCCCTGCCCAACGTGGTACCCCGGATTCTGGAGTGGCTGGATCACTGTGCTCCCCCTGTTTCCAAGGACAGCCAGCGTGAGGAAACATCAAAGGGGACTTTGCAGCCTGCGCTTCCTCCAACACGGCACCGAGCAGCAGCAGCTGGGAGCGGAGTTATTAAATATGCACAACCTCACCAATCACATGGTAGCACTTAGCTGGCCTCTAATTAAGAGGCAGCTGCTTCCTAATCCAGGGGAAAAAGCCTGCTGGAAGACACTGGCATTTCCGTGTGTGTTGGGTGATTAATGAGGAACCCTGGAGCTCTTTTTTGCCCTGCTCTGAGATGCCAGAGGGGCCCTTCAACCTCCCAGAGCTGCTGAGGGCTCTGCTCAAGACACTCCCAGCCAGGCTGGGTTGGGATCTCACTTCAGCCAAGCTGGAGCTGCAAAGGTTAATGCTGGGAACAGGTGGAAGAACTTTTGGAGGTCCATACCAGCTCCAGAGCTGCTTCCTGCACGAAGAGCTTGGAATGAATAGAAGAAATCTTGTTGCCTGGAATCAGTCCCTCCAGCCATGAGCTTTGCCTTCCCACTGGTTCTTCTCATTAATTAATTACATTTGTATTCACAGAACACCCAAGTTTCCCAACCACGGGCCAAAATCCCACCCTGCTGGGGTCAGAGCAAACAAACAAAATGAGATCCTTCCTTCTCCAAAGAGCTCCAAGTCGGAAAAGAGGTGACTGCAGCCAGCCAGCCATGGAGTGCAGTGGGATTATCCTGCCCTGAACGTATTTTGGGGAAGTGCTGAGGCGTTTCGTGGCAGTGGGATGCCAAAGGTGCCTTTTGTGTGATTCCCAGGATCCTGGCATGTGGAAAGCCCAACTGGCTGCTCAAAGGGATGCTCCTCTGGAGGACATGGGATCCATGGGCTCAGCTGGAACAGACAGGGTCAGCATCCCCTTTTCCATCAGCCAGGTGGGGAAAGAGGCTTCCAGGAGATTCCAGGAGCTTCACTCAGGGTCAGCATCCCCTTTTCCCTTAGCCAGGTGGGGATGGAGCCTTCCAGAAGCTTCCAGGGGCTTCAGCCAGGGTCAGCACCCCCTTTTCCCTCAGCCAGGTGGGGAAAGAGGCTTCCAGGAGCTTGGCTGACCAGAGCACCCCTGTATCCCCCCTGGACAAGGGGGAGAGTCGGTCTGGGACCCTCAGGAGGAGCTGGACATGGATTGTCCTGCTCAGCACCATCCCCACGGGTTGGGGGGATCAAAGCCACCGTGCCTCACACTCAGCAGGGTGCCGGGTGAATTCTGGGTGGCTGCACAGCTCCCAAACGAAGCTTCTCCTTAAGGAGAGCAGTCCTTAGGGATGAGCCGGTTATTTATGCTCCGGGAGAACAGAGCCGATGCCGAGAGGAGTTTGGGAGATGCTTCCCATTCCCTCAGTAATGCCTCACACCCTCTCCCTGCCTCCCACTTTTGTGCCCCAGTTCCCAGCCCCTGCTGAGAGCTGGGTGCCCAGTGAAGCCAAATTGCCACTCAGCCTCTTCCAACAGTGACACAATGCCTAAAATCCAGGCATGGGAGGAGATGGATAGGATGGTGAAAAAAATTTCCTCTTGAATCCCATATTTATTTATATATTTAACTTGAAAAATTAAACAGCAAACAAAGCCTGTATCTCTATCAAAGCCAATGGGATGAAAAGGATTTTCAGGGTTTTCCCTTCGCCGTTTTATTTATGCCGTTTCAGCGAAATCCAGGGATAAATTCTTCCCAGTGTTTCCCAGAGCCTCTATGGGAAAGCACAGGCACCAGATGTGCAGGCAGTGGGCAGGAAAAGCACGGCTTAAGGGTTTTGGGAGCAGGGCCCAGCTAGGCAGCACATCCCAGATCGGCAGCACCTATCCTCCCACCATTGGGAGGTGGAGGGACCACGGGGATTTTTGCATAATCCCTCCCAAGGATCTGAGCTCTGGAATCTGCAAATATTTGTCCAAGGTAAACAAAGAGAAGAGGTTTGCTTGGGATGAAACAGAGCGAGGAGCCATGCTGGGATGAACTTCAGAGGGAAAACAGGCTGGAGCATGGAATAGAGGCTGCTGCAGGGATCAGCTCGGGGAGCAAGGCCGGGATCTCTTCCAGTGCATCCAGTCCTGATGGGAATTCTGTGTGTGATTTTCCAGGTCGGACCAAGGGAATCCTCTACCCTGGCACTGGGGTGTTGCTCATGTGGGCAAAGCTATGTGGTGGGAAGTGTCCCGTGTCCCTGTTCCCAGGTGTCCCATGTCCCTCCTCCCAGGTGTCCCGTGTCCCTGTTCCCAGGTGTCCCAAGTCCCTGTTCCCAGGTGTCCCATGTCCCTATTCCCAGGTGTCCCATGTCCCTGTTCCCAGGTGTCCCATGTCCCTATTCCCAGGTGTCCCATGTCCCTGTTCCCAGCTCCTCAGCTCAGAGGAACTGTCCAGACCTGGGAAATAAAGGGATGAGGCTCTCTGGGCAGACAAGGAGACACTGGGAGATGAAGCCCTTGGGACATCAAGTCAGGGAAGAACAGGAAGGAACGGAGCTGAATTCCCAGATCCAGCCAACCTTTCTGACTGGGAACGGTGACCTGACACCTGCTTTGCTCTGCACATGTGAGCAGATGCTCATTTCCCTCTCCACAGGTTCCCTTTTCCCACCAGGTTCAACTCCAAAGCCACTCCCTGCTCTCCCAGCACTTATCCAGGATGCACCTTGATCTTGTACCCAGAGGAAAAGGAATTTATGAGCAACCCTTTTGTTTTTCTCCTGCAAACTGCTTTCAACACGTAGAAATCATTTGAATATTATGCGAAGGGAAGTGACTTGGCTTCTAAATATCCTGAAAAATGCCCACTCTGGCAGTCTGTGCCATATGGAAATTACCTCTGCTGGGATGTTGGGAGATAAGTCACCAGGAACGGGAGGGTGGATTGGCCAGCAGTGAACAGCTGATGGGGAGAGGGGAGGTTTGTGAGATCTCCCAGATGGATCCTGCTCCAGGGGCAGGACAGGATATTCCCACTGCATAAGGGCCCTGCCAGTCTAAAGGCAGGTCCTGGGAAGCCGCTGGTTCCCTTCCAGCACGCGGCACAACTTCAGCTCGTCATCCTCAGGAAATGATCCCTCTGGAGTTGCTGAAGGAGCTGATGGTGCTGGGAACCAAGTCAGGAACCTCGGGAAACAGGGATGGTGGTGGTGGAGCTGCAGGGTGGAGTCAGGAGCACAGATGGTGATCTTTGGCAGCCCTGCTCCATCCATCCATCCCTCTATCCTCCCACCATCCATCCATCCATCCCTCTATCCTCCCACCATCCATCCATCCATCCCTCTATCCTCCCACCATCCATCCATCCATCCCTCTATCCTCCCACCATCCATCCATCCATCCCTCTATCCTCCCACCATCCATCCATCCATCCCTCTATCCTCCCACCATCCATCCATCCATCCCTCTATCCTCCCACCATCCATCCATCCATCCCTCTATCCTCCCACCATCCATCCATCCATCCCTCTATCCTCCCACCATCCATCCATCCATCCCTCTATCCTCCCACCATCCATCCATCCATCCCTCTATCCTCCCACCATCCATCCATCCATCCCTCTATCCTCCCACCATCCATCCATCCATCCCTCTATCCTCCCACCATCCATCCATCCATCCCTCTATCCTCCCACCATCCATCCATCCATCCCTCTATCCTCCCACCATCCATCCATCCATCCCTCTATCCTCCCACCATCCATCCATCCATCCCTCTATCCTCCCACCATCCATCCATCCATCCCTCTATCCTCCCACCATCCATCCATCCATCCCTCTATCCATCCATCCATCCATCCATCCCTTTATCCATCCATGGATCCATCCCCAGGACCTGTCAGGGTAAAGGAGACCTGGGAGGGAGGATGCAGATATAAATCCGTGAGGATTTTGCAAGGGACTGCAGAGGGACTCAGGAGTCCCCACGAGGATGAATCCAGGCAGGAGCAGGAGGAACGGGGCCAGTCCTGGTGCAGCTTTACAAATACAGTGGAAAAAACCCTGCTGGAAGGAATCAGGTTTTCCTCACATGACAGGGAGAGCAGAGGAGGGTGGGGGAGGCAGGGAAGGAACCCTGTGATCCTTTCCTATGGAAAAGGATGGGGAATCCAGACTGTGGAACTTCCCAGAGCAGGCACGGGGGATTGGGGTGAAGCACAGGGGGACTGGGACCACTCATATGTTTATTCCTGTGAGGGAGACTAAGTGCAGTGGTTTAGTCCCTCTGCATTGGAAATAAACATTCCGGGAATAATCTACAGCAGAGGGAATTCACTCTCTCAGCTCTTTAACGGGGTTTTCCACAAGCCCATAAAATTCCAGTGTCTTAGACATGGTAAAAACTGTTATTTACACATGGCATAGAATTATCAGCTCAGCCTTTCCCAAAAAGAGGCTTTAAAAGAACAAAAGCTGATGACAGGTCACAAGTTCTGGCTTTTCCTAAATGATCCAGAGGACTCTGGGTGTGGGCAACTTGGATGTGGAAAAATGGCTCAGTGGAAAGAAGAGAAAGTGGTTTGGATGCTGGAACACGGCACCAGTGGGTGGCTCAGGAGCTGAGGAGAGGAAGAAAAGCCTGTGGAGCTGCCCCAGGGGGTACTGAGCAGGTTCCATGTGGTGGAAGGGTCTTTGCCTCTGTCACTGCATAGAAAGGATGGATGAGAAGTGGAGGAGACTTTGGGAATCAGAAGCTTCAGGAAAATATGTCCACAGGGATGAAATTTTCCCAGATTGCCATGTGAAGAGACATAAATCCAGGTGACAGGGAGGAGGATTGAAGCTAGTGCTTGTTTCAAAAGGAAGAAAGATATGAGTGGACAGCCCCTCTCCAAGGGGTACCCAATCCTGGGGAGAATTCCTGGTAAAACATCTCATGGCCCCAAAGGTTCATCCCTGTGAGGGTGGGGAGGCCCTGGCACAGGGTGCCCAGAGCTGCTGTGGCTGCCCCTGGATCCCTGGAAGTGTCCAAGGCCAGGCTGGACACTGGGGCTTGGAGCAGCCTGGGACAGTGGAAGGTGTCCCTGCCATGGCAGGGGTGGCACTGGATGGGATTTCAGGTCCCTTCCCACCCAAACCATTCCATGACTCCGTGCACTGGCATCAGCGGGTGACCCAGGGTGTTCCTTGGCGCAGTCCCCAGCCTCTGATGTCACTGAGGTGCCAATGCAATGCCAGGTGCTCTGGCTCTGGGCAGGCTTTTCCCTGGGGCTGACAGAGCTGTTTGGAGTCAGGAGGAGCTCAGGAAGTGCTGAGAATTTTCAGGTATTTCCATGCTCATTTGGGAGTGAAATCTTTGCCATCTGCTGAAAATGGAAGCCCCTTTGATGCTGAGGACAACACGGATTCTGTGCCTCATTAAATCCCGGTACCAACCTCCCCCCGCTCTGCCTGGAGCTGACTCCCACTGCAATTCAGCCTGCCCGAGCCCTCCATGGTGGTGAGGTGCCCCCCCAGCTCTATTTTCCAGGACCATTCCAGCAGGACAGGCAGGCAGCTCCCGGGGGAGCACACCTCGCCAGGTGCCTTTTTCCCCCACTAAGGAGCTGCAGGGTGCTGCAGGCACTGAATCAGTAATTGGAATTCTGTTGCTCTCCATCCCATGGGAATTCTCCTCCCTCCTGGGTGAAAACAGCCCTTCCCAACTCCACCAGGATCCCAGTCTTAGAGGAGAATAAAGGACTGGAGAGGCACAAGAGGAGGGGCTCTGGAGTTTATTTTCTGTCCCTTGTCTGCCCTCCAACATCCAGCGGGCGACGCTGCCTTAAAAGGCAGAATTTCTGACGCACTGGGGAGGGGAAAGGTTTATTTTGGGGTTTCCAGCACTGGTGTGAAATTCAAATCTCATTCAGCAGCAGCTGATTCGCTCATTAATTGATTCTGCTGCAAGGCTGCCTCGTTATCCCTCACTGCCTTTCCCTCCTTTGCAGGATGCGTCCCCACTGGATTTTGCCATCCTTTCTGAGCAGAAAAGCTGTGTCCTGGGACCCCAGAGTGTCCCCTGCTCCCCTTCTCCCTGCTCCTTCCTCAGCTGGTTCCTCTCTTCCCCGTTCTGTGTCACCCGTGTTCTTCCCAGGTGCCCTCCTGAGGTGCCGCCTCTGCCTTGAATCTCCCGTTCCACTGCAGTCTCCGCTTTTCCCTCCACAAGTTTTCCCACCCCATGACTTCCCACCCTTTTCCCAGCACATCAGATAAATCCCTCAAGCCCTCCTGGCTGCCGTGCGCTGGGAGGTTTACAATACTGGCAGGTCAAAGAGCAGGTAAGACAGGAGAGGCAATAACCCAAATCATTGTCTAGTATCTCATAAACTCAGTTTATTTTGAGCTGTACTGCCCTGAAACGCCTCATTTTCTCCCTCCCTTGCTCACTGACTTGTGTATTAAACAAGCTCCCCAGGGATGGAGCTCCAGAGGTGCTGGAGTGATGCTGAATCCCAGAACGGTTTGGGTTGAAAGTGTCCTTAACCATCATCTCTGCTGTCCACAGAGTTATCCAGGGCCCCATCCCACCTTTTCCGGAACAAGAGCCAAGTGGAGCATCCCCAAGCCCACAGCAAGCTCCCACATCCCTTTCCAGGCGCTGTTGGTGTGGCTCCAGCCTTCCACTCACAGCCTTTCCCTCCGCATTCCCAAGGACAAGCCCTGGGACACCCAGCATCATGCGTGTGTCCATCAGGACTTGCCTCATCCCAGGATTTTGGGAGCTTGGGGAGCACCAGCTGTACGAAAAACCAGAGCCTGAAGAGGCATCAGCAGCCAGGAAAATTTTGCTTTCAGGGCTGAGTTTTTTTGGAATGAAAATGTCTCTAGAAAATGATTTTAATATTTCCCTCAGCATTTTCTATTATTCATTAAAAAATTAAAGCCGCGGGTTTATCTGAAGTGGTTTTGTGAGAAGTTCAACAGCCTGCACAGGAAAAACTTGGGGGAAAAAAGGAGTAGTTTAGGAAAAAATATTCAATTCTCCATCAAAATAGGGCTTAACTGGGGAAATATTAAGCAGCTATAACAATATTGGATCAGGAGGGAAATTGCTGCAGACAGAAGCTCATTTCTCGGAGCTGACTTTTCATCAAAGCTCTCCCTTTTTTTCTGCCTCAAAATTTCAGTTGAAAATATGATTTCGTATCCCTACAGGAATCAGGAACTTTCTGAAATCAATTTGGTTCAGTCAAGAATCCAGCTTTCCATCCAGGAAGAGTTTGGGCAGGAAATCCTTGCCCATCTCTCCGCATTGCAAGTGACACCCTGTTCCCATCCCCCAGATCCCTCTCCTGCACATCCCAGGAATTGCTGGTGAATTTATTCAGAAAGACTCGGAGTCCCTGAAGAGGTCATTAAGCACTTCTTCGGTTTTATTCCCTCCTCACTGTTTTTCTCTTTTTTTCCTTGATTTTTTTCTCTTCTGAGCATGATGGAAGTCTCACCTGGCACCTGGACTTCCTGCTTATACTGGGATTTGGGGCTGTAATGAGCGTAACAGTCTCCCTCAAACATTGATCCTTATCCAATGAGCTGCATATTCATGGGAGAGGCCCGAAGTTTCTGCCATAAATCCCTGAGCGCTGTGCTGTGCACGGAATAACTGATGGCACCTCATCAGCGCTGGATTGGCGTGGCTTTGGGGTGGTGCATCAGGACGCAGGAGCTGTGCTGGGTATTCCCAGGAAATGCCTGGGAATAACCTCATGGACATGCTGGGACAGCCGCTTGTGCAGGTTTCAGGCCTTCCAGAGCTTTCCTTGATCTTGCGACACTCAGGATGAATTCCCAGCACGTGGAGGCAGTGCATGGAGAAGCCCTCAGCAGTCACTGGGAAGAATCCACCTGGGTTCTCCACATGCAGCATTCCAGCTTTCCTTAACATCAAAGGGCCTCTTTGCTCCTTTCCTAATTTGGCTTTTTCCAAGAGCAAAACCATCCCCATTTTCTGATAAAAAGGGAGGCAGGTGCTGCCGAGGAAAACGCTGACACTTCCCTGCTGAAGTGAAAGGATTTTCATGGAAGCTGTGCCAAAGGCGAGGATTTGGTCAGCTGGGAACCCCTCAGTGGCACAGCCAGGTTTGGCCTCGGGCTCCGTGTACGAGGGGGCTCCCAATGAATTCCTAATTGGAGAATTCGGTGCTGCCTGAGCAAAAAGCAAACAGCAACTGCCAATTTCTCCAGGTCTTAAAAGCACTGGAGAGGGAGATTCCTCTCAAGGATAATGAGCCATGGAATATTTGTCACAGAGCTGAGCAGCTGATGTGACACCGCCGAGGCTCGGGGCTGCTGCTGGGCTGGGCAATGTGCCCTGCTTGTTAATGAGACCCTGCAGCCGGGGCTTTCCAGGGATCCCCTCGGCTCGGGAGTCCTTGGGAGGAGTGTCAGCTCCTGCCAGACCCGGCTCCTCCCAGGAGCAGGAGCCCCAGGGGCAGCAGTGGTGTGTTGAGGTGCCGTGTGCCTCGCGGAAACGCAGAGAAGGCACTGGGAACGTCACAGCTGGGACATCTCAGCACCTTCCATGCTGAGTTTGCCCAAGGCCTCAGGCTTGGATTGTTTTGGCTCCCAGAGCTGCCTTGGGGCTTGGAAAGAAGCGCTTGGAAAGTTGTTCCTCTGAGCTGAGAGACTGGCCACAGCCTTTGGGAAACTGCCTTTGGAAAACTGCCACTTCCAGGTGGTGCACGAGGGCCAGGACGTGGAAACACCTGGAAGAGCTGCTGGGAGTGAAGCTGAAGGGAGAACGTCTAAAAAACAATTCCAGAAAAACTGAAATTTGCCTGCTTTGCATTCAAGCAGCACAGCCACATCCACGCAGGAGAAAGGGTCAGGAAGGGTCCTCCAGTCTCCAGGGAATCCAGGGCTGCATCCTGATTGTCCTGCTTGGAGGAAGAACTGGGGACTCAGGGTTGTCCTTGGCTCTGATGTGATCCACACACAGGTGTCTGTACTGGAGCCATCTCCAGGTGGGGAACTGCATCCCTCTTCAGTGCTTGTGTCTCTGGGAAGGTTTGGATTTGTCAGACTGGCAAGCAGGACAGCTCCCAAAAACTCTGCTAAAGCAAAACAAAACAACACAAATACAAAATCCCACTGAAACAAAGAAACAAACAAACCCCTCAAAACCAACCAAATAAACAAAAATGAAAACCCAAAAGGAACAAAAAACCCAAGCAAAAGTGACTCTAAATGGAAAGAGAGTAGGGCTAGATGGGATATTGGGAAGGAATTGGTCCCTGGGAGGGTGGGGAGGCCCTGGCACAGGGTGCCCAGCGAAGCTGTGGCTGCCCCTGGATCCCTGGAAGTGTCCCAGGCCAGGTTGGACACTGGGGCTTGGAGCAGCGTGGGACAGTGGAAGGTGTCCCTGCCATGGCAGGGGTGGGATGGGCTTTAAGGTCCCTTCCCACCCAAACAATTCCATGATTCTGTAAATAAACTTAAAAAGAAAACTTTGACATCACCATTTGCAGTGTGGGCTGGGTCTGTCCCAAGAAACCTTGGTGCCAATGAATATTCCCTGTTCAGCTCCATCCCCACTCTCCACACAGCCGTGAAATCCCCTCCTTGGAAAGCTGGAGCACTCTCTGCCCTCTGAGAGTGGATTTGTGTCTCTGTTCATCCTCACTGCCCTTTTCTAACTGTTTTTTCCTTAATTCCCATATAATCCTCTTGAAATGAGACAACCAGGAAGGCCCTTGGCCTTCAGAGTACAAATCCCTTCCTGCTGCTCTGCTCCTTATTCCTCAGCCTTCCACGTTCCCTTTGCTTCCTGGTGATCAGAGCCCACCAAAGCCTTCACAGCCTTGTCCAGCTCTTCCCCTTCCCAACAAGGATTTTTTTGGAGTTCAGCCCTGTACCCAGGTGGGAAGGATTGATGATTATTTCCTCATCTACTTTCTTTTGCCCTTATCCTGTGCAATAATCTCCCAGCCCATGGATGTTGTTGATTCCTGCTCCCTTTCCTGCCGGCACCCTCAGATTTGGCTGCTCTCTAACACACATCCCATGCAAATGTTTCTTCCTTTCAATTTGCTCCTTTTCAGGTAGTTTAGGAGTATTACACATCCCAAATCCCAGCATAGACCTTTGGGGAGCACTCCTGGCAACCACTTTCATTTATTGCTGCTCTTTATTCCCCTTCCTTTACCTGTGATGTGTTCCCACCAAAGCCAAGGTTCCTGAGGAGCTCCTAATGAGGGAACACGCAGGAGGCATTTGGGAAATCCAGGATCACCCTCCTCTCCGTGTTTGCCAGCTCCGTCAAAGGGCTCTGCTGTCTGAGGCATTTCTCCCTGCTGCACATGCACGGCTGCTCACTCGTTCTGCACCGCAGCTTTTCCCAGTGTTCCCGGGGCCGCAGTCAGACTGCTCCGTGCTTCCCAGCTTCCCTGGGAGCTCCTCTCGGACCTCGGCATCTCCTCTGCCACCTCCTTTTCCTCTGGCCCGGGGCCAGTGTCAGCAAGGGGTTTCCAGGCACGGGAGAGCTCAGCTCAGCAGTTCTGTATCTGGGCTCCCCGACAAGGCTGGGGACTCCGGCTGGGACGGACAATTTGCCCTTATTGCCTTGATGGATTCAGTCAAAAATCCCCTCTTCTGACTCCTCAGTTCCTCTGATTTGTCTCTCCCACCACCCAAAGGCCCAGGCCAAGGACTGTGTCCATGTTCCAGTGCAAAGACCCAACAGGAGCAGGGATTTTCTGCTGTCATTTTTCCTTAACAAACCCTCCACCACCCCTGGATCACCTTTGGCTTTTGGGGTCTTCAGCAGGTTCCCTGAGGGCTTCTGCTTCCCAGGATTTCCTGGGGAAGGACTGAGCAGAACTGAGGATGAGACGACGCTTTGCCTTTTCCTGGTTTTTCCCCATGGTGGTTTTTCCCCAATGCCCATCCAAGGGATAGGATGTCCCAGTGAGGAGCCACCCAAACAGTCCCTTCATGTGGCCTTTGCAGCCAGGCCTGGAAGGAGCCGAGCTCATCCTCTGCCTGCATTCCTGCCAGTCCCTGGTGACCAGATTGGAAATGGGACATGTGGCAGAGCTTTGGGAAGGGTTTAAGGAGTCCTGGGTATTTTTTTTTAGTTTGTTTTATTTTTCCTCATGAATTAAAAGAAATGTTTTTGGTAAATTGGAATTCTTCACCTGCTGCTCATGGAATTCTGTCACCTGCAGGGACACCTTCCACTATCCCAGGCTGCTCCAAGCCCCATCCAGCCTGGCCTTGGGCACTTCCAGGGATCCAGGAGCAGCCACAGCTTCTCTGGGCACCCTGTGCCAGGGCCCTCCACCCTCCCAGGGAAAAATTCCTTCCCAATATCCAATCTAAACCCACTCTCTGTCAGCTTAAAGCCCATCCCCTTTGTCCTATTGTCCCTCCAGCCCTTGTCCCCAGCCCCTCTCCAGCTCTCCTGGAGCCCCTTTAGGCTCTGGAAGGGGCTCTGAGGTCTCCCTGGATCCTTCTCTTCTCCAGCTGAGCACCCCCAGCTCTCCCAGCCTGGCTCCAGAGCAGAGGGGCTCCAGCCCTTGGAGCATCTCCGTGGCCGCCTCTGGACTGGCTCCAGCAGCTCCAGGTCCCTCCTGTGCTGGCCCCAGGGCTCGGGCAGCCCTGCAGGGGGGGTCTCCCCTGGGAGGGCAGAGGGGCAGAATCCCCCCTCCCCTGCTGCCCACGCTGGGGCTCAGCCCAGGCTTGGGGGGGTTCAGGGCTGGGGCATGGCCAGCCCTCACCCTCCAGCACCCAAATCCTCCTCCCAGAGCTTCTCTCCAGCCATTCCCTGCTCCCTGTGGATTGCCCCAGCCAGGGGCAGGATTTGCCCTGTGTCAGAGCAGAGGGAAAAGTCCTGCTGGCCAGAACGGGGCTGTGGACCGGCCGCAGCTGCGGGTACGGAACATTTGCTGCCCTGGGTGCAAACGCAGCTTTTCCCTCTCGGTTTTGGCCCAGAGGAGGCCCTTGCGTGGGGACAAGGGGACCTCTGCTGCGGATCTCGTGGCTGGGTGATCAGTGCCTTCCACCTCCTGCTTGTCCAGACTCTGGCTTTTCCTACCACCTCCATTTATCTGTGGGCTCAACTTCCCTTCCTGAGTTATCCCCCCACACCACACCTTCCCCCACAGCATTGATTCCTCTGGACAAATCTGCCTCAATAAAAGCAACAGTCAGAGCGTTGAATGCAGCCCCGGCAGCGGGAGAAGCTGAACACAAATTCCAAAATGTCACTTTGGAAGTTCGCACTTCATCTTTTTTAGCTGCGGAGGGGAAAGATCCTCCTCAATGCAAATTAGCACTGCAGCAAAGATGCCAAAGCTTCTTTGCCTCCCCCAGTCGTGGTGAGACTCAAGATTGCTGCATGATTAAGCCCTGGCAGCTTTGCCTCCCCTCCTTTTTCTAAAACAAACATTAAATTATGAAAATAAATGTAAAAAATCCCTTCTGCTCCTGCAATCTGGATGTTATGGATCCAATGGACCGGAGTCAGAATATAGAAATTGAAAAGGTTACAGAGAAATATCAGCTCTTCATCCTTCATTTCACAGCCTTTAGATCAGGATTAAATGATTGCATTAAGGCAGCTGAATATTAGAGAGGGAATTGGCTGAAATTTTGCAGGAATACTTCTAGTCAGGGAAAATGGAAATGTGGGGAAAACAAAATGTTTTGCAAATCCGTATTTGTTTTGCAGCTTGTGCATTTATTAGAGACACTTGGGCAATGTCACATTCCTTGGGTTCCCATCATTGTGCTTTTGAGAGTTTGAGGTTAATTAAAAAAGGAGAGAGAGGAAAGAGGATGTCCCAGTTTTCAATTGAAATGTTTGTGGTTTGTCAAACTAATTTTCACTTTAGCCATAAAAAATTCTTCTTTGAGTTTCTGCTTTTCCGAAAATTTCAGTTTGGCTTTAGCTTGGAATTGAGTTCTGTGATTCTGTGAAAAATCTGGGTTTGTACAGAATTCAAGTTGTCACCAGATCCTCTCCTTTTGTGTTTTCCAGCTCCTCAATTTGCATCCCAACTTTGGGGAGCTTTTGTCTTTAATTGCTCCAGTCTATTTTAATAAATACTCAGTCAGCAAATCACTCCAAGGCCCTTCTCCTTCCTTTCTGCTTCCTTTCATCTGCAGAACCCAGATGAGCTCTGCATCAGGGCTGGGAACTGAAGGACACAGGAAGGGACCTTCTCCATTCCCAGTTAATTTTTCCCGATAAAAGCCTTGGGAAATTGTCGTGTTTGACATTTTGGCACTTGCTGGGGATGGCCCATGTGTGGGTTGTTGCCGCCCCTCCCCAGAGGTGCTCGCCATCTCCCTGTGCTTGGAATGCTGCCCATGGATGGACCAGAGCTCCCCTGGGACACCCTCCATGGAGCCCTTCCTTGGAGAGCCACCAGTCTGAAGGGAAGGCTCAGTGGAAAATGGGAGAAATCAGAGGTTTTGGAGGAGGAGGCCAAGGGGATGTACAGGAAAATTCCCAGGAGCACTTTTCCATGTGCTGTTCAGTGAGGGAATGCCACAACCAATCCATGGAGAAGGCCAAGGGCACCAGGACCACAGCACTGCTCCCCTGAACCCCTCAGCTCCCCCTCCCAGGCAGGAAGGAAGGAGAGATCCCAGACTGTGGAACACAGCAGGGGCCTCCCATCTCTTCTTAGAAGATTCCCATCACCCAGGAAGGCAGGAGTGTGTTTCCATTTCCTGGGCAGATGGTAACGGAAAAGAGAAAAAAACAATGGAAAAAAGAAGGAAGGAAGTGTGTAATGCCTGACTGGGTGAGCAAAGCTTCTTGTCCTACATTTATTGCACAATAAAGTAAATATTTCTCTTTCCCAGGAGCAGACAACCTTCATTCATGCTCCCAACCCTCCTGACAAAGCTGGATTCCCAGGTGGGAAACCCAACAGCCATGGCTGGGACTCGGTGAATCAGCCACCAAGGGGTGGAGGAAGACAAAGCACTCCCAAACCATGCTCCAGGTGGGATCTCCCAAACCATGGCTCCAGGTGGGATCTTCCAAGCCCTGGCTCCAGGTGGGATCTCCCAAACCATGGCTCCAGGTGGGATCTCCCAAGCCATGCTCCAGGTGGGATCTCCCAAGCCCTGGCTCCAGGTGGGATCTCCCAAACCATGCTCCAGGTGGGATCTCCCAAACCATGCTCCAGGAGGGATCTCCCAAACCATGGCTCCAGGAGGGGTTTTTCTTGGGACTGGAGCTGTTCAGTGCCTCTGCTTTGTGCTCCCCACTCCTCTCTCAGCTCCAGCTTCACTTTGCAGAGACCAGGGACAGCCTGGGCGGGTGGGCTGTGACCTGGACACCAAGGCCAGTGCAGGTACTGGCCTTCCCAAAGAAGATTCCCTGTCTCCTGACCTCCAGCTGTGCCCAATTCTTCTTTCTTCCTTCCTTTTCCAAACCCAGCAATTCCCAAATGCCCAAGTGTTTGGTGAGGTTGGCACAACCCTGTCCCTGTGGCTGCCCACGGTGGCCGTGTCCCAGCGCTGGGGAAGCCCCACAAAGCAGGACCAAAATCCATGAATTGTAGTAGCTGAGGGAAAATCTGTTTCCAAACTGGGTTCTGGAGCCGTGATGAGCTGCAGGTGTAAAGCTGGAGAGGGAGAACCTGGACAAGGAGCAGCTTCTGCCTGTGCAGAGCAGCCCCCAGGGGTGGGGGTGACCGTGCCCCACACCCAGGGTGTTCCTCCAGTCCTGCACTGCTCTTCCAGGAGGAAACTGGAAACTGGGGGAGGAGCAATGAAAGGAGAAATTTATCAGCCCAAATTTATCCTTTGACAGCCTCAGCAAATGGAGCCTGCTGGAGAAAAATCCAGGTTTCAGCAGGAAACTGCTGTTGCCTGCTTGGAGATCTCCCTGCTGGCAGCGCGGATGGATTGAGGGATTCCTGGCGGGGAGGATCCCTCACTGCTGACCATGATGGGACTCTGGGTCATTACTGGGATGGAGACTTCTCCACTCTGCCCCAGTGTCTGTGCAGATGGATCCTGAGCCCTCCGGCACCCCCGGGCATCCAGAGGGAGCCCCATGCTCCCCCTGTTAGGAGGGTCACATCCCATCCTCCTTACTCCCCTGCTCCGCATCCCTGTTCCCAGAGCAGCTGTGGCTGCCCCTGGATTCCTGGAAGTGTCCAAGGCCAGGCTGGATGGGGCTTGGAGCAGCCTGGGATGGTGGCAGGGGGTAGGATGGGATGGGCTTTAAGGTCCCTTCCCACCCAAACCATTCCAGGATTCTGTGCCTGTTCCCCATGTCTCAGTGTACGTTGTGTCCATGCAGCCTCTGGGTTCCCATCCCAGCTCCAACACAAGCCAGGTGAGCAGCTGGCGACTAAAATTCCCCCTTTCCTACAAATCCTATTAAAAACAACATCCCCAATACAAAACAACCCAATTCTTGTCAGAGAAAATGTTTCATTTGGCATTTTACCCCAAAAGGAGCAGTTTCACTTAACCAAAATCTCTGTAAAGTTGTAGTTTTGGGTCAGCCTCACACTATTATTTTTTTCTGGATCACTGGCCAAATCCAAGGAACAATTCCTTGCAGATCCCTGCTCCTGACAACCTGACAAGGCAGTCTTGCCCTCCAGTTGCAAAGAGCAGAAGGAGGCAGAAGGTCTGAGGTGTCACCACCACACCCGAACTGCTGCCAGCTCCTGCTCCCAGGGCCCACAAAAACAAGGGATTTTACAGGAAAGTGAATTATTTCCTGAGCTCCTTCGCCTGGAGCAGTGAGGGCGGGATGGGGCTGTGATTCAGAGAATGGATGTGGTTTGGAGATTCATGGAAAAGCCGGGGTGAGGGAAGGGAAATGAGATGCGGGCAGAGCCCACGTCAGAGGCAGCATTGATGTTTCCAGGAAAGGGAGAGCAGCCCTCAATGAGAGCCCAGCACCTCCACTCAGGGCTGTTCCCAATTAGACTGATTACAGAGGGGATCTAATAATGACGGATTCTGGCCCAGAGCTATCGATAATTAAATATTTGCAGTTTCTTAGCGACATCCTGGGGATTTTTTTCCACTGCAGGACAGCTCTGTGCTTGTTGCAGCCATTGCTTTCGGCCAACAAGGGCACATAAATCTGAGAAATTCAGAAAACAGGAAGAAATTACATTGTGAGTGCAACATAATAAAGGAAAAACCTTTTCCAAGGATTTTAGCTGCATGTCCCATCTTTTTTCTAGCACATCCCACATCCCTCCTTCCATGGGGGGATCCCAAGTGCACAGAGCACAGAGGAAGCTCCCTGTCTGTTCAAGCCCTGTCACCTGTACAGTGATGATGGGGATGCAGATTCCAGGCAGGATGGATGGAAGATGGGTTTTCCTTTTCACTGGATTGATTTCCAGTGGTTTCCACGGTGTCCCTCGGGGTTTTAATGTCATTTCCATCTCCGTGGAAAGAGACTGTCTGAGGAACCAAATCACACCTTGGAAGGAGGGACTGACACCAGCATCTTCTTATTTTTATATCCATGATCAGGAGCTAATTCCTCCTGGTTTGTGGAATGCTGGCAGCAGGATGCCCCCAGCAATCGGGGCATGTTTGGCATTCAGAGTTAGGGAAGCAGCCTGGCATCCGGCACAGCACGACCTCGCTCCTTCTGCCTGAAATGTGAATTTATGGCAGAATTCCCTCCTTCCTTGAGCAAACTGAAGGATTGGGGTCCACCAAGGCAACACCCAGGAACACGTGGGTGGCCCTGCCTCGGGCTGTAATTCAGGAATATCCGAAATTTCCTAAAATGCCATCTCAGGTTGCTGCCTAAAAAAACCCTCCCTCTGGGCTCCGTGTAGCCCCAGGGCTCTGGATTTCTCTGCAAGATCCAGCCCTTCCAGCCTGGACCCCCCAGAGCAGAGTGCATCTCATTTTTAGAGGTTCTAACAACAGATCCCGAGCTTTTTAAAGAGTTCCTGTTATGAGGAATGGAGTCCCTGCGTCATTCCCAGCCTCAGCCTGCCATGCCTGCAATTTCCTACCCCTAGATCTTGATCTGTGCTTATCTGCAAAATTAGACATTGTTTTGCTATCAGGAATCTGCACCCTCTGAGGGGGTTTTGTGCTGTGCTATTATTCACAAACTTCGCTTTAATAAACTGAAGGATGGAGCTGCTTCTGCTTGGCACACTCAGGTTTTCCAAGCCTTGACTCATCCTTGCCAGGCTTTGTCTCCCTTTTGCAGCCTGACAACGTGTTTTAACAATGTGGGTATCAGCTCAGGGGCACAGTTTATCTCTCCCCATTGTTGGATGCAGAAATCACAGCACCTCTTTCTCTCCACCTGGCATTTCCCTGTGAATAAATTCCTGGCTCCTGTTCACCATCCCCATTTCCTTATCTTGGAGTGAGCTCCCATTAAGTTGTTGTCTCTGTTCATCTCGCAGTAGTTTGTGGGGTCACGGCTTTATCATTTCTCGTATCACCAATCTGATCTGTGCTGTCTGTGCCTTGACTGAGGCTCTTGTGTCTGCTGGGTTCAGTGCACACTGATCATGGGATCACAGAATCCTGGAATATCCTGAGCTGGAAGGGACCCACCAGGATCACAGATCCAGCCCCTGGCCCTGCACAGACACCCCAACAATCCCAGCCTGGGCATCCCTGGCAGCGCTGTCCAAACGCTCCTGGAGCTCTGGCAGCCTCGGGGCCGTGCCCATTCCCTGGGGAGCCTGGGCAGTGCCCAGCACCCTCTGGGGGAAGAACCTTTCCTGATCTCCAGCCTGAGCCTGCCCTGGCCCAGCTCCAGCCATTCCCTGGGTGTGTCCCTGCCCCAGGGAGCAGAGATCAGAGCTGCCCTCGGCAGGAGCTGCAGCCCCTGTGAAGTCACCCCTCAGTCTCGTCCAGATGGACATTCCAAGTGTCCTAGGCTGCTCCATAAAGGAATTGACCTTTCCCAACAGACCTGGATCTCTCCAGTGTTTTTCCTGTAGCCTCCTCCAGCTCAGCTGGGAAGGAGTTGAAAGCTTTGGGGCTGGAAACATCCCCAAGGCAGCAGAGGGTGGAGGGCAGCTCCCAGCTGGGGCTGGGCAGTTCCGTGGGGATTTGCTTCACCAGATTTCCATGTGGAATGACACCATGGGGAAGGAAGTGACTCCTCACCCTCTTCCTCAGTGAGAGAAGGATTTTAAGTAATTCCTGTGTGCATTGAGAAGAAGCTGCCAGTTGCTCATATCACACTTTTCTCCTGCCCTGCTCTGTGTTTTCCATCATGGCTTTTGCCAGGGTATTCCATTCTTCCCTTGCCCGTGGAAAAGAGCGAGTCCCAGAGCACCCGGCCACTCTCCTCGCAGCATTCCAGCTTTCTGGAGGAGGAATGAGCCACCCGACAGCTAAAACGTGACACCCAGGCCCTGGAGCTGCAGTCTGGTGCCTGTGGGGCTCACAGGGAGCTGCTCTTTTCCAAGGATAAAGCCATAGGAGCCTCGGCGTGGGCTCTGCTCCTCGCCCAGACCAGGACAAGGCTCTGTGTGCATCACAGCCCTGTGAATGCTGCACAGAAAGCCCACCCAGCAGCTGCAGAAATTCCAGAGGAATTCCCAGCTCTGCTCCAGGTGGAGTATCAAGACAGGCTGTGCAGCTTTGCTGGGAGCATCACCCCTGGGGTCGGATTCGTGCAGGTCCAGCTGTGCTGGGACACGCACGGGGCTCAGGCGGGCACAAAAACAATCCAGCAGCGCCAAGAACTCTCCCAAAAAATGCAAATGGGCCAGGCCTCCTGAATTACCACTCGGAAAGAGGCAACAAAACAGCAGCTACCTGGAAGAGGTTTTTGCAGGAACGGCAAAGGGGAGGAGAGATCTCGGTCAGGGGTGCAGGAGGGGCAGCTCCGGCCCCTGCGGCTGCAGCAGCCCCAGCTCCTGAGACCAGAACCACACCGGGACAATATTTAAATCATAATCCCGTCACATTAGGGAAGAAATTTGCTTTTAAGCATAATAATGTGCTTTAAAATAAAAGAGAATCGGTTGGCAAGAGCCCCCGTGGCCAAGGCCAGGAGCAGCCCCTGCCCTGCCGGCTGAGCCAGCGCTGGGGCAGCAGCTGCAGGCACAGTCCCGGGGCTTTGTCCCTCACCCCGTGGCTCCTCCCGCCTGGCATCTGCCGGAGGAGAGCAGTCCGTGGAGTGCTTGCGCTCCCTGTCACAGATTCCTCCCCACGGGGACACTAATGCTGATCACCAGTGGCCATCCAGCCCCTTTTTATGGCTGAGGGAGAGCAGACGTTCCAGCAGGACGTTGAATCTCCCCCAAGTGCTCTGTCTGCACAGAGTCCTGCACCTTTG
The DNA here is from genome assembly GCA_013398955.1 of Callaeas wilsoni. NCBI lineage: Eukaryota > Metazoa > Chordata > Aves > Passeriformes > Callaeidae > Callaeas > Callaeas wilsoni. The sequence continues at coordinate 38,958 of VWPU01009518.1, forward strand.
GGGGCTGGGGGATGAACTTTGTGCCTTCTGGAAGGGGGGAGCTCCTCCTCTCCCACCCTTCGCTGCTTTGAGGGCCCCTCCGTGCCCCCGCAGAGCTCTGCCCTGGGTGGCAAAGACACCCCAGCACCCCAGGGTCCTGTGCCCAGGAGAATTTAGTGGTGTGACCCATTCCCGCTGGGCTTTCCTCACTCCCCATGACTTCCAAGTGCTCTTCCTCCAAAGAATCCAAACCAAGAAGTTTCCTGCTGCCTTCCTGCTCCCCATCCCTCCCCACACAAATAAGGCCTCATGAGCATGTCTAATTCCCATGAATAATTTATGCAAAGGAATAAGTTCCTGATAGCAATAAACGGGATAAATACAACTCCCAGAGACCGTATTACCAAGCAGAATTCATTTTTACACAGATATAAAACTGTTATGATCGAGTAAGGGGAGGAATAATCTCCATCAATAACGTTCCCTTATTTCCTCATTGTTTTATTTGCACAGGGCTCCGTCTCCGTGGAGTGCCCCATCCATCCAGCTGTCCTGGGGATGCCTGCACAGCTATTCCAGCCAGGATTGGATTAATCATTTCTCATCAGCACCCAGACAGTGGTGGAGGATGTTCTTGTTTCCCTCTCAACATTAGATCACTTTGAGAAAAAGCAGGGTGAGACCTAAACTTATTTTCCAGGTACTGAAGATCAGCCTTATTTATAAAAATCCATATTTTCCCGGTTAATTCCACCCTGGCACTCAGTGCACAAGACATAAAACGTCATTACTGGACACCAGGAGTGCTTGAATTCTGAGCTAAAAGTCACTGGAAATGCTCAGTGTCACTGGTGGCTTGATTGGATTTTTGCAGATGGGTTTTTCCATTTGGGTCCAGATTATCTTCTCCCATTATTTGCCAGCTTTTTCCATTCTATCATTTACTAAAGGGTTTGAGAGGCTCAACAGACACCTTTTGAGGCAGCATTTACTTAGCAGTGGCTGTATCCTGTGGACAACTCTAATATCCTCCCTTTCCATAACAACCATTCCCTTCCAATGGATGTGGGAAAAGAGGCCCTTCCTGGGTAACTGCTGCTTTTCCTCATTGTTCACCTGATTTTCTAAACTCTGAAAAGCACAGACGGGGCAGCAATCACCAGAAATTCATGTGCTTTCCTGTTTTGACAGGGATTTGGGACTGGCAGTAGATAAAAAACCAAAACCAATTTAATACTTTGCAACTTTGTAGCCTGAGCTCAGATTCCAGCAAGGACAACATTTCCTAATCAGCACAAAGGAGCTCCCTCAGCGGGAATCTCTCTCCTGCTCAGCATGGAAAACATCAGGTCCCTTCGGAGGGAAACACCTACCTCGGCAGCTCTTAATTGCCGCTGTTAATTGCGGCTGGAAGCACCGCCTGGCGCCCAGGATAAAGGAGAGATGAAAGAGAACAAAGGCAGCGGCCAAGTGCAAAACCGGGGGGCTTTGGGGACACTGCCCGGGGACACT
>VWPU01009519.1:0-41230 GCA_013398955.1 Callaeas wilsoni
GACCCGAGAGCAGCAGATTTCCCTAAGGCATCCTCGGCTCTCAGGGTGGGGACAGCGGCAGGAAGGACAGGGCACTTCAGGCCTCTGACAGCTGCAAGAAGCTTTTCTCAGGGAAATTTAGCCCCAGGAATGAGGTTAATAACACAGGAAATAAACTCAGGAACGTGCCCTGTCCAGAGGGAGGGTCTCCTTTAGAGAGGCAGGGCACACATCTGCGTGCCCTGCTGCCTGGGGAGCAGAGAACCCGCTCCTCCCCGCACTTACACCGCGAGACCTTCAGCGTCATCGGCATTTTCTGCACGATCGTCCTGAGCCTCGGGAAGGCTGCGAAGCAGCAATAGTCGCTCCTGCTGTCGCTTTCCTCCACGTTGGCAAAGTAGAGATCTCCCTTCAGGCTCATGGAGACCCTTTCATCCTGTGGGATGTGCTGCAAATCTGGCAAGGAAAAGTAACAGTGAGGTGGGAGTGACGCGGAGCTGTTCCGCCAAATGCTCCCATGGTGTGCTTCCTTCCAAATACACACAGAGAATGAAACTCTGGAGTAAGAGAGGCAGGAAACCCAGCATAACCAATGGGTTGTTTACCAATATTCATTATACAAGTGATAACAATATTTTTCTACAATAATACATACCTATGTAATAATAACTGGTAAGGAAAAATCGATATTACAAATCTTGAGTTATTGTGCTTCCCAAAAGCCAGAAATTCCCGCAGAACACAAGCGCTGCAGAATAACAGGACAGAAACCCACAAGGAACTAACTGTATAAACCTGGTGGATTATTTTTCCTTTATTACCATAAATCTATCGTTAATTTATGGAGAGAGGAAAATGATGATAGAAATAACGTATTGACACATGATATCCTCTCTCCTGTAAATGCAGGACTCCTCATCACTGGCAGAGTCATTAATATATAATTTCTTTTGATATTTAATGAGATGTTGTATCAATGCACTCTACAATTTAACTTTGGGTCATGCAAAAGCAGATCTCCATCCTCCATTTCTCAATTTTGTTCTTCAATATACAGACATTTCTCCCAAGCCCTTGCACAATTACCAATCCCATCCATGATGGATCTGCAATGAAACTACTCTGGAAGACAAATGCTTTGAGCCCCCTCATATGAATTGTGCAAAAAACATTTCCTTACCAATGTTCATCCAGTAGATATGCAAAGGGGGGATGCCTTTTGGGGGGTTGCAGTGCAGGATCACAGAATCTCCATGCTCCACATCCAGAGGCTCGATTTTTTCTTTGGGGAATTTTGGTACACCTGCACAAAAAAGCAAAGTTCCTCTTTTATCGGTACCTTTTGAAATTTTACCTTTTGCTTCCCCTTTGACACAGTTTTAATAAAATATTTACCTTTACATCATCCTTTGCATTCTCAGCCTTTAATACCTATTTTAAGTTGCACAGAGGCACACAGTAATGATGGGTTTTACTCAGAGTAGGAAATCCCTGTATTCTGGGACACTCAGAGTAGGAATCCCTTCACTCCCAAAGTTCTTGGACCATTCTATCCAAAGCCAGGCAGCGAATGGTGTTGTTTAACACTTGTTTGTGATGTCCTGTGCTTTGCTTTGGCTTTATTTTAATGCATTTCTTTTCAAACTCTTTCTTCAGGTTCTTTGTGCTGTCTGAAAGGGATGACTCAAGGTCTAAGGACAAGCCTGGCACAGAGGGCTGGGCACTGATGGGGCCCCAGCTGCTCCCAGGAGCTCAGAAACCAGCCTGGGAGTGTGGAATGCTCTGGGCAGCCTCGGCTGAAAAGTGGCTCCCAAGAAGTCCCTGCGAGTCACTGCAGGTGAGGACAGACCTCAGGCTCGTGCCTGGAGCTGTCCCAGCTCTTCTCCATCTCCAGGATCGGAGGAAGGCAGGTGTGAAGCCTCTTTTGCCTCCTCAGGTGTGGAAGCTCCGCCGTGGATTCCCACAGGCTTGGGGTGCAGGGACAGGCTTGGCACAAAGCTCACACAGGGCTGCACGAGGGCTGCTCTAGCTGGGCTTAAATATAGATTAAATTGTGAATGGATCAACGTTTCATCACCCACAGCCTCTGATGGCAGCATTTTGTTCAAAGCCTGACCCGTGCTTGGCACACCTGGGCAACCTTGGAAGCCCAAAATGCCACTGGAGCTCATCGGAGCTGGAGCCCACCCCAGACCAAGGGAGGCTCAGCTCGGAGAGGATCACAGAGAAGCCAGCCTGCAAAATGGAACCACTCCTTGAAGGAGCTGAGCTAAGGCAGTTTCAGGGCTGACTTTCATTTCAGGCAAGTTCAAACCAGCCAAAGTTTCACTTCAGACAACTGCATCGACCTGCAAAATGAGCAGCAATTAAACAGCAAAGGATGGAGAATGTCCTGGCTGTGCAGAGTCAAACTGGCACAGCAAACATCACCTTCCTGGCGCCCGAGTCACGACAGGGAGCTCTGAGACCAGCTCCACTGTCGCTGTTGGCTGCTGTTGAGGAATGAAGACTTGCGCTCCGCATGGCATAGGAAAAGGTGTCTTTTATTATTTATTTCCAACTTATATAGGTTCTTGAAAGGTCACCCAGATTGGCCAGTCCAAAACCTCCCCCTAGGCCTAATTGGCCAGGCCTGAACTGTCCAAACCCGAGGAACTGTTTCTAATAACATCCAAATTTTATCTTTGTTTATAGAACACAGAAAGAAAAGAAGGAAAATTCTCATGGGAAAGGTCTGTGCTAGCCACACTCCACAACTTGAGACATCAGCGGTCCAGCAGGGAATGTGCAGCATCACAGTGCAGCAGGCACAGGAGAGGAGAGGGGGAGAAATGCAGGGACGGGACTCCGAGGACACTTTGCACATCTCAGGATTAGTAAACATGAAAAGAAGCAATCGCTCCAGTGCTGATTGCCTGAATGCAGACTCTGCAGAGATTTTATCTCCAGGAGGGTTATTAATAGGTTAGGAATTCTTAGGAGAGGCAAAATGCAGCTAATGAGCATCACCCACCCTGTAGGTGAAATTTCAGGTAAAAACGAGAGCTGCATATTCATATCCAGTACATTCAGTAACCCGCAGTCTTCAAGCCCTGGGAAATCCATCTGCTGACTGCAGAGGTGGAATATATTCCAGTGGGAAAAAGCCAATTTCTTGATCTAAAGCTTATTTATTCCCCAAAGCACGTCACTCACAACAAAACTTTAAGTAAGCTGGATCAGGTGAAGGATAAGGGATTTCTGACCAAACCAAAGAGCTCAGCAAATGGACTAATATGGGACCACTTATTTAGGACATTGGAACCCCTTGTTCAAACCCATTTTTTGCCTCATTTAGCAAAACTAAATCTAGGTTTCTGATATCCCAGCTGGATGCCATAACCACTGGGCTTCTCAGTGAATTTCTGTGGCCAGTAATTACAGAATTATACAGAAATACAGCGAGTCCCACCAGGAGACAGTGACAAGTCACAGTCCTGGTGTCATTAGCTGGCAGCACAGACGTTCATCTCCAACGTGGAGCCCAGATGTTGGCAGCTGGACTTCACTGGGGGATGCAGCAATTTGACCCCAAATGTCCTCCACCTCGAACAAGTACTTGCACCACAGGTGATCAGGGCTTTTGGGTCCTTCCATGCTGGTTTTTTTGCTTAGTTCACCATGAAAAGCATTGAAAAACTTTGATTTTCATCCTCATAATGGATAAATTTGAGTGGCTTAATCCTTGCAGCTTTGCAAGAGATGAAAACTCATGATAAATTCCTGAGGCAAACCTTCTGACAAGGATAATTTTTTTTTGCTGGGGTCCCACTGGTCTCAAAGACTAGAAAAATACCTGCTTCTGAATTCTGATTTATTAAAAATAAAAAACTTCTGTCACATTAGACTTTGCCTTTTGCACATCAATCTTCAGGACGTCTATGCGGGCAATAGTTTGGATTGTTTTGCAGTGCTCCTATGTTCTAATTAGTGGATATTCCAGAATCAATCACCACTGATTTGTGGCTGATCACGGGAACTCTCACAGCTGAGCTGAACTCCACAGCATCATACAGAATGAATCGTGCCCTGGAAGTGTTTAATACCGTGCAGGTTCTCAGTGCAGCACACTGCTGCCTTGGAGAGGCTGCCCTGGAGCAGAGGCTGCGCACAGTGAAAGGATAAAGGGCAGGGATTTATGGAAAGGCCTTCCCAGGGCACACCTTGGGCAGTGCAGGATTCTCACAGAGACTGCACCCAGGATGGACACAGTCACATGTTTTTGGGACAGATAGAAGTTCTGTCCATTTGCAATCAGAGGTTAATTGTCTAATTCCAGCTTCAGGCAGTGCAGTCCCATTCTCTCAGTTTGCTCCCCCCTACTCACTTTTGTTTCCATTTCTCAGGGCCTGAGACAGTGAGGTGCCCTTGATTCTCAGGCCTGGAGAGGAATTGTTGTGTCTGACCAAAATGGGAAAAGCAGTTGCTCACACTCTGTATGGAGCTCAGAGTTACACACCAAAGAATTGCAGGATTACAAACATATGAAAGTATAAAAGCTGAAATCCTAAGGCATCACATTGGAAAAATCCAGCTGATGTCTCTGCAGTGATAGCACTGAAGCTGTCACATCAATCTCCCATGGAATTCCCCACACAGAAATGTGATGTGAGGAGTCAGGGAATCCAGCACAGCTCCGGGTGCTGCTTCCCACATATCCACGGCACAGGGGAGAGCAGTGGGATTTGGCGACTCTGAGAAAGGCTGAAGGGCCAGGAGGGATCTCACCCCACACAGATCTCATGGGGTGTGAGGAACAGCCATGGGAAAGATGGAAACCTGCATTCCCAACTCCTGCTCTGGAGAACCTCCTAAAATCCCACTGTGACACCTCTTCAAATACTCCTGGGAAAGGCATTGCTGACCAACTGGTTTTTTCCTGACAAGTCTGCACTCAAAACGCAGAATTAAAGTGCTCTGACAGCGTGTGAACCATGGAAATGGAAGATTATCAGTAGCCAGAGTCATCTGTGCAAGGAGCCAGGATCTGTTTAATCCCTGGGGTGACTCAGAGTTTAATGCCTGAGCTGTGCTCGAGACCCGGCTGAAGCACCACTGGCAAATGAGGGGGGCTGGGAGACAACCCTGAAAGGAGCCCGAGTCTCTCCTCCTTATCCCTTCAGAAAATGCAGCTTCTCAACCTAAAACAGGAGAGAGACCACTGCAGTGCAATAGAAAGGCTAAATTTGAGTTTAGCAGGAATAGAGGTTCAGAATGCAGCAAGCAGAGCTGGGAACTCCAGTCCCCAGCAGTGCTCCAGGTTTACTCAGGGATCCATTCAGGGCACCTTGTCCTACAGCTTGGTCTTTGCCCTACTGCTCAATACAGTGACTTCACATTAAAACTGCATCAATTATGGCAATTTATTCCAGTTTGCGTGAGAATGGAGCCCATTCCATCTGGTATTTTGCATGTTTTGGGGTCAAGTGTTGAGAAATTGAACCCAAGGAAAAGCATTTCTCTGGGTAGCTTGTCATTGACATCCCTGTGTCTTGTTTCTACCAACATCAGGTGTAAAATGGGACCAAATTCAGGATGGTAAATCAGCCATTAGAAAACAGATTGTGAAATTATTGAAGAAAAGAATCACTGTAACCCAGGTCTGGTTTTATAACCTTCCCTGTGGATTCTACTGAAGATATCCTGGGATAAAGGAGAGCTTAGCCTGACCCATCACGGACATTCTCATGTTTTTCCTTGCAAATAGACCCTTAAAGGATGTAAAAGTGAGAGAAAGCAGAAATAGTCCAGAAATTTCTACAACCTCGAAATTTCCAGCTCCGTAGACACTTTAATTGGTATTTAATTATGATTTTTCATGCAGATCTGTATCTTCTACAGCAAACAGCCCAACATATCAAGGAACCTTAACCATGACTTGCAGTCCCTGATGTTGAGCTGCACTCAGTGAAGCTTGGGAAGTTTCCAGGGCTCATCTCCATGCCTCAATTGATATTCTGATCCAGGAGCAGGAGCAGTAGTTAAATCTGTAATTTCCATTGCAGCCTTTGAACTGTTTATGAGATATGATCCTGCTTGTTTATGGATTTTTTAATTACTGCCTTAAATTGAAAAAGTTAGCAAAGCCTGGCTGTCAGGAAGAGCGTGGCTGGGAGCCCTCTCGCTCCCGAAGATGTGGAATGGAATCAGTGACAACTTTCTTTTGCGTAAATCTCTATTATCCTTTTCAAAATGATGAATTTTGGCAAGAATCAGAGTGAGCCCAGTGATTTAGGTGGCCAGAAGAGTTGCCGTAGGTAAAGGACAAGGCTTGGGAGACAAGGGGGTTAAATTCATTCCCATCACCTGCAAAGTCTCAGTGAATTGCTCTCTTTTGTTTTCTTTTCCACAGAGGCTACACCAAAGCCTTCACAAAGCTGAGAGCTACTTCAGTATCAGCTCAATATCTTTTACTAATTTCAGAATGTTCACACCTGGGTGTTTGAATATTAACCTGTGTCTGGCTTTCTTTGGGAATTCTTGCACTAACATCACTGGCAGAGCCCGGCCTGCCACGGGATAATTTTGCATTCAGCCAATATTTCCATCCTCAGATCTCTGGTCTTTTGGAGCAGCAGCTTTAGAAATACCAAGCATAAATCCTAACTCAGTCTGCCATGAAGAGTCTTTTAGAGCACAGTTAATTAAAGAAGTTTAAACTGTACTTCTTCTCCTTCCTCTGGCATTGGGCCTGCTCACTAATTCAAGCAGCAGATTCCCGAAATGCTGGAGGAGGGGAGCTGAAGTCTGTGTTCTCACCATTTAAATTCATTTTCATGCTGAATGTATCTTGTAACAATCTGGCCTTTGTTAGTGCTGCAAACACATCGAGATCCTCAGAGCCCATTCTTCCCCCTCTCCTTAATGTCATCCTACATAGGGGAGGTGGGGTATTTTCATTATGTAGGTGAGATTTAATGATCATTTCTGCTGACATTTCTATTGCTTCCCTGGAATGACTACTGTGAGTAAACAGTCTTTTGTTCTCCTTTTCAGCAGCAACCTTACAGACCCAGTATTCTGCTTCTGCAGTGGAAATGTAATTTATGGAAGAAACTGCCCTGCTCTGCCTCGCTGAGGTTTTCTTCCCTTCCCTGGCACAGTGACTTTGCCAAGGAGCTTTACATCTGACTTGAATACAGCTGGCACAGCTCTGCCACCTCTGCATCATTATCGTGAATGCGCGGAGCGATCTCACATGTACCAGGCTCTGCTTCAAAACCCGGGGGTGAATAGAGGTGATTTATCCCCAGCCCCTGCGTGGCAGGGCCTGATTTACAGCGGATCTGTGCACCAGCAGCTCTTTCACTGGGCACAGTTGTAGAGCACCCAGCACTTCAGAAAATCAAAGGTGCCTTCTACTCCTCTCCGAATCCTGATTTAATTTGCAGCTTCTACATTGCACCAGTAAATGAAAGAACTGATGGCAGAAGAGTTCTAATAACAGCAAATGTGCTTTAAAAGAAGTGTGAGTTGCATAAATCCCTCTAATACATTATCTGTACCATGTATTTATTTGCTGGATTTAGGACTTTGCATATATTAGCACTAAAATTCCTCTTGCTTTTGATAACAACCATGTTTGTAACCTCTCCATGAATTTGTTGCCATCCACTCCCAATATATTTAATATCTACTTAAGCTACTCTAGACTGTTTTTCATGAAAAGCAAAAAATCTCTTCTCTGAATACAGATTCAATAATCCCAAATACAGACATCCACTCCTTGTTTTCCATCTTAAGCATCTTTTTTAGTTCAGTAGCAAAGGAGTACCAGAATACTCTGCTGCTGGAGGTGACAAACATGACACTGAGCACTTTAACTCCCCTGAAATGTGATGAGTTTGAGACATTTTGCTTAAGAGAAGTTGTATTAACCCCACTGCCCTGGGGAGACCTCAAAATTAAAAAGGATGTCCTGTCTAAAGTTTAACTGCAGCACTTTCCTGCCCCTGCCTGAAACTCCAGCTGCCCTGTCCTACCTGTGGAGCCAACATTCAATAAACCTCAACTCACTGTCCTAAAGCTTCGTGCAGTTCTCCTCTGCTCTGGAATGCTCTTCCCGAAAAACAGCTGCAAGGTGGTGGAGACTAAGCCACAGAGCAACACCTGCAATCCTGCTAATTCCTCACCAAGCACCAGGCTCTGGCATCAGGGATTACTGGGCGGCACATTGCAACATGAAATAGGTTTCCCAAGGAAAAAAATAATCCATAAAACTGGATGGAAGGAAAATAAAGCCTGTCTCTCATGAGGAGCACTCATAAAATACATTTACCTGGCATCCTCAGCAGCTCCCTCCCAGGAACCCTCCCAGCCCTTGCAATGTCTTGTTTTCAATGTGGCCACAGCACCACGACTCTCCCAGCCCTGGCTATGCCTTGAATGCTGCTCAGGATAATTTCCTGTGCTGAAGAGAGGACAAAAATGTTTATTCATGTTTCTCATAGCCCATTTCATCTGCACTGACCTGCCAGAAGTGGGTTTTGGACAAAAGCAGCCACCTCCTGTCACTGTGGGGCTGAGAAGGCTGTGGATGTATCCCCTGCCAGATGGATTCCACCTGAGCATGGGGCTGTCAGATATTTGATAACAAAATACTGTGGGAGCTTGGAAATGCAGGATCTCGTCTGAAAAAATCCACTGCACTGCTGCTTCTCTCCACCTCTGCCACTGAACTGCATCATAAAACCTGCTTCAGGTTCTCACCCCGCTCATGGAACTCAAGAACTTTCTTGTCCTTTCTACTCCCACTGCAAAGATTCTCCTTCAGATTTTCCTCTTCTAATTTCCAGTGTTTCAGTCCTGAACTTAGGACCAAAATGTGTGCTCATATCCCAAACTACAGGTGATTAAATGGATTGGCACAAACCATTTGTTTCAGCTTTGGGACACGGTTTAGGGTTGGACCTGGCAGGGCTGGGTTAAGGGTTGGACTTGATGATTTTAAGAGGTCTTTGCCAACCTTAATGATTCTTTGATTCTGTCCATAAATTTCATCCCACTTCTACAAACCTGGTCCTTAATCCCTCATTTCCCCCTCTGCCTTTCTTCCATGCTAATGGTGGAAGCACAAATTTCTAGGATCAGTAATTTTCCCTGCTTTATTTTTAAGCTTGTTTTCCATTCAGTTCCAGGGCTTTATTATTCTCCCCATCAGTATTTATCCCAAACCCTGAATGCTGCTGACATCAGATTAATGAACTCACAGCTGATCAAATCACTTCCCCTGGAGCTTTCAAAGATTTGCGTCTGTTGCTATTTTGCAGTAATAACCTGTGGGAGTTGATAGTCCAGTGCTCTGAAATCCTGCATCCAGATTTGGTTTCTTTACTCAAAACCAGGAATTACATTAAATCATTTCAAGGAGAAAATACAATTTTTTCCTTTGAATATTCACTGAATAACAAACAACTCATGATTCACCATACACCACCTTAGTGACTGGTTCTTTCCCATTTATTTTGAGGAAAGACAGTTCTCATCTTAATAATGAAAGTAGTAATTATAAATTCAAACCAAAAGTAAAGCCCTTACTTGGAACAATGAGCTCAATTTCTTCTGACATGGCAGTTCCCAGCTCGTTGGATGCAAAGCAGCGATATTTCCCTTGGAAATTGTTGATGATTCCCCGGTTCTGGATCACAAAAGTTCCAGAGTTGTTAGACGTAACTATCCTCGGGTCAGATGATAAATCAAATGGTTTTCCATCCTTAGTCCAGTTAAAGCTGAAAAATAAAAGAAATGTTATCACGGGCAGGCTCCAGAACAGCATTCTGGTACTAAACAAGGGGTAAAGGCGGGGCCAAGAGTGTTTTATCAAAATAAAAGCAAAAACTCAATGTGCGAGGAGAGAGTTGAGTGGCAGAATGACCACCGTGCCCCTCTGCCTCGTGCTGGCTCTGGGGCACATCTCTGCTGCCACACACTTTGCTTTTGGACAGCTAGCTGTGACATGAAACGAGAGCACGGAGCTCGGGGCAAGGACAGTGACGGACAGACCGTCTGGGACAGCCAGGGTCGCACCCTGACAGGACCTGGAGGCTTGCAAAGGCTGTAGTGGAATTGCTGCTTTTCCCAAGAGCTTTTCCCACCCTCCACCATGCTTGGACCCAGAAGAAACTGAGATGATTCCACTGAGTTTCTCCTTGCCATAGAACCATTGGTAGCTTTGATGCTGCCGGGGGGTGATTTTGGTGAAAGCTGAAGGAATTGTCACAGCTCCCATACCCACAATTCTCAGGTGGATTGAAATTTGCCTAAACTGAGTTAAAATCAGACAGGTGGAAATTACAGTGTAACATCAATTTAGTGGAAGATGTACCTTTTTTTTGTATTGAGAGAATAAATAAGGGCAACGAAACTGTTGTTTTGGCACTTCACTGGTCTTGGTGAAACTGCCTTGCTCCAGGATGGAGGGAATATGTGATCCCCTCATCTAACAGGCACTAACACATCATTTAAATACACCAGGAAACTTTTCATTGATGCACTGACAAACAGTGGAACAAAGGGAATTTGTTATCATGCTACAAATCCCCATTCAGAGCTCAATTAAAAATTACCAAATCATCTTGATATAAATAAAAGAATGTCCTTTTAAAGTTTAAATTGTGTTGCAAAGAAAGGAGAAGGGAAGGATTAAAGAGAAAAAATGACATTCAAACCAGCTATTAATTTAGCCCAAACACCATTGAGTGGTGAAAGCCTCAGGAGGAGTTCTTACTGTGTTATTATTACACTCTAGTTAATCACGTTTTCATTAAAAATCTTTCTCTTTTCCAGGCTGGTGTAAAATGCTTATCTTTGGATATTTATTTGAATGACTCCTTATGTGTCTATCTGCAGCATCACCACGGCCCTGCTGATGTTAGGTACAGACAAGGTATCTGATAAAATGCAAATGTGCTGTTTGAATACACAGTTTAATGTGTTTGGGATTTTTAGGGTTGCTGTGCAAGAGGCAGAGGAACAGCTGGGCCCCTGAGATTACCATGACACAGCCCATCTTTTGCAGCACAACCCAGAGAAGGATTTTTAAATGACGGGCTGAATTTGGCACGTGCCACAGAAAGGAAACATCCCCCAGCAAGGAAAACCGTGTTGATACCTATTCACAGGGTGAGGGGAAGTGATGGAGCAACAAAAGCTGAATGGCCTGAATGGAAAGCCAAACCTTAACCCCGCTGAGGATGATGAGCAGGTTATTGTGCAGCAGCTCCTGACAGCCACAACAATGTTTGGCAAAGGTTAAAAGCGAACTCAGCTTCTGTTTGCTTCTCCAAGCAGTACTCACGTGGGCTGGGGGTTTCCTCTGGCTTCACATTTAATGGTGAAGTCCTCATCAAAGGGGTAGGCAACCTGGGTGTGGGATTGCTCCGTGATTGTTGGAAGCTGGGAAACTGAACACAAGGAGGAATTCGGTTAAAACGCCATTCCAGCCAAACTGAGCTCCCCTGGAGTGCAAAGGGACAATGGCACCATTGCCTTACTCCTGCAGAAAGTGAGGCTTGCCTTGGGAAAAAGATGATCATCACCTCCCTGGCACGAACAACATCCTCTGATCACTGGCACTGCCTTGGTGGCCAAAGAAACGCCTGGCAGAGGGGCAGTGCCCACCCTCATTGCCCTCCAAACCCACCCAGGGCAGGGGAGAGCTGGGGCCACGCCAGAGCTAAAGCCAAAGCACGGGGCTGTGGACTGGCAAATTTATTCATAGGTGAAGTCAGTAACCGGATTTAATCCAGACACAGATGCACACACATGAAGCAGCAAACTGCTGCCTCCATCCTGGATAAAACTGCCAGGAAAACCCACGGACTGCAAGGCTGGTTTAACACCCGCCCCCGGGTGCAGCCGCACGGTCACGCACGGACACCGCACTAACTTCTCATTTTTCTGAGGGAATTAAAGTATTGCAAATGCCTGTGTAACAGAGGAAGGAGAACGTTCCCTGCAGTGGAGCTGCGGATAATAGGATCATCCCATTGTTATAAACAGCCAGGAAGGGAATTAGCAGGATCTTTGGGTGCTGTTTTAAATACAGGGAGCTCAAAGCTGGAGTGAAACGCGGCGTCCTGTCATATCACGTGGTCTCAAGGCTGAACACTTCCAAGGCCACCAGCTTCACTGATCAGAAATAACTCTTTTTTATTAAAATATAAAATGCTTCATTACAGCTAATTAAGGGTTAGGTGGTTCCCTGGGGCAGGTTCATAAAAGCAGTGGAAGCCCAGAAAGTTTGTCCTGCACTTCACAGTCACGGCTCCACTTTTGCTTTATTGAAACACAAGGAGCCACTGAAGTACCTTTCTGAAAAAAAAACCACCAAAAAACAAAAACCCTCTACTTCCCAATGCAAATTTGGATAGTTTTACAAAAATATCCTATAAACCTCCTTGCTTGGCTTCCTTTTTGCAGCCAGGGCTATTGGCAGGCTCCAGAGTGCTAAGAGCTCATGGCAGATCCACAGGATGCCCTGAAACTGGCCTGTGTCCTACTCTGAGACTCTGAAAAGAGCCTGAATTTATCAGTTCTTTAGGTTTACTGACTTACTTTTCCCCACCATAATTCAAAAACCCCAATATTGTTGAGTTTTGCTTTGTAGGTTTGGGGTTTTTTTGCAAGTTTTCAACCCTCCTGGTCCATTTATGTCTGCAAAACGCAAAGCTGGGGAGGTCTGGGCTGTACTCCAGGCAGAGGGGTCCTCTGGCTTTCCCTGGATTGCTCCCTGTGAGCCTCATCCCGTATTTTACACGTGTCCTGGAAGCTCATGATCCATGTAAAACAAGCAGTTTGAATTCATCCCAGCCGGCGAGGGACGGAGGAGCAGGCAGGACACGGAGTGTGAAATCCTTCTCTGGGGACCAACACTTGCCCTGAGACATCCACCTGCTCCTCTTCCAGGCTGGAATGGCAGCTTGCACGACAAGTAAGGGGGGATATAAGCACATCAAACAAGCTTCAGGGGGATTCACAGCCAAAATGGGGGATTTAAGTGAAGGACAAACCCAAACCCTGGGAGCTAAGCGTCGTGTTGGACGGCAAGCACCAGACAGATGTTACGAGACAACTTTACTGCTCCATTTAAGCAGGCCCAAACAGGACAGCTTAGTTTTTTATCAGACCTGAATTTCCCAAAGGCCACATTGTGGCAAGATTAAATTCCAAATGGAACACAACGGGAAAGGAGGATTTAATAATTTTCCTTCGGGGATAGCTGCAAAGGAATACCAAACAAAACAGCAAAGTGCACAGCAAATAGCTACAACTCACCTGATAATGGTATTTCAATAGCTGCTGCCAAACTCAATACAAAGAAAAACAGGCATATGGCGATGCCTTTTGTGCTTAATAGCATCTCCATCACTCTTCTGTAAACAAGGAGTCCAAACAGAATGAGAGATACCTTATGCTTCCGCTCACTGTCACTTCAAATCAGGCGCAGGGATGTGAAAGTGGGAGTCTAGTGAGGAGAACAAACAGCAATATTAGCCTGCAATATCAACTTGGGTGTGACAAGGTTATAAAATTAAAGCAATGCTTCGGGTCTGCAGCTAAATTGCACTAAATGGTCCATTTTCCTCTCCCCCCATCCTCTGGCTTCAAGAACAACCCCTATTAAATTTCTGACAAAAACACACATGCACGAAAGTACAGCGCTATTGTAGCACAGAAGTATAATTATTTTCTTTTTGTTGTTTGGCAATTAAAAGTAGAGATGGTTTAGAATATGGTGTATTTGTAATCATTCCAGTTCATAAATTTTTCTAATGAGAGTTGTGTAAGTTGGAAAGTAATGTAACAGATCTAATGAGAGAAATTTGGTACACTAATGACCTTGTTCATAAATCTCATCTGTCTTTTATCTTTCATTTATGCTCAAAGAAGGACACAATCTCATTTAGTTCATTACTAGGAACCAGAACATGAATCCTTTGCTTTTCCCCCACAGTCCCAGAACTACTCTACGTGGGTTTTACACATTCCATTAGACATCCTTAGGTTCTGAATTACAAGGCAGAAATGTTGTGTAGCTGCAATAAGGAGACATATCCAGCTCTAATGAGCTCTTAAGTGCAATTCACAGGGATGTAAAGGAGAGAATTCTGATTTAGATCAAAAATCAGGAAGAAATTCTTCTCTGGCACAGGGTTCCCAGAGAAGCCGCGGCTGCCCCTGGATCTCTGGAAGTGTCCAAGGCCAGGTTGGATGGGGCTTGGAGCACCCTGGGATAGTGGAAGGTGTCCCTGCCATGGCAGGGGGTGGAAGAAGATGATTTTTAAGGCCCCTTCCAACCCAAACCACTCTGGGATCCCGTGATTCCACAAAAGTGGGTGCACGGTGAATTCCGGTCGCCAACTTCCTCCACGGTGCCTCAGTGAATTATCAACCAGCAGAAGCTGTGTTTGCCCGTGCACCCTCTACCACAGAGCTAAGGGACATCAGCCTCGGGAGAATTCAGACCTCGGTTGTCAAGATAACTTTGAAAGAACAATTTTGGAGATGAGGCCACTCTTCAGGAGCCAAGGACTGAGCAGGCAGCCCAGCCCCGCGCGGCCCGGCGAGCTCCGCTCCGCAGGCAGAGCTGCACCGCGGCAACCCACTGCCGGGCTGAGCCCGGCTCACACACAGCCCTTGGATCTTTGCACATCCCGCCCTGCTAATCCAGGGATCAGAAAAGCAATCCCGGGATGGCGGGGAGCAGTTGGCATGTGGGGGCAGCAGGAGCTGGGACTGAGGATGGTTGTCCTTGCCCGGCACAGCTGGAGCAGGGGCAGAGCTCAGCCGCGCAGCCCACGCCCGCCAGTCCATCAGGGTTTTCTCCTCATGGCTGCTTTTCTCTACAAAACACAGGCACGAAGCAGAGATTTCCCTTTCCATCAGCACATTCCCTCTCGCATCAGCTCCAAGATGAGCACAGCTTGTGCCGTGGCCCTCCCGCCAGCATGGTTTCTGTTCACGCGGTCACCAGTCCATGAAAACTTCCTGGAAGTTCACATCTGTGAGAC
This sequence comes from Callaeas wilsoni, assembly GCA_013398955.1. Lineage (NCBI taxonomy): Eukaryota > Metazoa > Chordata > Aves > Passeriformes > Callaeidae > Callaeas > Callaeas wilsoni. Next base: position 15,030 of record VWPU01009519.1, read on the forward strand.
CAAAATCCCTGGGTGAAGATTGAAATTGGCCAACGAGGGGCAAGCCACAGACACTATAATCACATAAGCCTCATTTGTTTAGAAATAAGGCTAAAAACCAGATGTCTTTTAAGTATCTTAGGCCCGGAGTATTTGCTGATGGAAGAAGCTGACTAATCTGCTTAGTGCCCCGCTCTGCAGAAGGGCACTGGAGGGGACAGGGACAGCAGACGGGCTCAGCTGGTACCCCCGGGCTATGCTGGGTGTAAATCAGCCAGAATCAGGCAACACCAGTAGTTCTGTTTGTGGCAGTCGATATTCCCTCAGTTTGAGTTCTCCTGGCCTAACTTGTGAGCAGTGGACCTTTCCAAAGCTCAGCCTGCCAAAAGCTGGGCTGTGTGACAGCACAGGGGACAGGCAGGACACGCAGCAGCCCCAGCCAGCAGCCACCTGATGGCTGCTGTCACTGCAGGCTGGGGCTCTCCCCCTCCTCACCTGCTCCTGGCACACGCTCAGCTCCAGATCTGTGTCATCGACAGTAAAACAGATGCTCTGACAGAAAACCCTCTGGATGCAGAATTGCAATTTAAGCTCATAAAAACTTGACCAGCCTCGCTGCCTGCAGATGGTACGCTGGTGGCAGGGAGAGCCTCCTCTCTCCCATCTGCTGACAGCTCTGGGGACAGGAGCAGGCAGGTCAGGATGCCAGCCAGAGGCAGGGGAGCTGGGATTACAGCAAGCTGGAGGTGTGCAGCTTGCTAAGGTCGCAGGAAGGTTCCTTTTATGCGAGTGTTACAAAGCACTGTATAAATTCAGATTAAATTCAAGAAAAAAAAGAAGAGCACAGCTCGATTCCTTAACCAAACCAATTAGCTCACACCTTACTTTTTTTTTTTTTTTTTTTTTTTAATGAAGTGCCAGAGCAAAGCAGCAACGTTCCAAGTAAGCAGGATATCCTTTATCATGTGGTACAGCCTGGCTTGCCTCTGCAGGCTGCTGTAATTAGTCGGCCTGTCTAGCACCTCACTCCTGTTCCCTGGCTTGAATACTAATGCTGGGGGCTGACAGCACCAGCATTTGGAAGCGGCCAGCACAGGGGGACCAGCAGCGCTGGACTTGTGCACATCCAGCAGATAATTCCACCTGGAAACCTCCCTGCAGCTGCGTTGGACCTTGGCTGGTTCATTCTGGGGGTTTCCATGAGGGGCAGCCCTGGGGTGATGTGACACAAGCAAGAGGCTCTTTGTAGAGGTATTTACCTTGGGACAACCTCCCAGCAGGAGAAGCCTCCAGTTCCTGTGTCCGTGTGCTGTCCCTGTCCCTGACGGAGCAGCAGGGGCAGTATCCTGGCTGTGACAGCGATTACGGAACGCCAAGGCTTCTCACACCTCTCCCCCACCTGCCCCACTCACTGCCCTCTGTTCTGTGCCCCGTTCTGGGCAGTGCTGGTGCTCAGCAGGCAGCCAGGTGAGGCACATCCTCCCTGCAGGGACCTGGCCAAGCTCTTCACCTTTTTAAGGTGACATTTAGGCAGGGCTGCCGAGCTTTAGGTGTTTAGGACGCCTGTCACGCCTTTGGCTGTCCCACCAGGCCTCAGGTGAAACTGCAGAGATCCTGATTAAATCCCCGACGTCCCCTCTCACCTCCAGCACCCAAAACACCCCGAGCCCCTTCCTTAATGAGCAATATCAGCCTCCCCCATCCATCCTGGCTTCAGACACAGCCACGCACCCAAACTTGAGGCAGCACAATCTTTCACTCCAGCGATGATTAAACTCCAAACCCAAACTTCTCAGCGTCTGCCAGTTCCCAGCAAATGAACCATTTCGCTGCCTAAGTAATTTGGAGAAACGACTGAGGGAGCTGTGCAGGCGCCTGGCAGCCGTGGGCAGGTTTCGGTCTCGCTGGTGCCAAAGCACAGCTCTGTCCTTGGGGTGGGAGAGTGCCAGAGACCCACTTGCAAAATCCTGACCTTGGGAAAAACATCAGCCCTGCTCTCCGAGCTGGGTCAGGCCCGGAGTCCTGCTTTTCATAGAATCCCCAAATGGCTTGGGTTGGAAGGGGCCTCAAAGCCCATCCAGTGCCAGCCCTGCCATGGCAGGGACACCTTCCACTGTCCCTGGCTGCTCCAAGCCCTGTCCAACCTGGCCTTGGACACTTCCAGGGATCCAGGGGCAGCCACAGCTTCTCTGCGCACCCTGATCCAGGGCCTCACTACCCTTACAGCTGAGAATTCCTTCCCAATATCCACTGTATCCCTGCCCTCTGGCAGTGGGAAGCCATTCCCTGTGTCCCATCACTCCACGTCCTTGTCCAAAGTCCCTCTCCAGCCTTCCTGTAACCCCACTTCAGGTACTGGAAAAATTTTATAGGTCTCCCCAAACCTTCTCTTCTCATTTTTCCCAGGAATTCCACATCCTCCTTTGTTCCCACAAGGGCTCACTGGAGCACCAGAGAGGGGGGCACCAGATTGCCCAAGAAAACCTTTCTTCTGCACAACAAATGAACACGGATTGCTACAACAAATGCTACATTTGCAACCCTCCTCTCCCTTCTTCTTTTCCCCTCCTCCCTCTCTTTCTCTCTTTCTATTTGCTTTTCTCTGCCTCAGGCTTAAGTCGAGTAATTTGAATTCACTGCAAATACTTATCTGTAGTACCTTACCTGCAATTCATTATTTACTGTGCTGTTCAGTTAATAGTAAATACTGATTGCTCTAAGGACAGCTCATTTGTTTGTTTAATGAGCTGCCTTTAACTTACACTGAGCAAATCTTTCAAACTATCAGTATTTCCAAGGAGCAATGGAGTTCCAGATTCTTTTATTATAGCCCCTTGCTTCCAGAAGGATGTAATAAAAATATTGGACAATCAAACAGAAAAAAAGATTAAATTTCCATTTATCTCACCAACCTAGTGAACAATTTTCCCTACATGTAATTACTGCATTAAAATTGCTCATAAATAGTAGCAGGATGACAGCCAAAATTCCCGGATTACTGGTCTACCGCTTCCAAGAGAAATTATAATGCACTACTAAATATGGCATCAACCTCAGCTCTTTGGTTCCCTCTTCAAATATTCTAAAGTTTGGTCCTTGTTTAAGTCCTGCACAGCACAGATCTTCAGGAAAGTAATGGATCCCCACAGCTTAACACTGGTGCATCCCTGGGCTGAGCTTTGCGTTAGCTAGAACCAGGTTTCATTTCTCAGTGACACGGATGTTACAGGACTGGTAAATACTTGCAATTAGAAATTCCAGCCTCCTGTGTGGCCCCAGTTATGGAATAAGAGGAAAAAAACCTCTGGGGGGAAAAAAAAAATTGCATTCTGGTAGGAAAAATAAAAGTTTGGCTGTTTAAGGATTCCACGTGAAATTGTTAAGGTAGGAAAAGGTGAGTTCAGCGCTACAGAGCACGGGCACTCCACTGCAAAGCCTTCCTGCAAGTGGGGCATGGAAATGTGCTCCAAAGTGTTCCCAGAGCAGCTCCCAGCAGAGGGAGGACGGCCCCGGGATCCAGGCAGAGCCCCGGGGAGCTCACAGAATGGATCAATCACCTCTGAGCTCTTCCACACCACAGGGAGCCCCCTACTCCACTAATTAGCTGGGAAAGGTGCAGATTTCAGCTGTATTTCTGCTGTAAATGTACTGCTCCAGCACCAGCTTTTATGCAGCTATAGAGCTTTTTTTTTTTTTTTTCCCCTGAAAAACCCCCATGTGCAGAGTCACTTGAGAGTTTGGAAAAGAGAGGGAATATTCATAAGGACCCCATTTTACTTCAGGTGTCAATGTTACCCATAGCTTTTCCCCTAAAAGCTTTTTGACATCCAGTGTCAGTACCAGGGAGAGCATAACCTTCACTTGACTCTTTCCCCATCACCTATTTAGGGATGTTGTCAGTTCTTAAAAAAGCAGCCCATGATGCATATGCTGGAGGTGATTAAAATAATCACCCAAATCAGAAAGCTGCTCTTCCTTCCGTGGCAAAGTATTCCCAAATACATTGCAGCACACAACAGGCACAGAGAGATTTTTTTTTTAGATGCAAATCCACTGTCAGGAGGTTTAGTGAGAAAAATCCATATATTATTTATCTTGCCAAGGACTTCATAAACATTATCGGACAGCATATCTAAAGGAAAAGTTTTCACTGTAGTCACACAACTTCAGCATTATTTCACAAAATTTATGTGTTTCAAATATGATTGCAACTACTGTATCTTCCCAATTTTGTAACCCATCAGTCTTTCAGTTTCCAAACCTAAAAACCACTCTAAAAATGGAATGAATATAATTTAAAAGGAAGCGTGTACGCAAGGCTGTAGCACAATGAAGCAGTAAAACATTCAATTCAATAAACAGTGCAATAGAATTCATTTCCCTGGGCCAAAGCTTTCAGGAATAAAGAAGGAATTTGGGAGCCCAGCTTGCCAGGCCCTGGATTTCTGTGAGAGCGGGTCAGAGCCGTGGGCTGGGCAGGGTGACAGATGGTGCTGTCCCCAGGCTGTCACCGATGGCTCGGTGTGATGCCCGTGCTGATACTGTGGAAACTCAATTTCTGGAGTTTCTGTTGGAGATCTACCCTGAGCTGAGGGGAAGCAAGAGGTGTACGAGCATCTCGGAATCCAAGTGCATGATCCCAGGGAAAGGCAGCCAGCACCAGCTATCCATTTTCACAAATACTCCCTTATCTGCTCCCAGCTGTTCCCAACAAAATCCTGAAGTGCAATCCCCTCAAGTCTCATCAGATCACAGCCTGTGCTCTGAAATGATCTAAAAGCCAGCAACAAATGATCTCTCCTGGTCATCTCTCTGCCCGTATAATGGCACAGCACCTGGGAGAGCTGATTTAATTGGTTTTGTACATCTGGCAGCTGAAGCACTGCACTATCGAAGCACAAGGACAACATTTCTTAAAGCTTTACGTGGCTTTTACACACACACAGGGATGGAAAGCTGAAGAAATGTGGTTTGTAACCTGCAAAGATGCTCGGGAGCCCAGGTTTGACCAGCCCCATCAAATCTGCTCTGCCGGAACCTCAAAATGCCTCTGAGCAGCACTTGCAACAAAGACTCCCAAGAAAATCCAGAGTGGAATCAATAGCTGGTTTAGGCTCTTCACGACCAAAGGAACAGATGTGAGCTGTGGATGGGCTGTTGCTGATGAGGGATAAATATGTCATCATATTTAGTGATGACATGACTGACGTGGCACTTCCCTGGAAACTGGATAACCATCCACGTGCTCACTCCTTCCAGCAGCAGCACACCAACCTGAGTGCCCCGCGGCCAAAATCCCCTCTTCCAGATGTTCCTAAAGGTGTGAGTCAGGATCTCAACATCTGTACTGGCCTGAAGGGGAGAACAGCACAGAATGGGACACCAGGTGACCCCGAAGTGGCTCTGGCTCAGAGGGAGAACAGAAATCCTCCCTCCTCCTGCAGCTGCCTGGGGACTTCCTGAGCCAGATCTGATCTAACCTCTGCTCTTTAATACCAACAGGCCTCTCCTCCACAAATTTAAGTACTTTTTTCTTTTCACTTAATTGCTTCCCTGCCCATCCTCACTGCACGTAAAACTGCTCCTTCTCCAGTTCATTTTTGGACTGGGTTAACTGGGCAGCAGCTCTGAGCACTGGGAGCAGCAGCTCCTGTGACAGACAAGTTTATGTCTTTAGACAGAAGCTGAATCCTTTCTTGAGTGGGAACTAATCCATATCTTTACATTCATCTCCTTTAAGCCTTCTTCCAGTTCTGCTGTGGCACCAACTTCTCTTTCAGGGGAAAATCTGGATTTAATGTAGTGTACTCGAGGTGTACGTACCACATCCTGCAGCACAAATTGCTTGTGGAGACGTTTTCCAGATGTCTGAGAAATCCACAAGTATTTAATTAGCAAGTTTCTAAGGTATTTAGAGTGGAATTAAAAATACCATGCTGAAATTTTAGACTGTATTCCTTCACTGCACTATAAAGTGTACTTTGCATAATTCCTGTACAAGTCACCACAAAATAAGGTTCTGGCTTTACATATGCACATTACAGACGTAAGAGCAGCCTAATCCCCCCACGTGTGCCTGGTTTATCCCCTTCACCTGAAGCTTTGGCCACACATCATTCCTTTTTTAACCAATGAAAACACAGGAATTATTCCGGCACAAGGAGGTACCGCTGCAGCAGAGGAATGTCGTGACCTACCAGCACTCAGTGACTGTGTGTTGGTACAATCATCCTCTTGCTGGCCACAAACCAGCCCAGACTGCAGCTTTGCAGGTACACCTGAAAGCACAGCCCGTTAAAAATCCAACTGTCATCTCAGGCTTTTGCCATTCTGCATTTCCTTGAGATACGACATCTCCTGAACCAGCTTAGCACATCTCTGGCTGCAACTACTTTTATATTAATTGAAATTTTCAACAGCTATTAGCATTTCAGCTCATAGGTCAAGCATGAAGCAGAAAGCGAAGGGCAGCAGCCAGCGCGGTGGGTGATGGGGATGAGGCTGTGGCAGGCAGGCACAAAGGGAAGGGCAGCAGGCTGCAGTTCGTGCTCAGATGAGACTGCCAGGGACAGCCTCTGCCAACAGAGGCCACGCAAATTCTCTGAAATTTCAACATGAATTTGCAAAAGTGCCTGCTTCTTTCGTACGCTCATCCTGCCTCTTTCAAACCACGTAATAATGGGGAAATCATGAGCTCTCTCCTGTTAATGCAAACAAACGTGAGTTACAGTAAAGCAACACCTCCTCGAAGCAGCCCTGCCTCACCTTGAAAGGCTCTCCTGGAACCCAGCACACGCCACAGCCAGCCTGAGCCACTGCAGCTCCTGCTTGGAGCACATCCTTGGCAAACACAAAGCCAGGAGAGCTCTCCTGACCGGGAAACGTGGGCAGGGATGTGCCAGGCAGAGCTCTGGCAGGCCTCGAGCTAATGAGATTGTTCAGTCAGCAGAAAGCTCAGGGAGAGCAGCACAAAGCTCACTCCAAAGGCACAGCCAAGGGCTCCTCGGGATTCTGCCACGGGAGGAATCCTGCACTCTCTCAGGTACCAAAGGAACAGGAAAATTTACACTCCCAGCCCCTGATGGGCTCCATTCCAGGCACAGGAACCATCCCAGTGCCAGGAAAATCATCTGACGAGGGCAGAAACCACTGCAGGGCAGGGAGGGCTCTGTTTGGTGCTGGTGATTCTCACAGCGTGGGTTTGTGTTTGCTGGAGAGCTCCCTGTGCTGGTAACGAGGGGACAACACGAACAGGGGGGAAAAGGGATTTAATTGCAAATGAATTACCTCTATAAACAGCAGAAAACAGCAATTATTCTCACTCCATCCATTAGGGATCATCTTTTCCTGCTGCATCACGGGCAGGTGAGCTCACTCACAATGTACAACACTGGCAAGACTGTCAGATATCAAACACCCTAAATCTGAGCTCCCTGCTCCGTCTGTGCCATGCAAAATGCCCTCTCACAGAGCTTCTCTGCCTCAGGAATTCGGGAGATGCTCAGTGTATTCCCAAGACCCCGAGTGAAAAATCCTGCTGGGCTTCACACACAGACTCTTAAACCCCAAGAAAACCTAACCCCAAAACTGCAGCAAATCTCCTCTCTGAGTTTTACGCTGCATCTCAGCACAATGGCAGCGAAAGTCACTGGGACACTGCGTGTTCCTAATTTAAATTGCAGCAAGTGACTCGTGACCACGGAGAGTTTCACAGCAAGCAGGCTTGGTACTCTCTGCCTGCCTCTGATTTCCCTGCTTCTGTGTAATAACAGAGATTAGCTCTCTCAGCTTCGTGGAGGATCTCCCCACGCTTGCTTTTCCTCATAAGTCAAGGCCGTTAAGCTTCCAACATTTTCCACGTTGCCAGAGATACAAGGGATTACTCAGGGAAAAAAAAAAAAATCAAGTGAAATGCAGTGATTTCACATAGACAGTGCACGGAAGCATTTCAGGGTACAAGTGAAACACCACCCACATCACTCTGAAATCCTGATGTGCCTGTCTGGCCAGGGAGCACCATCTCTCAGTTTGGGAATCTTGGCTTGAGTCTACAGGAGGATCCACACTTCCCAGTGGGACTTACAGTCTGCCGAGGGAGTACCACCAGAGGAACTGATTTAGGGCAATAATTGTAGGATTCGGCCCAGTTTGTGCAGTAGGAATCTGAGTAACTGAGCAAGCAGGATGGCGTTAGAGGTGCATGGATAATTCATCCTGATTCTGCATTTCCTACTTTCCTTGTTTTCACTTGGAGTCTACAACAATTTCCTTTTTCCATGAAGAACTTCGCAGCTCAATTAAAACCTCCAATAAGCCTAAATAAAAACACACGTTCAGCAGCCCAGCCCACCCAGGGGAGACACTCTACTTTCATCTGCATTTTTTAGGAGCTGTTACAATCCCAGCAGAGACTCACGAAGAAGATGGGACAAATTTTTGTCAGGATCTCCGGGGAGGAAACAGCTCAGAATCACACCAGGAGTGCCTGAGATGTTCTTCTAAGTAGCATAATGCTGCCATTTATCTGGTCATCATTTTGTTCCTATAGCTTCTGTTATTGGAAATGGGTTTTGGCAAATCTTTCAAGGAAATCAAGTTGTTGATAAGGTGAGGATTATTTCTGAGCACAGCAGCAATTTTCTGCACTTGCTCCGGTAGTTTTACCATTGTAAGGGAAAAGCATCATTCAAAATACTCCAAACCCCAATGATTTTCTCGTTGCTTTTCTCCATTAATGCCTTTTTTTCCCAAGGCACTAAATCAAAACATCCATCAAGCACACCGAAGACAGTTGGCTGACAATATATTGAATATATCTACTGCAGCTGTGAAAGAAAGGGAAGAGACTCTGTAATTCTGCTTCTCTCTGCTCGGGATGCGCGTTCATCATCCCTTTCACCGCTGGCAGGATGCAGAGCAGCAGCTGGCAGTGACTGCAGCAGCTTCAGGTGATCACAGGAGATGTTCCATCAGGCAGATCACAAGCCCAGGGTGTATTTTAAGGCACAGTTGATCTTTAGAGGTACAATTTGACTCCAGCAAGGTGGCTGAGCAGAAAACAGCGAGGAAGCAACACATGCGGCAAAACACACTGTTCAAACTGCCTAAAAGCCTTGGAAAAATATGATGGCTCACCTGTTCTCCTAGTACTTGGGAAGAATGTTTTGAGGGAAATTGGGCAAAACTAAATCGATTCCCTCAGCTTGTGAGGGGTTGGTAAAGCATCTCCAAGGCCAGACAAGAAGGTTTAGAAACAACCCAGAGGAAGTTGCCGAAATTGCCCACTAACCACACCAGGGCAATTTAGGTCATTGCTTTTCCTTTACTTTTGTTTTTTTTCTTTCTATGGAAACAGCAAAAACTGCTCACCCAAACTCCACCACCAAACATGAAATCTTTGTTTCGAAAGCTGGAGCTGCTGCTGGTTCCCCATGATGTGACTTTATGAACACTGAGCACAAACCCACTGTTAACTTTTTTGGAAAAAACCTCGGCTCCACCTTGCTGGAAACTAAAGTAAATAAAATGAAATTAGAAGTACAGCAAGCAAATATCAGGAGCGGAAAGTTCTGCCCGAACAATTAAAATCTGCTGAAGTTATGTAAAACTGCGAGGGGAAGCTCTGTGTTGAATGTCAAACCAGGATTTCACTGCCCATTGCCCATAACAAGAAGTTCTTCAGAACGAGGGTGGCTTTTGCTCCCCAGCCCACCTGCAGAGGTGTTGCTCTAATAATTAATATGCACAGTGGGAGAAGTGCTTTCCATGCCACATGCACAAAAACTGCATTTCAGACTTCATCCAGAGCTTCTACAGCATGGCCGACATTGCTCTGCCTTTCTCTTAACAAAAAATTAAATAAAGAAGAAGTTGTCAATACTGTTGGTCATAATTGCTTATGTGTTTATCTCATTTGTGTCATGCCATGGATAAACTTTATTGGCCTCTAATCATTATCTCACAAAACTCATTATGTTCCTTATAAGGACTAAGCAGAAAGTGGCTAAAAATACCTAAAAATACCACAGAGAGGAGTCAGTCATGAACAAAAAATGCACAAAAAATGCACAATGCCTTCCATGTACTTGTGTCTCAGATATATCTGACTGAACTTGTGCTCCTTCACGCTTCCCTGCAGCCCCGAGCCTGGGACGTCCCCAGAGCACGGAAAAGACTCATGGATTTACTCCTGATGGATCTGAGCATTTCAAAGAGCTCTCCTGACACAGACCATGCATGGACACCCCACATTCCCCTCTCTTGCCCAGCCCAATTGGCTGCTGAGACAACATTTTTTACGGAGCTGAACTGCAGCTGGGAGCCTGAAGGATGCTCTGAGGCGCTCCCTAAAAACTGGGACGGCATCCTCATAAATAACATCTCACACTGAATAAATGGCGTGACCCTCTGGAGGTCCGGCTCACAGCGTGGCAGATCCAGAAGGTGCAAAGGGAACTCACCAGGAGTCCGATATTAAATGCAGAAAACTCCCCACGGCTGGGGCAGCTCCCTGGCACGAGGGCACAGCTGCAGGAGGGACACACACCCGCCTGTCCTTCAGTCAGGGAGCGCTAGAAAAGAGCTGATCCTGTACCTACCCAGCTCTGTTTCATTCTACAGGGCACAAAAGCCTTCCTCATGAGACCCTGCACGCCTCAAACACAGGGAGCAGAGGCAGCAGGTGAGGTATTGGTGACACACTCCTCTCTCTGTAAAATCCCAGAGCTTGAAGCATCCTGGTTTTCCAAACAGGCAGAAAAGGAGCTCATGGCCACTGATATATTGGCTTTCTTGACACTCCTCTCTCTGTAAAATCCCAGAGCTTGAAGCACCCTGGTTTTCCAGACAGGCAGAGAAGGAGCTCATGGCCACTGAAGACACCAAAATGCAAAAATGAAACCCACTTCTGCAATTACAGCACAAGCCCTTGGAGCTTTCCCCTCCACTCTCCTTTTCCTCCCTTTATTTAGCTGAAGTTATTTAGAGGACAGATCTCTGTTTAAGCAGCTGCTGCCACAACTAGTTGGCCCAAGCAGCTTTTTTAATTAAATATTTGCTGCTGTGAGAGTTTTCTCTCGCCTCCCTGCTCTCCTTGTGGACAACATTTGTTCTTGCAAAGATAACAGGAATCAGCCTCTGCCTTTGCCTGTGAGGCCTCCTGCACTCCAAGCCCCTGCAATGGTGTGAAATCCCCACAAAAATTAATTTTTATGATAGGCATCGTGACATTTTCCTATCAAGAACAACCATCAACAAGAAGGAAAAGAAATAAAGCTTGCTGGGATTTAATAATGATTATTAAATTATGTCATTTACATAATTAGACCTTAGTAATAACGATGGCATATCTCTTTTATGGCATGGTAAATTGTCAGAGCACTTCATAAAGGGATTTTTGGGGTTTTTTTCCCTTCTCTCCCTGCAGTAACACAGGAGTAGATCGGATAAATGATATCACAACCCATACTAAGCAGGTTTACACAGAGCCAGGAAAGGCAGGTGAGTCTCATGACGTGAATGAGAGAATTCTTGAGAAATATGGATTTCAAACAGGTTTCTTACACATTGGTTTCTCTCAGAATTTCCTCCTAGTCAGCAGGCAGGTCCAGCAATGCCTCTGGGATGCTTTATGGTATTTCCCAACCAGGATCAGGGAGGCATTTGGTTTATTCTACCACTGGTGTACACAGAATTGTTCCCTCTGTTCCTCCCAGCAGGTAACCCTGGGAACAGCGTTAAAGGCAACGGGGTTGACCAAATGCCAGTAAAGGCTTGACTTGCTTGGGGAAAAGCTCCAATTGATGTTTCATAAAGCAGATGTGCCTTGACTCATTTTTACCTGGTCCAGGTGTGACTGAGATTCTCACCTATTCCCATACTGGAAACAGCAGAGCCAAGTTAGTGTGGGAAAAAAACCAAACACAACTCTTTGTTTGAGCCAGTTTGACACTGGAGGTAGAAAAGGTAAAGGGAAACAAAAAATTTAATGCTTTTTGAGCAAAGCTGTTTCAACAGCCGGTACAGACATTTGGGGTCTCCCTCCACGCAGAAATGAGGAAGCAGCAAGGGATGAGCTCCCCGTGAGGGTGCTGAGGCCCTGGCACAGGTGCCCAGAGAAGCTGTGGCTGCCCCTGCGTCCCTGGCAGTGCCCAAGGCCAGGCTGGACAGGGCTTGGAGCACCTGGGATAGTGGAAGGTGTCCCTGCCCATGGCAGGGGGTGGATGAACTTCCAAGCCCTTTCCAACCCAAAACCACTCCACGATTCCATGAGGCTGGAGGGTTAAAGTGCTGTGAAGCAGCACAGAGAGCACAGCACTGGGAGTGCGAAATGGAGATGGAGAGAGGGAGGTTTCAGGAGAAAGGAGGCAGCAAGAGGAGCACGTAAGGAAATCGGAGCGGGCACCAAACGAGGCTGGTGCAGCTACACGGGGCCCCGCAGCAGCTGCTGTTCCGTGTGGATGAGCCAGGGAACAGGTCCTGGGAGAGGGATGGTTCTGTCAAAATCTGGGAATGCAGCTGAGCAGGGATCAGTGCTGTGCAGAGAGAGGCAGCACAGGGACTGGGAGAATCTGTGAGGCTGGAACAGCGACTCACTGGGGAAGAAATGAAAGAGAGTCTGGGTCTCAAAGCCCCGAGCAGGGAACTGGGGACCCCGTGATGGCAATGCCAGTCTGGGGGGATCAGAGAGCAAAGCAGCAAAATCTGCATTTGACAGTATTTCAAACCTGCCTGAACGCCTCAAGCTGGAGCCACAGCGGGAATTTATTTCAAAAAGCAATATTAGTATCATATCACCAAGCAATTTTTAAAAATATACATAAATAAGATACATTAAGGCAGACGAGACTGTCTAAAGGATTCAGTGCACGGGCACAGGAGGACTCAGCCCTCACTTACTCCAATCTACACCAGGCTGTATCCTCTGAGGACAGCACAGATGCTCCTGACTGACATCAGCTTCCCTGGCAAAGAAGAAATAAAAATCTGATCTTCTGTTTCCATGGGAAACCTGTCATATTCCGCTCATGCACCACAACACCTCCCTGCCTTTCCAGCAACAGAAGCAACTGGTGAAGAAAAACGGGGCTGGGGCCACTCTCTGTTACCTGTCTCAGGAAAATCTTTCTTGGGGAGATTTATTAACATGATTTACATGTTTATAAACACCAGCAAAGAACTGCAATGCTGTGTGCTTCCTGAGAAACAAAAAACTGCAGTATCCCAATCCCTCTGCTTCCCTCAGCTCCATTCACCATAAACCAAGGTCATTGGCACTCTCCTGGGCACCAGGCAGGCAAATCCAAGCTGACAACACACACAGATCCTTCAAATCAGTGGAGGCACCAGGGAAGCCTGAGAGCTGTTCTAAAATGCCTCTTACCTTACAGAGCAGCCAGAACATTAAAAAGTAAAGAGTGAAATCCCCAGGTGGGCTTCCACCCCCAGGAGACCTCTCCAAAATCCGAGCACTGTCAGGCTGAACTCGCCAAAGCAAAGACAAACAAGATTTCTCCTTTGGAGGTAACGCCTTTAGCAGCTCCTAATCCAGGTACACATGAAGTTTCTGTTTCCTAATTTCATCTGCTTTTCTAATAACAGCATTTCTAATGTTGCAACTTCGACTTTATTAGAGTGAAAGTTGTTTTCATTCACAACTTGGCTAATGTTTAAATGGGCTCACAAAAGCTTGCTGGGCACAAGGGATACCACTTTCACACTCAAAGAAATCAGTGTTTTCAACAAATACTTTAAGCTTCTATAATCCAGGACAAGTTTGGGCATCCCAAGCGTCTGGGAGTGGCTCTCACTCGCTGCAAAATCAGCTCCAGGGCTGCTGAAAGGAATCTGCAGGTGAGGAGGAACCATCCCAGGAGCTGGTTGTTGTCTCTAGCACCGCTTCTCCTTATCCAAAGGGACATCCCAGGACTCCAGAAAACGTCCAGGCTGGTGCAAAGTGTGGCTCATCTGTTCTTAGACCTGGTGGAGAAGAAGGGGCTGGAAGGGGCTGCCCAGGGAGGTTCGGAGTCCCCAGCCCTGGAGCTGTCCCAGGAAGGGCTGGAGGTGGCACTCAGAGCTCGGGGCTGGGGACAAGGTGGGCATGGGGCACAGCCTGGACTCCGTGATCCTGGAGGGCTCTTCCCAGCTCAGCGATGCTGTGACTGCTGTGTAGGTGGGAATGGTGCTGCAGAACACGTCCCGGAGCCTCACCCAGCACCTGCTGGTGACTCCTACACCCCAAAATACTCAGCTCAAGCACGCCTGCCCTCTGGGGCTGACCCGCCTCACTGAAAAGCCCCTGAGCAGCAATTCAGCCACGAACAGCGAGAGGGTGGCTTCAGTTTCATTGGATATCTGGCAGCACCTTTGCCCCAGGCTCCACAAGGATCGCGGGCTGAAGCGTAACCTGCAGAGAGGAACGACACCAACCTGACCCCAAAGCCACCCCAGCTCCCCCACAGGTGACAGAGCCAGGATCCCACGTATTACCCACTCCAACAGGTCTGCCTGGGAACGTTTCACTCATCCTGAACCACAAAAAGGCTTAAAATATCTGTCAGTCAGGCTGCCTCCCCGCTGGCCTTCCCGCAGCCCTCGCAGCCTTGCTGGGAGGATTGTTATTGAGATCAGCAGCGCTGCCAACGTGCTGAGGAAAATTAAACCCCAGCCGTGGAAACAATAGCTATTACAAAGTGTGTAATCAGCAGGAGATGGGATGAATGTTTGTAATTCCAAGGCGTAGAAAGCGTTTTTAAGACGCCTTTAGCCTCATCCATACTTCTTTAATATTTTGCTGCCTAATAGCGGCGTTTTATAGCCAGGCCATCATTTCAGTGAGGTACAAACTTCTGGAGTATAATGTCAAGCTATGTGGTAGAGTCAAGTAAACATTCGTAGTAATTATATGCCCAGGAGATTTCATCACACCACAGAATTAACAAGCAGCTCAGTAAATTACACATCACTCGATCTGCAACTGCTGCACCTCCAGCAAAGAGCCCGGCTCCGTCTCCAGCAGCCCTGACACGACGTGTCAGCACACGGCGCAAACCTGTCAGCCCGTGATTGTGTGCTCACATCAGCCACCACCTTGCCTCACAAAGCTCCTTTTCAAAGGTTTGGAGCACAATTTTCTTTCCAGAGGAAACACAGCCCTATCCAGTAAAAAGAGGCGGTTTGCTCACACCTCGTGTTTCGCGCAGGAATTCGCTTCCACTTTGGCTTCGCCGCAGAGCAACGTTCAAAGGGATGAGCTCGACGTAGTGGTGATCAGCCCTAATTCCAAACGGGTGTCTGGAAACACCGAAACGCTCCAAGGCTCAGGAGAGGCAGGCTGCCTGTGGAGCAGCATGCCCAGCCAGCAGCAGCGAGGTTCTTGATGCACACCTATGTTCCGAAAGCACAAAGCTTATTAAGCGCCCTGACAATCATCCTGATCAAGCAGAAGCCAAAAGCTACTGCCTATCCTGTTGGAAACTAAGGGAATGAGAAAGGCTCCAAAGATTTCCAAGGAAGAAAATGCAGATTGCTTTTAAATATCTCTTTCTAGACTCCCCCGGCCATGCCAGGGTTACCAGGCAGAGCGATTACAAACGAGCGCCTTGATCAGGAATTTGAGCACAGCAATAAATTGCCCAAGCAGCTGCTGCACTCTGGCTCAGAGATGAGTGCCCTTTAGCGTTTGCTAAAGTGATTTCCTGCAAAATCCCTGTCACTTGTCAGGCCACTACCTGGAAAGCGGAATACACTTACAGGACTCTCAGATTCATCACCGCTTGATTCTGTTTTCTGAATGGCACAAAACAAAAAGGAGGCAATGCTCAGCCATCACCTTCTTTCACACCTTACATCAGTTTTAACACAGTGGTTACTGCCTTCCACGGAGAATCACAAAAGGGTTTGGGTTGGAAGAGACCTTAAAGCCCATCCAGTGCCACCCCCTGCCGTGGGCAGGGACACCTTCCCTTATCCCAGGCTGCTCCAAGCCCCGTCCAGCCTGGTCTTGGACACTGTCAGAGATCCAGGGGCAGCCACAGCTTCTCTGGGCAGCCTCTTCCAGGGCCTGCCCAGGAATAATTTTTCCTAATATCCCATCTAAACCTACTCTCCTTCGGTCTGAAGCCGTTCCCCCCTGTCCTGTCCCTGCAGCCCCCTGCAAACAGTCCCTCTCCAGCTCTCTTGGAGCCCATTTAGGCACTGAAGGCCACAATGAGGTCATCCCAAAGCCTTCTCTTCTCCAGGTTGAACAATCCCAGTTCTCTCAGCCTTTCCTCACAGCAGAGCTGCTCCATCCCTCATGTCCAAG
This sequence comes from Callaeas wilsoni, assembly GCA_013398955.1. Classification (NCBI taxonomy): domain Eukaryota; kingdom Metazoa; phylum Chordata; class Aves; order Passeriformes; family Callaeidae; genus Callaeas; species Callaeas wilsoni. Next base: position 31,312 of record VWPU01009519.1, read on the forward strand.
CCATCCAAACCTCACAGCCTGGGGGCTCCATGTGGGAGATGTTGCTCCAGTCCAACACTCCCAGGGAAGAACTGAGCCCCAGCCTTGGCTTTGCACCACCTAACCTCTAAAGGGACAGGAGCTAAAAGATGGAGACACAGGCGGGGATGTGAACAAGCTGCAACAACAGCAGGCTCCTTTCTGACCCAGGAATTTATCTATTCATTTATTTCATTTCCCTGGCAAATTTAATCCTGCTTCTAATCCTTCTGGTTGCAGGAGCGATGTGCTGGAACTGCATCTCTGAGCAGAGTCAACCTTAGCACTCGAGCATTGTTTTCTTTCCCTAAATAACTAATTTATATTGTGCATTCTCTAATACCGCAGCCATCTGCCAAAAGGTGTTCAAACCATCCACATTGCAACAGACTCTATTAATATGTATTAAAAATCACATTACAGTTGACATAAGCCATTTCTGTACATGCATATGAAAAATACAACTATTATGTTTAAAACTTCCAACTAATCATGCATCACTGGTTTTCTCCCTCTGAGTTTATAATTTAAATCTTTAAATGTTTCATAGCAGCCTCATCAAGCCAAGATTTCTGATGGCTGTGGAGCTGAGACAGCCCATTAGAGTAACAACAAGAAAAGGAAAAAGAAGAAAACAAATAGGAATCTGGTTTTGGAGGAGGGAAAAATTATTTATAGGTGGCAATCAAGTAATAATAATTAAGAAATAATGTGCATCTGCTTCCTTCATTGTTTCCTATGATATGGGTCATGGTGGAGGGGTGGGTGTGACATCAATCTGTCCAAAAGGACATCGATGGCCAGCAGACAGAGCAGCTGTGACAGATGACATGCCCAGAGCAGACAGTCAGAGGTGACTTTGTCCAAGCCAGTCCTGCTAAAATCTGTCTAAACATCAGACACTGTCCAGCTCCCCAGCACAGCTCTGCCTTCTGCAGAGGGCAGGAAACATTCCCTCATTTCTATTTCGCTCACAGTTCCAGGGCTTTCCTTCAGCACAGCTCGTTTAAAACCTTGGGACTCAGCAGCCGGAAAGCTCGGAGCAGCTGAAGCCCAGAGCAGGGGCACAGAGTCCCCAATCCCTGCAGAAGCTGCTCCCTTGTAGGACACAAGCCCAGAGCAGGGGCACAGAGTCCCCAATCCCTGCAGAAGCTGCTCCCTTGTAGGACACAAGCCCAGAGCAGGGGCACAGAGGCCCCAGTCCCTGCAGAAACTGCTCCCTGGTAGGACACAAGCCCAGAGCAGGCGCACAGAGTCCCCGGTCCCTGCAGACGCTGCCCCCTTGTAGGACACAAGCCCAGACCAGGGGCACAGAGTCCCCAGTCCCTGCAGGAGCTGCTCCCTGCAGGACACCGAGTCCTCCAGGCATCTGACACCATGGACACCGATATTCCCAGGGATTTGGATGCTCTGCTCACATCTGTACCACCAGCAATCTGCGAGTCCAATCTCTGGGGGTAATTTGAAAATCTCAGAGTGGGTTTTGGGTTTTCTTTTTGAGGTTTGTGTATTCCCCCTTAAGAACTTAAGAGGCAGATCCTCCTGTGGAAGAACTTATTAGACTTGCCGAGCCTTTTCCCACCTGAATTACCTTTTGTGAATGTTAATCACTGCCATTACACCGTTCATTGTCAAGCACCTCCATTGCCACACATCCCCCAAACAAAAAAAACAAATTAAAACAAAATGGAAGCAGGTCAGGAGAGAAAACAGGGAACACAAAACGGGATGCCATTTCATAAAGAATTTTTTCCAGGGACTCAGATCCCCTCCCCATTTGCCACACTCCTCATTTCCATACTATTTCAACCACCTTTTCCTGTAAGTGTCTTCAAGAGCAATTCTCCTTCAAGAAAGAGTGCAGTGCTCCTCTCCACGAGATGGATGAAAACCTCTGGATTCTCTTGTGAGCCCAAATTTTTATCCTAGCCCTTCTTCCAGAGACACTGAATAAAGCACCAACTATTGGAACCCAAAGTGCTGCCAATAAATTATTGCTTTTCGAGTTGAAAGGTGAACTGGGAAAGGGGATGAGGACAACAGAAACAGGTTCTTTTAAGGACATGGAGAACTGTAGAGTTTCAAGACTGAAATATATTAATTGCTATGAATTCATGAGGTTAAACTTATCTGGAAAAGTCACGCATATATAAATCCAGAACATAAGATTAAGATGCTCCCTTCTTTACTCCTTATTCCAAGATAATCTCGTGTAGTTTATGCTCTGCTTCCTTTGGTGACCTCATACCTATTAAATTTTTCAAAGTGCTTCATTGCCCTTAGCAAAAAATACAGTCTGGTGAGGAATTCTAACACCTGCATTCAGGTTTTATGAATAAAATACATAATAAAATTCCGGTCCTCCAGGTTTTTTGCGGTGTTAGTTGAAGCAGTTTACAGAACTGAAATACTGCAAGAAAACTGATTTCAAATGGGCACGTGCTGAAGAACCTTTGGAGAAATAGCTGGAATAATCAAGAGTCATCACTTTGTAAATTCATCTTTCAACTCTTCCATTCCCACACCTGAAGGAGCAACTTCATTCAGGCTTGCTTTTCTTTCCTTTCAGAATTCAAGCATCACAGCCAGCCTGGCTCATCCTGACACACACAGCCATAGCAGCTGGAAAAATATTCCACCCACTGCCATGGATCAGCACCAGAGCACCTGACACCGCCCCAGCAGAGCTGGAGCACGGGCCAGGCACCCCAAAATCTCCTGGGGTCACAGCCAAGGACAGAGGATAAAAGCAACATCCTCTGAATACTCAAAAAACCTCCCTAAAAAACCCCCATCAAAAAAAAACCAAACCAAAAACAAACCAAAAAAACCCCACCACCAAGCAAATAAAAAACCCCACCTAAAGCAAACCCCAACTCCTTTCAAAAGTGTTTCATTGCAGATATTGATGCTCTTTTCCCTAAATGCTTGTAAAAATGGAGATAACACCTAGGAAATAGATTTTGAACCTCTTTTGAGCCACAAAACATCAGCTGATGTTGAAGTGGGCTTCAGATCCATTGTGTTAAGGAGCAGACTTGAATTTCTCTCCAGATAGACAGGTAATACTGTGATTAAATTTAATCTATCAGAAAAATCTTTAAATATTAACAACGCTCATCCCCAAGTTCATTTCAATTATTAACACTTGATTATCTATTAATTGATTGTATTATTTTTTCATCAAGTGCTGGAGTTTGTCCCTAGGATTGGTGCTATTCCAGCTCCTTCCTACACCCTGAGTTCACCCATGCCCTGCTCCTGGCTGTAAACACAACACCCAGGAGTGAGACGTCACCATTTGTGTCAGAAATTTGGACTTTTGAGGAATATTTTTTTGTATGAAATGAAAATATCTTTCATTCTATCACTTGTTCAGCCTCTACTTTTTTTTTTTTTGCTACTCACAGCCAAACTCCAGTGCACCAGAGAACAGCAATCACCTCCCCAGGTGTCTGCTGCACTGCAGACCTGCCTTTGCACAAACCCAAGAGTTTGCTTTTAAATTAAGCTTTAAATTAAACCATTTTGCAAAATATTTAATCACACAGAAAGCAGAATGCGCAATTTCTTTCAGGGGAGAAATCTCTTTAACCTGCCTGTGAGGAACTTTGGACTTGGAAATGCCCAGACCCCTAGGATGCAACTTCCATGGCAAGATTCTATAATAACAGGCTAACTTATGTCTTATTCCTAATTAATGGTTATATTTAATAAGTAAAATCAACTTTTACACCTTTTCCCCATCTTAAAAAACCCCCTTTCAATACTCATTTTCAAATTGCTGCTTATTTCCCTCGGCAGAACTAAGACCACACCCTGAGGGAGTTCCACAGCTGCTGATTGTGGTACCTTGGTGTGAACTAAGCTCTGAGTAAAGCTAAGAAACAAAGATTTCACACACAAAGTTCTGGAGATTCTGCTCCTTTTCTGGGGAAAATGCCACTGAAATGCATGTGGCATTCAAGTGCCATTTTCCTGGAAAATATTTGGCACTAAAGGACGACGGGCAATCAACATTTGCACACACTCGCTTAGAAACAAATATGATTATTTGCAAGAGCATGTGGGGACAGCACAGGGGGGATGGATTTAAACTGAGGAAGAGCAGGGCTAGATTGGATATTAGGAAAAAATTCTTTACCCAGAGGGTGGGGAGGCCCTGAGGTTGTCCAGAGAAGTTGTGGCTGCCCCTGGATCCCTGGAAGTGTCCAAGGCCGGGTCGGACGGGGCTTGGAGCAGCCTGGGACAGTGGAAGGTGTCCCTGTCCGTGGCAGGGAGTAGAAACAGATGATCTTTAGGTCCCTCCCAACCCAAATAATTCCGTGATTCTATGATTACAGCACAAAGGTATTAAATCTGAAGGGGAAAATTCAGGATAGAAAGTTGCATGAAAGCCAGCTTGAGATTATAAAGGAATTAGACAACAATTCAGCCACACAAAGGGGCTCTGAAGGTGAAAGGGAGGATATAAATAGCTCTAAGAAAGAAAATGCAAAGCCATCCCTCTCACCTTGGCTGCTGCTTCATTATGGACACGACATCCCCTCCCTCCCTCCTGCCACGCCAAAGCCCCCGGCACACTCTGTGCCCAGGGATGCCCAGTGCCTCTCTCTCCTCCTAACACAGCCATTCCTCAACATTCCGCACATTTGGAACACAGACCCGGTGGGACAGGGCTTGGAGCAGCCTGGGACGGTGCAAGGTGTCCCTGCCATGGCAGGGCTGGCACTGGATGGGCTCTGATGTCCCTTCCAAGCCAGCCCACACCACGGCTGTGTGACACTGGAGCGAGCGGCCACGGACGAGCGGCCCAGCCTTAGGGAGTGCGGGATCTTCTCCGTTGGTTTTAGGACGGTCGGGACGGCTGGAGACAAGAGAGCTCTGAGGTTGGGTCTCAGAGTGTGCAATTTATTTATGAAGGGCGTGGGTGTAGTGGCCCTGCTTGGAGCTGCCAGCTGCAGCTCGAGGCAGACCAGGAAAGTGAGAGAGCAAGAGAAGCAAAGGTAAGAGCAAGAGAGAGTAAGGGCGAGGGGAGTAGGGGAAGTAGTAAAAGGAGAGGGAAAAGAGAGAAGGAAAAAAGAGAGTAAAAGAGCGAGGGAAAAAGAGAGGAAGCAGTAGTAAAAGAGAAGGAGAAGAGAGCGAGGTTCTTGATTACAATACAATAAATCTTCTTCTGTGTTGAATATTCTAAATTCCACTAACCAATCTAGTACAAGATACAAATCCTATAGCATTTCCATACAGCCTATAAGAATTGTTACATTACCAGACTGCGTTACATTTTAAACTCTAGAAACTCCTCTCTGGACCCCTGCTGCCAAGCTAGCAGGGTCTGCTCTGACCCTTGGAGCTGTCTGCAGGCAGAGGGGATTGTTCAACAGAGAGGGGAGTGCCTTCTGCCGGCCATCCCATTGTTTTCCAGTTGTTCAGTAACTAAGGCTTGGTATCCTAAAGCTTGGTTTCATTTCAATCTCACTTATAGTTTCCCTATTCTCAGCATCTTTTGCCAGGCAATCATATTTATAAGGCTTTCCTGTTTCATCTTCCCCAACAAGGGAGGAGTGAGCCCAGGGCCAAAGCTCACGCCAGGAGCCAGAACAGCTCCTGATGCATCCCAGACTCCATCCACCAGCACAGGCAGTGGCAGCCCCACAGGCAGCAGCTGCTGAGCCGTGGGATGAGCCACGAGCAAAGCCCAGGTGCCCTTCACACTCAGGAGCTAAAACCATACAAGTGGAGAGCAGGGAGAAGAGCTTTTGAGCTCCAGCACATCAAAGGCTTAGTGACATTGAAGTAATAAGAAATAATGAATATTTAACTCCCAGTTCATATTAAGAAACCTATTAATGTTTTATTTCGTCATCCACAATGAAACAAGAAATCGGGCCGGTGGTTCTCAGTGATATCTATGGGGCACGAGGAAAATTGCTGGGCCAAAACCAGGGCAGGAGTGGGCAGCTGAAGGCCATGGCAGCCTGGGTTTGGACTCTGGCAGCCTCAGCCACGAACCAGCACTGCTCTGCACTCTGTGAAGGGTTTGGGAGGGCGGAACAGGAGCTCAGGACAGGATGATGTGGATTGCAAATCTCAGTTCTGACCCTGCCCCTTTCCCAAATCACTGTGGTGTCTCTAATTAAGGAGATGGTCTTGGACAGGAGGCAGAAGTTCAAATCCCAATTCCAACAGACTACACAGGATTTTACTGAACTTTTGGTGTCATTTCTTCTTCCTTCTTTTGGATACCTGCTCACACCATTGTGAGCCCGAATTTTGATCTCAGCCCTTCTTCCAGAGCCACTGAATAAAGCATCAACTATTGGAACCCAAAGTGCTACCAATAAAATACTCCTTTTAGAGTTGAAAGGCGAACTGGGATGCTCACACCATTCTCAGGAAGGGACCTGTGTGCAACAAATATGATCTCTGGACTCCCCATGGGATACACAGGTCTATTCTAATGACAGTACATTAAATCACAGCCTTAAAGTACTATTTAAACCTTTTGAGGTGCATTTATCCCGAATTTGCCAGGAAATTCAGGCTTTTAAATCACTAAACAAAAGGATGCTGAAGTCAGCCTCGTGCCAGTTCAGAACTGTGACACAGAGGTTTAAGAGAACTGACAGCACCTGTGATTCTATAAAAATGATGAATCTAACTGTGCAAATCCCAAATAATACGAGTAAGGGCCCGAGGTACTCAGAGAGGTGAAATTAATGGAATTCCACGCTTTGGAAGACCTGAGCAGGGCACGCCATCTGCTCTGCTGTGGGCACTCAGCTCCCACCCTCCATGGGCTCCCCAGCGCAGCTGAAGCGACACCAGGAGACCCGAGGACATCAGTGACAATCCCTGACATTGGGGTCCTCACACTCCGCTGTTCCAGGGAACTGGGGGAGGGCACGCAGAGGAGCTCCAGCCACAGCTCCCGGCCGGAGGGACGGACAGGAGCGACAAAGCTCATGCAATGAAAGAGCTGAGATAAAATCCAGCATTTTCCTTCCTGACACAACACAGCTCTCCCAGTGATTCCTCCCTCCTGCCATGGTCTGCAGGCAGGACAAGGTCACCCTGGCAGCACCAATCCTCCTCTCAGTGCAGTGTCCCCCTCCCTGGCACCACTCACTCCTCTCCAATTCCTCACCCAGGGAGCCAAATCCTCCCCATTCCTTACTCCTTTGGTGCTCTTGCCACTCCCATTCCACTAGAACCCAGGCAAGAAAACGCTGGAGAATGCAGGACAAGGTCACCCTGGCAGCACCGATCCTCCTCTCAATGCAGTGTCCTCCTCCCTGGCACCACTCGCTCCTCTCCAATTCCAGGAGCCGAACCCTCCCCATTCCTTACTCCTTTGGTGCTCTCCCTCCCCATTCCTTACTCCTTTGGTGCTCTCCCTCCCCATTCCTTACTCCTTTGGTGCTCTCCCTCCCCATTCCACCAGAACCCAGGCAACAGAACGCTGCAGAATGCAGGACTGCAGCAGTGGGGATAACCAAGCCTTGGGACACATCTGTGTTTCAGAGAACACTTTTCCCAATCTGGTTTTTTTCCCAGTCGAGGTTTCAGCTTGCCTGCTGTAACTCACTCATTTATTACGTGCCAGGCCCTACCAGCGCAGATCTGCTCTGCATATCCTATTACTTATCAGAGCATTTAGCCACAGGACCCTCTGGAGAGCACATTATAAAAGATTAGGGACTAATTTGACCAAAGACTTCCCTGGAGAGCAGCAGTGCTCCAGTGCAGGAGACACAACGGCTGCTGCAGCCCAAGTGCCAGGGAGGAGTAGGGAAAAGGTTAAAGCTTCCTGCTTTGGGTTCTCTCCAGTTTAAACTGGCCACTAATCCCTAATAATTTAATTTATTTGCATTAATGGACCAGGGAGTCAATATTTGCGTTAGCCTATTGCACAAAATAATTTGAAATGTTTCTTCTAAATCTGCTTCAGTTTCATTTCTTAATGCTAAAGCACCTTTATTTCACGAGATACGAGGAGCCTAATTAATATTTCATGCTTATTACTTAGGCTCAGGCTCACAACAATCAATTCCTAAACCCAGCTTCCACAGGACTCTGCTTGGAGTATTTAATCTTTCGGTATCTGCAGTGCACCCCTGATTTGCAATGAATTTACATCAAGCTGATTTGTTTCTATTCTCATACCTGAACCCTTATTGTTAATTAAAAGAGAAAAATCAGTGTATTGTTGCAATTGGGGTGTTTATTTCCTCTCCTTCTTCTCACGTTCTTCCTCTGCACTTTTTGCCTACAAGGCATAAAGTACTGAGCGATTTCCAGACAGAGAGTTCCTGAATTTAATCTAAATTAAGTCCCATGTCCAATTTGATAACAAATCCCCGCAATGTACATATTCACACTTGGTAAATACTGCATGATTGTAATTACAGCCCCAAAAATCATAACATGAAAGTGTTGATTAATGCTTCAAAGCAGATTTCGCAGCATTCTGTACATGGAATCTGTCTGATTCATCCTATATGTGATTGCTCTGTTTGGCCTCAGGCTAAAAAATTCAATTTTTCAAACTATTTCTTCCCACTATAAATGTTTCTGCTGGGAAAATTGGCCACTTTCTTCTTTCTCATTTAAAGATCTTTGAATTCAAGCCATACAGCCAATAAATATGTCTTGAGTTCATTATTTTCCTGGAACACCAAGGTGGTTTTTACTAGAACAGACATCACCCCTGAGTGGGAATTGTGACTTTGGGAAGTTGAGTTGCTAAATTTCAAAGGATTCTCCTACAGGAAGAATCCACAAACAGCCAATTTGTTTTCCTAGTCCTTTTCCACAGCCTTTCCACTGCAAGTGAGGAAGAAAACCGTGGCTGGAAATGCACCATTCCTGCTCCCAAACACTCTGATAAAGCTGGTGTCTTGGGGTGATTCTCTGACCATACTGTATTCCCCATTGCCTGCTGGATCTCTGGTGAACCTTTAAATTGCAAAGGGGGGAGAGGGAAGCCGAGAGAACTCTTCAAAGTGGCCAGCTTGACCTTGCAACTAGAATGTTTTGCATTCTTTTCTCTCCCAATTCTGACATTTAGTTGGTTAAAAGACTTTTCCTCTCTAGTCTCTTTGGCTTTCAGCGGAGAAGGGACTGTGATCTGCCTCAGCAGCTTCTNCTGCCTCAGCAGCTTCTTTTCCTTTTTGCACTGTTTTTGGCTTGCTTTTCATCCCAGACCAGCTCCCATCTCCGGCCCTGCTCGGCGGGACCCTCCAAGGGGGATCGTCGGACCCTGCCTGGCCCGGCCCAGCTCAGGACTGCAGGTTTTACCTACAGAAAGAACTCTAAAATCCATAGTCCTCTTTTAGAACACAGGGGAGGGGGTTTCAATATCCTTTTTACCCGTGACAGTGGGGGACTCTGTTTGTTAAATAAATAGGTTTTTTTCACTTTCACTCAAGAAATTATTTTCCCGAACCCATAAAAAAAGTACTACCGAAGCCTGCTTGCCTGGCAGGCAGAAGAGAAAAAGAGAGACGCCCCTCTCAGGTTGTTTCCTCCTAGATTTGTATCCAAACCAACACAGCTGGCTAAACCAAAAATACATTCAGATGTATTTCCAAGTCTAAGGTGGAATAAAACCACCTTTCTGGAGTGCAGGAGCATCCTTCCGACCTTCCCTTCTGGGAAAGAGCCGGATTCCCACGTCCTCCTCTTACAGGAACCAGCTCTGAATTTTGGGCTGAGCTTTCCATCCTGCCACAGCCAATGTGGGCAGCCTCAGCCCATCCAAGATGCTGCTCCTGCGAGGGGTTTGGGAACCTGCACTGCTGATAATTAACATTCCCTCTGAGCTGGGGCATCCCTGCTGACTTTCCTGCCACAAGATGCAGCATTTTAATATTAAACAGCCACGGGGGGGGGGGGGGGG